>JBAMBS010002578.1:50000-617500 GCA_037044455.1 Zygothrica quintamaculata | reverse complement strand
ATTAGCGGCAGATAGGTTACATCCTCGGCATCATCGCGACGCCCATCAATGCGTGAAAATGGTTCCATCGGTACGAGAGCACTAAAGTGACCCCGTGTATAGCCCAATGCAATGGGTGATTTGGTACAAAAGTTTTGTTCCCAGAATAAAGGTAGATAAACGCCTAAAAAACATAACCAACGATAAAGATTTTTAAGAAAATATCTTAAGTGATCGAATTACCTTCAAAGCGAGCATAGCCAATGTCTTCGCCTCGAAAACTCTTAACATATTTGACGCCATAGACAATAATCGGACGTCGTAGGATGTGAGCCAGCGCAAAAATGTGCAATTGCTCCAAAGATGAGCCCGGTTGACTGGCTAATGATAATAATGTACTCCAATCTTCCTCCCATTGTGAGTCCTCCAAGGTAAAATGAAGCATAGAAGCCTGTAGCATTTCATACTCCTTCCACCTTGGAAAGAAGCTTTATGTATAAAAAAAGAAAACACATCAGAGATTTCAATAAGAATCGAAGTTAGTTTATCTACTTACACATGACCACATTGATGTAAAGTGTCAGCAAGAGCGCGTCTTAATATATTATCTCGATCGAACACACCCCATGTGGCCTGCATTGCGGAATCCAAAAGGCAATCGCCTGCACTGCGATTCCAAAGCACCAGAAGACGTGAGCTAAGCCGTGCTGTTATTTCTAAAGACCAATTCAGCGCCGGCGGTGGCATTTCTAGCTGTTTTTGTGCATCGCGATCCAAGAGCTCATCATATAATTGCTCCTGTATAGGTATAGGTAATTCCTCAATTTCAGAGGGTAACGCAAATGTCGCATGCTTTTGCACATAGTAACAAGGCAGCCCAGATTTACGTGTACGCAGTGTATTGGAGAAATGTCGTCGAATATCGGCTGCTAAATCTGGTGCGACATATGAAGGCACTCGTTTTATGCCCGGACCAGAGCCAGAGATCTGAGCCAATAACATTGGCAACATTTCCTCACGATGAAAACGTATTGCTAAATGAATAAGCGTATGGCCTACATCGAAAGCCGAGTTACGATTCAGCGCTGCAATTTCATTGCTGGTCAAGGAACGTGCTGGATTACCGCCACACGATAAATATGCCTCAACAGCACTATAGTTGTTCTCAACGACGCCAAGACAGGCATTTAGCCATTGCCAATCAACTTGACGTCGTATTTGACGCTGACGCCGCTCTTGACGCTCCTGCAGCGTATCACAGTTGTTGATGGTCTCTGAGGAACCTATTAAAAGAATAACCGAAATTATTATTTATAAAGTTATTGAATGGTAGTTAACTTGATCCTACCTAGTTGGTAAATATGTTTTTTATTGAACGAGTTGTTGACACTGACAGTGTCTGTGTTCTGTTGCTGATGCTGATCTTCCTGCAGATTAAGTTGCTTGTTGCTACCCGAAATGCTAGCGCAGGCATGTAGATCACCCTGAGATCCTGAGCCGCTAAACTCTCGTGTCTTACCGCACATGGAACACTTAAGACTCTTAGGCCAATTCTCGTATGTACACGACTATTTGGATGATATATATATGCATATTAGGAATATATCAGCTTTAAAGCAAAAGCTACTTACATTGCAAGCCCATTTGGCAACATAACAGTGCTTTTGGGTTGAATTTTGTTGTTGCAGTTGTTGGTTAGGCAGCTGCATTTGTTGTTGTTGCTGTTGCTGCTGCTGGTTTTGAGATGTATTGGCTAAATTATTAAGATGCGTTGAATTACTGCATATTTGCTGATCTATGCTTGGACTTAGATTGCGTCTGTTCAAGTTTGATGCAGTTGCTCCAATTAGTTGCCTGTTAACATTTTCAGCATTATCCATATTACAACCCCCACGTGCATTTAGTTCCGTATCCGAACCGCTGATACGTAATGCTTGCAACGCTTCACCAGCACGATCTACACAATCGTTTGTATCCTTATCTGTAGTATATTCCATGGCAGCAGCACCACCACGTTTGGTGCAACACTGCACACAACGCAGGCTCCGTGGCCAATTTAAATAGGTACAGACCTTACAAGGCCACTTCTCACTATCAGCTAAATTACTTTGCCTTGGGTGTTGATGTTGTTGTTGCTGTTGCGGCTGTGCCTGTGTTGGTTGCTGTTGTTGTTGTTGTTGTTGTTGTTGCTGATGCTGTTGCTGCTGCTGCTGCTGCTGCTGTTGGTGGTGGTGGCGAGCAAAGCAAGTTGATGTTGGTTCGATAGGCAGACCTGCTGCCGCATCCTCTGCGCTATAACTGTCGTGGGCTTGCGCTGGACTAAGACTAGATATGAAAATGCAACAGTATTAGCTTTTAACTTTAGAAAAGCATTTTGTTCACTTACCGAAATATATCCTCATTGAGCAACGGCTTAGACGCCTGGCACATGGTGCATTTAAGTGAGGACGGATAGTTCTCATAGGTGCAAATTTCACATTTCCATTTCTGCGCCTTGTCGCTTGTATCGCACATGTTTTGCGCGACCACAAAGTAGCTTTAGCTCAACACGGAACTTCTATCTTTCTCTGCGTCCAACTTTTCCTGTTCTCTTCTACAAAACTAGGGACGGCCAACTGAATATTTGAATATATACAAATATAAATTTATATATACACACACATATATATACATATAAAAATATACAAATTTATTATAGATTTTAGATCATTTTACAAATATTAGTGCCAGGTACCAGTGGGTTCGACTTGTCACTGAATTATACTTATTATTTTTTAGTGGGAAAAAGACGTATACGAAATTTATAGTTCGCCTGTTGTTCAAACAATTGAAATGATTTAGTACAATTACAATTTAATTGAGCACAAATATGGCCTTGACCCTCAAACAAAATGATTTGCAGATATATATATGTATATAGGTAGACATTAACAAATCGCTTTTTCTATTTTTTACTGTCGTCACAGGCAGCCTTCAAGTTATACACGGGACTCTGGCTATACGATGAAAGGAGGTTGTATTGAAAAGTGAGGGGGTGTGGATGTTCGTTGCAAATAATTTCGCGCTAGTTTTCTTTTTCTTCTTCTTTCTTATTGGTGGTACCTGGCGCAAATACTACAAGGCCAATTCACGGGTACGACGCGATTTATATATATACACAAATATATATATATTATATATGTATATATTTGAATATAACAAACAAAATAATCGAGCGAAAATTTATGTTAGCTATGAGCGACGCTCAGTACTGGCTCAAAATTTATGTATATTGCCAGATGTAATTGTAGTGTAAAGAAAAACAATTACAGTTACAAAACAAAGGCAAGAAAAACTTTCACTCGTTGTTGTTGTTTCTGAGCTTTTTCTTTTGTAGTTGTTATGTGGGAGGGACGAGGTAGTGGAGGGAAAGAGATTTGTAAGATTGGGAAACAAATTTTTGGATCAACTTGCCCCTTGCTGGACTGTGGCAAACCACAGTCACTATTTTTATTTTATTTTGCAAGCACAATCACTGCACAACAATTTAGAAATTTGGAATTTTTATTTTATGTCGTAGCGTAGCTGTTATGTTACATATTAATTAAACGTCGAATTTTTTTTTATTTATCGTCACATCACCTATCAGCTGCTGCTTGCAAAACCTACCAATGAACATCGATAACATATCGATTGTTGAACTGCGTTTATTATTTTACAATGCCCAACAATTTACATATATAAATCTGTTATCAATACTTAAAATGTTATGTAAAATATTATTTAGCATTTTTGCGTCTTTTTTTTATTTCATTTATTGAATCGATTAACAGCTGTTGCTTACTTACAGGACGGAGCTACCGATAAAATACCGACTAGCACATTAATCTTAAAATACAACACTGTGGATAGCATATTAAAAGAAAATGGCGGGAGCGAGGCTTAATGAGTTATGTGGTAGAAAGCGTTTTTTAAGTAAATAAAAACTTTAGTGGAATGTAATTAAAAAAAGGAAAATGGCTAAAACAAGGAAAAACAATCAGCAGAAAGATCAAGTTAAAATTTTAACTAAAACTGCAAAAGTGTTAAAACAAGTAAAAGGATGTAAAACCCCGAAATGCGTAACAACGAAACCACAAAATAATTTGAAAGAATATGGAGTAAGAAACTGCGTAGTGCGAATTAAACGCATTAAATTACAAGCAAACGAGGGTGCGTCAAAAGAAGAAAATAGCTCGCCAAAGTTGGATACAGTACAGCAGTCCAATGTAACTAAAAATACTAGAAAGAAGAAAGCCACGCTTAAAACGGCAGCTAAAGCGAGCATTTCTAAACTCGCTCGAATTCCACTATGTACCAAAAAAATACCAGTTCCATCTCAAAGGCAGCCCAAACCGATTGCTGCAGTAGAAACTCTACCAGGAAATACAAATGAAGGGCTAACAAACCATAGATTTTTTCACCGAGATCAGCCGCCGACAAGAACGCGATCTTCAGTCACTCGTAATGTATATGAATTTTTATCTCAATCGCAAATTGAAGACAAGGATGTAAATGCAAATGACGATCCGACAGCAGATATAATAAAAAGAATGATAGCAGAGGGCAGAGCCTGCGCAATTATGCGATGCAAAACGGGAAAAACTCGTGTGCGTCATGTTAAAAGAAAAGTACGACCTGTGGGTAAAAGAAAGCAATGTTCCATACAGAGTCTAGCAAATAAACAACCACCAAGTTTTAAGAAGCCTTATGATAAACAAACACAACAAACACCGCACCCACCTCTTTGTGAACCAGATACAGAACATGACCAACCCAATGAATCTATGCATATTGAGGTGCCTGTACAGGTACATGTTCAAAGCAACAAATCGCTAAATGAAGGTGCATATAGTCCTTTAGCCCGATCACTGCTGTTAAATCAAAGCAAATCACAAAATCCAGAAGAATTTAAGAGAAGACAACGGGAACTACTTAATATGGCTAAAAAATTTATAAGCACACCAGTGAATCGTAAAAGTGCCACAATAACAATGGCCAATACAACACCATATTCTCCTGTTCTAAACCAATCTGGCTTTAAACAAGTAGCTGCAGTTAGTAGTCCCAGTTCAATAACATCGCCTTGGCGTGTACCTGATAATGAATCATTACCAAATACGTTTGTATTTGGATTAAACACATCACAATTACCATCATATTCTAGTGATCACATACGTAGACGTCATGTCTACGTTCCCGATGAACTAGATTCTATAGAAGAGCAGGAATCTCCAGTATCTGAGCAAGATAATATCGTATCAAACGGTTCAGTCTTAGGTGAACCTAATTCTGAATCAAATGTAAATGACTCAAATGGCGAAAATGTTCCACCAGAAATAGAGCCAGTAATCACTGCCTCACCAACATTCAAAAACATTCAAAATTCGAAAATAACATTGCAAACAATTAACCAGGAAAACGAAAATGATGAGAACTTCGTACATCTACCAAATCCAAGGCGTACGTTACAAAATCGCAGTCCATTAAAAGATATTAATATAATGGATGTTGTCGTACTACCATCGTGGAAGCAAAAATTACAGCTACCAAATTCACCAGAAAAAAATACTCAGATGAGCAAAACCCATCTTCAATTTAAGAGTGTTATTGACAATGTAACAAACAGTCCACGACATCAATCGCTACATAAACCAACTGAAAGGCAAAATCTCTTCGGTTTTGAAGAGTTTCTTAACGAAGATCATCTGGAATGTTCTACTATAGATGCCTGCAATGAGAATGTTACGCTCCATCAAAAATTGCAACGGTTAAAAGGTATTCGACCAACAGACAAGGAACTGCCAGAAATATCCAAAACACCTATGCGTTTTGACTACGATGATCTAGAAGCACAAGGACCTAAACAACGTTCCATCAAGGATATGCTCTGCTCTACTATGATTGCAAGTAAACCAACATCTATACAACCTGATGAAACGGTAGAACTATTTAAAGATTTAGATCCAGAAGTTACATTTGATGAAAAGGTTAGTACAAGATTCATTTTTTTTTAATATTGCGCTCGAGAAATGTGGACAGTGTCCAGTTTTAATGGTTTGCATTAACTCACTGCGCTATATTAAATAATCATCGAAGCTGTTATTGTATTCGAAAGAGCCAACAGGGCCGCAAAGATTTTAGCTTATCTTTGTCCGGTAGTAAGTAGCTCAAACAGTATTATTTAAATGTTTTAAATTAAATATATAGCATTTTGAACAAATATTTTTTTTTTCTTTAGAAACCAAGGCGCACTTACGTTCGAGAAAGGCCTAAACGAAAGCGTAAACAACGTGTTCATGTGCTTTTTATTGATAGTGAATCATCTGGTAGCGATGAAAATGAGCAGGACTCGAATGATAGAAGTATTGAATCTCCAAAAAAGTTGGCGCCACAAGTTAAACGTCCGCGTAAGGATATCGAACATGAAATAAAAGTTAATCAGTTTGTAAACAGCTTCAATAAGGAATGTGAAGAAGTAGAAAAGTTTCAATTGAACATTGAATAATTACGTTGGGGCCGGTTTTAAATATTTTTGTAATTTTTTCTATTTTAATTTTTTTTTACTAACATTGTTTGAAATGTGTTTGCTTTAATATATTTTAAGTTAAGTTTAAACTGTAAACTGTAAAAAACATTATATATTCGTATCCGTCAACCTTCAGTTTTTTTAAATAAAAATATTTTATTCAATGTATTTAATGCTGCTAATTTTCAATGATGTAACAGGCATTGATGAATGATAAAGTATTTATAATGGTCTTCTGTACAAGAATAAAGGTACATTATTTTTATTAGGTTTTTATGTCTATTTAAATATAGCTTTTTCTTCATAAAATGGAAATACGTATACTTTTGCGTTTTTTTTTAAACAAATAACTTTTAACAGATAATAAATCATCATAAATAATTAATTAATGGATATAAAAGTTTACGTTAGGTGACTTATTCAAATAGGTAAAGTGACACTTAATAAGTTTAGTAAAATAAGTGGCAGCACTGTTAAATCTCATTAGCCTGCAGAATGGTAGCACTGGCCAATCAGCTGTTCCTGTTCTACTGTTTCCGCAGCGACACGAAATCATTTATAATTATATGATATTTATTAAAATCGCAAAATGGAGCCACCGTTTGCGCCCTTAAGTGAGTCCTGTGCCAAAGCGCTGGGTGATAAAGTGTATGAAAAGCGAAAAATTGCCGCTCAGGAAATAGAAAAGTAAAAATACGCCCACTTGCAATATCACAGTAATAAAAAATATTTTTCATATCCACACAGAATGGTTATTGAGTTTAACAACAAAAATAATAGCGTTCAAATCCGAAAACTTATTGAAGTTCTCACCAATGACTATGCTACATCACGTGACGCGAATCGTCGTAAAGGTGCACTTATTGGGTTGGCCGCAACGGGATTAGGGCTGGGAAAAGTAAATATATAATATAAAATGCCATTAGTCATAATTTCTAATGCTTTTTATTTTTTTGTTCTAGGATTCTGATAAGTATGTTAACGATCTTGTGACACCCATTATAAACTGCCTCTCAGATCCAGACCTACGTGTACGTTACTTTGCATGTGAATCTTTGTACAATGTAGTTAAGGTAGCACGTTCTGCTATTATTCCCTTTTTTCCGGAGCTATTTGCTGCACTCTCGCGATTAGTCACCGACTCTGATCAAATGGTGAAGGATGGCAGCGAGCTATTAGATCGTTTACTAAAGGTACAGTATATATAAATATATATATAATTATTATTTTGACTACAAGTATATTCGTTTTTTTACATATCTATGCAGGATATTGTTACTGAATCTTATGAGACATTTAATTTAGAGGCATTTATACCCTTGCTAAGAGAACGCATGTATGTAAATAATGCCTTCACAAGGCAATATGTGATCTCATGGATTTCAATATTAAACGCAGTCCCAGACATCAATATGGTTACCTATCTAACCGAGATACTTGATGGTCTATTTGTAATGCTAGAGGATAATACACAGGAGATACAGCGCATGTGTGAGAACACCATAAGTCAATTTTTAAAGTCCATACGCAATGATGCGTCATCTGTACGTATGGAGGATATCATAAATACGCTTATAACACACGCCCAATCATTAAATGAAGTGATTAAATCAATTGCAATTTCTTGGATACGTGAATTTGTGCAAATATTCGGACCAAATGTTTTGCCATATGCTAGTGGTATATTTACAGCTATTTTACCATGCCTGGAGTACAATGTAGAATCTAAACGCAGTAAGTAATAAAAGTATATTATATCCATTATATTTTAAAGCCGTTACTCTTTTCTGATCTTTTTTGTTCAGGCATTAAGGAATGCGCTGTATCTGTTAACAGTTCAATGATGCAACTTGTCTCCTCAAAGGAACATAAATCGCAAAATGTATCCAAAATTGAATTACGTTCCATTATGGAGGTACTATCCCAATATTTAACACACAATTCAATGCATACAAAGATTGCCGTACTTAAATGGATACATCATTTGTTTACAAACTTTCCAAATGAGATGTCTGCTCATGCCAATCATCTAAATACAAATCTTCTATTAACACTTGCTGATACGTCGGATGAGGTTGTTCTACAAAGTTTATGTGTTCTTGCTGTGATTATTAACTCACAGGATACAAAGGGTATAAATCTTATTTTAAGTTTAATATGTAAACAATTTTTAGAACTCTTTTTCCTACAGAACTTGATGACTTTAACAAAACACACTATCGCAAGTTTTTGTTAAGCTTACTAAATCTTTTTAGCGAAGAAAAGTTGATACTAGAAAATCGTGCCAGCCTCATAATAAGGTTTGTATCTGTTATAAACAATATAATTAAAATTGTAATTAACAAAAAATTTAATATATATAGAAAACTTTGTGTTCTCTTGAATGCTGAATACATATATCGTACATTTGCTGAGATTATAGCAGAAGAAGTTCCAAATTTGAAATTTGCATCAACAGTTGTGCGCTTGCTTAACATTATTTTGCTTACTTCAACGGAATTATTTGAGCTACGTACAAGTTTGCGTGATATATCAAACGAGAAGTCCGCAGACCTATTTCAATGCTTGTACAAAAGTTGGGTTCATTGTCCAGTATCCACTTTATCATTATGTTTACTAGCTCAAAGTTATCAGCATGTCTCTGAGCTAGTAATTCTATTGTAAGTTTAAATATCAAAATCAAATTATAGCTAATGATGTATACTTTATTAATTAAGCGCTGATGTTGAAATAACTTTGGAAATACTTGGGGAATTGGATAAGCTTGTACAGTTAATAGAATCACCAATATTTGCTGCCCTACGCCTTACACTTGTTTCTAAATCAAACAAATGCGCTGATGCACAATTCTTGGCCCATGCCCTGTTTGGCATTTTAATGCTGCTTCCACAAACTGAAGCATTTGATACACTGCGTAATCGATTACAATGTGTGCCAAATTATTGGGGCCAGGTACCAATGTAAGTAACATTGATATTATTGATCAGTTCCACATATATCTGTATATATATTTATAGTGATGAGCGCAATTCTCTAGAGTACAAAAGTGGCATTGATTTTGCCGCACTTCGCGTACATTTTATTGAACGGCAGAAAATGCATCGTGAACAACGAATAATACAGCGTAAACGTAGTGTTATAATTGTAGAATAAATAATTATAATATTATGTACAAGTATTTATGTATCTTGTATCTGTGATTAAGCTAGTTATTTAAGCATAAAATGTATTTCTATAAATTTATCTGTGTATTATTCAGACATTTGTACTTTCTCTATTAAAAAATATAAAAATTGGTGTAAAATATTGAGTTTTGAGTATCCAATAGATAAACCTCAATCTAGAATTTAGGTAAAGACTAAGTGTGCGTTATAACCACCAAAAGAGGTTTTAATTAAAGGAACACAACTACATTGTATTGATTATTTTATTTTTGTTGTCTTCCCTTTATATAGAAATAGCAATATGCCAATTAAATAAAGAATTATATTATTTTTTTATAGCGCCCATTCGGCTTGCATCCTGGCTGGGATAAGGCATTTGACCGGGTGGCGGTGGTATTGAATCAAGATTCACACCTGAGGTACTTGCGGCAGTTGAACCGGTTGCTGCACTGCTTGAACTAGCCATACCACTATAGGGAGCTGCATAGCTTGGTTGTGCGTACATTTGATATGCAGAAGCTGGTACCAGATTTGTAGGCAATTGGTGTAGTTTCATGCCAGCAGGCATTACATTAATTTGTTCTTGCCGTAGGTTAAAGTAGTCATTTGGCTTGGCACTTGGTGGCGGAACGCCAGCTACATCAAAGCGGCGGTCCGTTTTAGCGGCAGTGCCTTGTTTGGCTTGTGAATGTGCCCATTTGATGCTTACCTTGCGCCCATGAATCACCAATTTGTTGAAGGAACGTTCAGCTGCCAACTCAGCAGCACTGCGTTTTGTATACTGAACGAAGGAACATTGTTGTCGCGGCACCAGCACAATGGAACGAATTTCGCCGTATTGATAGAATTGATCACGTATTTCCGGTTCTGTTATTTCTTCGGGTAGATTACCCACGTATAACGTAGTTATGTTACGATCTTCTGGTGGTTCCAGTGTAGGCATTGAGGCAGCACGTTTCATTATCTTTTCAGCAACTGGATCATTGCGACCATAGTAGCGATCTTTAATATTCTGCTCACAAAGAGGATCGTCTGGTTCGTTTGGCTTATCGTGACGATAGGGACACTCCTCACCTCGCTTACACTCGCCCTTAACCCAAAATGAGCAGATGTGAGGTCTGTTTCGCTTATAATAGGGCGCAGTACGTGCTAGCTTCGTTAACATTTCATTGGCGGCCAATGAGCGTCCTACTGCACCAGCTGCCTCGGTACCATCACCATCCTGAAGTTGCGCATCGATGTTCTGTATATAGTACTCTTTATTTACATCACTCTGTGGCATATTATCGGACACCTTCAGTGCAGCGTCTCGCACTTGTATGGGTAGGCCAAACTCCAGATCCAGTAGGCACGTTTGGCACACATTCTTAAGTCTAGCGCATGTCTGGCAGACTTCAGTCTTTTTAAAGCGCATTCGAGCACCTGGACACCAACGAAATATTGTAAATGGCCGCGTGCATATTTTGCACTCTTTGCCGAAACGCTCCTTTATCATACGCACATACGGATTGTCCCCTAAACAGGTCTGACAAAGTATTGGAAATTCAGCATCTTCCCAATTCTGCCGGTTATACGTGTTTGTCGTCTTGGACATAGACATAACGGCGTCAAAGTTGTATCTATTTCTTTATATTTTAAAACTTTTACAATAGTGTAAACGAGACGTTTCTGTTTTATAAAATTCTTCGAAACTAGTTTATTTGAACAGCCGATTCATTAAAAAATGTGACCAAAGCAAAAGGAATTGATTTCTACTGTGAGTAAAGTAAAACATATATGTTTTAAAAGAAAAAAATAATATTTACTTCTATATTAAAATAAGATATATATAACAATTTTTATAGATTAATTTAATTCCAAAAATAACTACATGTTCACTGGTCAGATAACTTTATCGATATAATTTAAGCGCGATAGGCACGATATCGTATGAACAATCGAAAGGTGGCAATATTTGGTTTGCGAAAACGTTTGTTTTTGTTGAAATTTATAAACAATGGGACCACCAGTTAAACGATACAGAAAAAATTCAAAATCATCCAATGATGATGAAAAGGAAGATAATTATGTGCCGTACGTGCCGGTAAAAGAACGCAAGAAGCAACATATGACGAAACTTGGACGCATCGTTCAATTGGCTACAGAGACAACACAACCAAAGTCATCCAGTGAGAATGAAAACGACGATGACACACAAGGTGCCCAGGATGCGGAAACCTGGGGTCGGAAGTACAATATTAGTTTATTGGATCAGCACACAGAGCTCAAGAAAATTGCAGAAGCGAAAAAGCTAAGCGCGGCAGAAAAACAGTTGCGCGAGGAAGAGAAGATTATGGAAAGCATAGCACAGCAGAAAGCTTTAATGGGTGTTGCTGAATTGGCCAAGGGTATACAGTATGAAGAACCAATTAAGACATCATGGCGACCTCCACGGTATATAGCAGCGATGCCCGAGCATGAACGTCAATCGATACGCAAACAGCTTAGAATTTTGGTTGAAGGTGAGGATCCTAGCCCTCCCATACAAAGTTTTCGTGAAATGAAGTTCCACAAAGGAATTCTGAATGGTCTGGCTGCTAAAGGTATAAAATCACCAACACCAATTCAAGTACAGGGTCTGCCTACGGTGCTTTCCGGTCGTGATCTTATTGGCATTGCATTCACTGGTTCTGGAAAGACTCTAGTTTTTGTGCTGCCTGTAGTAATGTTTGCGTTGGAGCAGGAATATAAACTACCATTTGAACGCAACGAGGGTCCATATGGCCTTATTATATGTCCATCCCGCGAGCTTGCCAAACAGACCCATGAGATTATACAGCATTACAGCAAACATCTGCAGTCTTGCGGTATGCCTGAGATACGTTCCTGCTTAGCAATGGGTGGACTGCCTATCAGTGAAGCACTAGATGTTATCTCACGCGGTGTACACATTGTTGTCGCGACTCCAGGACGACTAATGGACATGTTAGATAAAAAGGTACTAGCACTTGATATGTGCCGGTATTTGTGCATGGACGAAGCAGATCGAATGATTGATATGGGGTTCGAAGAGGATGTACGCACCATATTCTCCTTTTTTAAAGGCCAACGGCAAACGCTGCTCTTTTCTGCCACAATGCCAAAGAAGATTCAAAACTTTGCACGATCTGCACTCGTCAAGCCAGTTACTATTAACGTTGGACGTGCAGGAGCTGCATCCATGAATGTTACACAGGAAGTCGAGTATGTGAAACAGGAAGCAAAAGTTGTTTATCTATTAGACTGTCTACAAAAAACTGCACCGCCTGTGCTCATCTTTGCTGAAAAGAAACAAGATGTGGACTGCATACACGAATACTTGCTACTAAAGGGCGTAGAGGCTGTGGCCATACACGGTGGTAAGGATCAAGAGGAGCGTTCACGTGCCGTTGATGCATATCGTGTAGGCAAAAAAGATGTATTAGTTGCTACAGATGTTGCATCTAAAGGTCTGGATTTTCCCAATGTGCAGCATGTCATTAATTATGATATGCCAGATGATATTGAAAACTATGTGCATCGCATTGGTCGAACAGGTCGTTCAAACACCAAAGGACTTGCCACAACAATGATTAATAAGATTACAGAGCAATCAGTGCTACTCGATCTCAAGCATTTACTCATCGAGGCCAAACAGAATGTACCTGAATTTCTGGATGAACTGGCACCCGAAGCGGAGCATCAACATTTGGATCTGGGTGATTCACATGGCTGCAGTTACTGCGGCGGTCTCGGACATCGTATCACTGAATGCCCTAAACTTGAGGCAGTGCAAAGCAAACAAGCCTCAAATATTGGACGTCGCGATTATCTATCCAATACAGCAGCTGATTATTAGATTTTAGCTATAATTTATTATATAGACGCAATTCAGTTTAAAATAAAACTGAAATTTCAGGGAAATTTTTAATGACATTTAACCTGATTTCTGGGAAAGCTTAAAATATGTTGTTTTTGTCTTTCATTTTTATTTACAAAATCATTTGCAAATGTACCTTGCGCTTATCAGCTCAATTTGCATGTTATCATATGAGAAAATGAGCATTATAGAGAAGATACGAGAGAAAGAGATTGTCTAAGCCATACTCAGAGAACTTGATTCGACTTTGAGCTGCCTTCTATAAAGACGACAAAAATCGTTCAGTTTCGTTCAGTGTGTCAAGCTGCGTTGTCTCGATCACATTGAAAAATTCGAAAGTATTCGAGATACTCCAAAATCTATATAATATATATATATATATTGTGATCTATAAGGTTGGAAGCGGTTACTTTACACTGACCTAAACGTAAGTTTTATTTGCATAGTATATGTGTGTGTGTGTGTGTTTGATTGTACAGTGTTTACAATTAAAAACAATTTTTAGCCAGAAGCAATCAGCTATGAAAGCAATTAAGCATCCTCATAACCAATTCAGTGTATTATATTATATGTAGATATATATATATATATATATATATAAGAATTGCTCAATTGAGATTTAAGTAAGGTAATCAACAATGTTTTGAGTTTGAATTCAATTGAATTTTGTTGCTGATTATACTTATCACTTATTATTGAGCTTAGCTTATCTTAGGTTAAAGCCTTCAGCCGATTGTTTATTGATGTCTATATACAAATACATATATATAATATAAATATATATAATAAAATATATAAGTATATAGCATTTTTTCGTACTAGATCTAGTATTCTTTATTAGTTTTCAACTGGTTTATATTTAATAATATTTTATATTTATAATAAAATATTAAATATATATATATATATATATATATATATATATATATATATATATATATATATATATATATATATATTTGAAAGCTAATAAAGAATACTAGATCTAGTACGAAAAAAAGCTATATACTATGTATACTATAGAAATCTTAAAGCTATGATTTATAAATACTTAAAATCAATTTACATAAAAATCCAAAACCTAAACTATTTCGAGTCAAAAACTAGATATTTTTTACTTCCTCTAAAGCTGCTGCAAAAATGTTTTCCCTTATAATATATTAATTCTTTATATGATATATTAAAATTAGATTATTTCATCGTTATTGTACATAAAAGTAAGGTACTCACAGTTTATATATAAATTTTCCTTAAAATAAATTAAGCGGTTTAAACTACAAACAAAAAAGAAAAAAAAATGTTTGAAATTGTTTATTAATTAAGGTCTTAAGCCTTTAACCAAATAAATTCCGTGAAAAGGGAATTCCTAGATTGGTGTAGAACATATATAAAATTTTCTAGATTTTTTTTGTGAATTTTAAGTACTATATCTAGTTTTTCTATATACAATGATTAACGTTTTCTTTAATTATGCAGCAGCGCGTTGGGTAGATAATAGCTGAAAGGTAACAGGGTAAAGAGCTTTTCTTAGTTGAATATACTCATCCACAGTATATTTTACTCGTTTTTTAATAATTAAATATAGGAAACGTAGTAGCATTAAGACAAAAAATTAATTTTTTTGTAAATATTTATTTATATATTAGCATAAGTCTTAACTGAAAATTCTTAACGATATGTTAATAGTTGAATATGAGAAACCAATTCTTATGATGGATGGTCTAGCTGACTGACTGACTTATTATTATTATCAATTCTCATAACGTAAAGTACAATACAATACTATACAATACATAATTGATATGTATATGTATAAGTGTTAAATACATTAAATTTATACAATATTCAAAACACGTCGCAAACTTGAAAATGGCACAGAAAGTAAATGATATTTGCCTTACTGTAGTTCATATAAATATAGTTTATATATACCTAAATATACATCCACATATATTTATTTTTTATAGAGGTTGTGACCTAGTTGAAAGAGAAAAGGGCTTGTTTTGGCTGATATCTTCCTTTAAATCGTGATATCATACGTGATACACGTCATAATGTCATATACCAAAACTAATTACTTAAAAACAAATTTTTTTGCAAAGAAAAAAAATGGTCATAATAAAATAATATTAAGATTGTAATTAATTCTATATGTATAGGCATAGATAGCATAGATATAAATAGTAGAAAGACACACTGATTAAATGTGACTAATTGTGATTATAAATATGAATATGAATGCCTTTTGCTTTGATTTATTTGATTTTTACTAAATACTGAAAGTGTAAAGATCAAACTAGAAATGAATCACTTACACTAACCTTTAAACTGACTTTTATGGACGTTGATATAGTACTAGATAAATATATATAGTATATATAAATATATAATAATAATAATATTAAAATAATACATTTTATTTGATGCTTTTATAGATTTCTTTTTATGGGTATAGTCTTGGTGATAAAAATTAATAATAATAGAATATAGAATATATTTTTGAAAAATGTTCTAATAATTTGTCAATTCTCTTTCATATCTTCTAGCTGTGAATCAACTCATCTGTTGCTGTCTCTGTTCGAGTTGAACAACAAAAGGCACAAACAAAAGCAAATACAACATAATATCAACAATTAACAACAATAAACTTTGCTATATATATATATATAGAGGTTCACAACAATAAACAAAGCGCCGCTGTGCGTGTATATCCAGCTCTCCCCACATTACCCCTTCACCACACCGCAGAAAATCCATCGCATCAACAGACGACGAAACACTGAGAAATGGCAACACGAAGCTCTGCCAGTTATCTGGCAGTCATCTGCAGGTAATGCAAGCGTACAGTTCATACAGCTAATAAGCTCTTGAAAATAAAACAAAAAAAAGCTCGTATATTATACACTGAAAAAGTCTATAAAGTAGTGCACGTTACTCATACGCCGCGTTGTCATAGAAAAAACCCAAAATAATAACATTTAATTTATCATTTTAGCTGCTTGTAAGTTAATAACATATCTATGATTTTTAAGAACTTAAAAAAGAGGGACTATAAGATTTCTGTAAAACGTATAAGCAAGCACATCAGGCCCTATAAGATCTACATATAATTGGAAAGGATTTATATTTGAGACGAACATATAGAGTTAGGAGCATAGAATAGTTTACAGCTTATACATAGAATTTCTTCTAGTCGGATATATTTAATTAAATTTGTTAATAATTCAACGCATTGCGTGTAACATAAGACCCCTTTGTGATAGTAGCTTTTTCTGTATCTATATTTGTTTTTAATGACCTTTTTTGGCCTATGACTCAGCGCCTGAACAAACATAAACACAATTCGTTCAGTTCATTCAGTTCTGGCAGTTCGTCTCGTTGTTTGTTTTGCCTGTAGAAGGCAATAAACAATATTATTTCATTTCGACTTCAAAAGCAAGTTTCTTTCTTTTCTATTCTCGTTTTTGTTTCTGTTTCTGTTTTGAACGTTATCTGTGTGTTAATTTTTGGTGATTTCTTTTTATCTTTCTCCATTTTTAGCTTCGTTGTGTTTATCACAATCTGTTCTGCCGGCACTCTTAATACACGTCCCGCATTTCCCGTACAAACCGGTCAAGTACAGCAACCAACAACAGGCAAACAACCCGCCAGACGCGTCATGCATCCAGCCTTTGCCACTGCCGGTAGCGCACCCGGTCTAGAGATTTGGCGCATTGAGGTAAGTTATCATAAGGCATTATTATAATTATGCATAGCAATTTCACTTTTAATATAGCCCCCATATATTGAAAAAGGGGTATATAGATTTTATATATAGTATTTGTGTATAAATAGTTGCTGCATGTTTTACATCTTTTCGGTGAAAGTTCGACTCCCACGCACGAATGCGTTGCTCAGTAAGCGGCAGCAGTAGCAGCAGCAGCAGCAGCAGGTGGCAACTGTTGCGCCTGCTGATTGCTGCCTTCTGCATGCAAAATATATATATATATATATATATATATATATATATGTATATAGTATAGCTAAATTTATAGTATATATTATCTGGTTTTCTTTCTAATCGCTGAACTCACGCAATGTGATAAACAGATGTTTTGTCTAAACAATTTCAAAATACTCTAAACATAGCCATATGCCAATTTTTTGTTAATGTTATTATATGTTTTGTTCATGTTGCTAAATGCCAATTTATTGTTGTTGCTGTTAATTAACTTGAAAAAATTAGCAAAATTTATTAGCTTCTTGATGGCAGCCAAAAACAGAAAACAAAACTCTATATATTTTAATAGGAAACATTGCTCTTCATGTTCGCTATATATACTCATATGTATATATCTATATAACATATACTTATATATACATATATATCTATATATTTAATGCGGTGATACAAAAATAGAATTTTTACCACTTAATGCACATTCATGAATTTTTCGACAAAATAAATATGTTTTTTTTTTATATATACTTTTCCTTTCATAGAATTTCGAACCCGTGCCTTATCCCAAAAACAACTATGGCAAATTTTTCACTGGCGATTCGTTCATTATACTGAATGTAAGTATATACCCCAAATATATATATTTTAAACAAATATAAGACTATATATATGTATAAAGTACAAAGCGATTGGCTTATAACGATTAACAAAGTGTTATAAGTATTGTTTTTAATATACTTTTAACTCGCAAGTTTAGTAATCAACACTTCTAATAAATATATAAAATAGCTATGAAAAGGTATATCCAACTATAAGAAGATCTCTATCTTAGTATATATACATATATTAAAAACATTTATATTGAATTGGTAGAATATTTTCGTAACTTTAAAGGTAGTTTCGACTTGGGTATAAACCATAAAAAAGTCAATAAATTTTAAAGTCCCAAAACCTTTTTATTGTTTTTGATATGTTTAGATCGTCTCTTTTACTTTAGCTATATATATATATATATATATAAAGTTTATGTTATATTTGTAAACATTTTACCTGTCATATAGTTTATCTGAGCTACAATATACCCTTTTCCAGAAAACATTTAGGGTATACAAATTATTGTTTCCTTTGATAAGTGTTGTTGCACTTTTTATAGCCCGCAGCTCAATGGATAAACAAATAATAAACAATTAAGTTTATTATTAATAATGTAATTAAGTTTAGTTAAAATTATGCAATTTGTTTATAATTAAAATTAAAGTATTTATAATGGATTATAAACATGTATAAAAATAAGAGAAGTAGCACAGAAAACCGCAACGTAAAGATCCAAATATAACAAAAACAAATAAACTAATGGTTGAGGTTTACTGGTAGTTTCTCTTAGTTCCCATACGAATGTATAGCCCAGAAAATGGGTTACTTATTGTGTTAGGCATATCCATGCTTTACCTAATTATTATAATTATAATTATTGCTCTGAGAGATAACTTTTTAAGTTCACAGTTTAATCTATTACTTATTTAGCCGTTTTTTGTTCACTTTAACCCTAGACATCCTCTTGGTTGGTGTCTTAGCTAAGCAGTGTATAAATATATAATAATATATTTAATTCTTGCCCTAGACCATTGAGAATCCAAAAGACAAAAAACTGTCATGGGATGTGCACTTTTGGTTGGGCTCGGAAACATCCACCGATGAGGCTGGCGCTGCGGCTATTCTTACCGTGCAATTGGATGATATTCTAAATGGTGGACCAGTGCAGCATCGTGAAGTTCAGGATCACGAGTCTCAATTGTTCCTTGGCTACTTTAAAAATGGTATATCATATGCAACACAAATATATTGTATACTTTACTTTAATCCTTTTGGTAATTTGCTCTAGGTATACGCTATGAGCAGGGAGGCGTTGGCACAGGATTCAAGCATGTAGAGACAAATGCAGCAGGTGCTAAGCGTCTGTTCCAGGTGAAGGGCAAGCGCAACGTACGTGTACGTCAAGTGAATCTATCAGTGTCTTCAATGAACAAGGGTGACTGTTTCATTCTGGATGCGGGCAATGATATTTATGTCTATGTTGGAGCACAATCGAAGCGCGTTGAAAAGCTTAAGGCTATAAGCGCTGCAAATCAAATTAGAGATCAGGATCATAATGGACGTGCACGTGTACAGATCATTGATGAATTTAGCACTGATACAGATAAGCAGCAGTTCTTTGATGTATTAGGATCTGGCTCACCAAATCAAGTACCTGAGGAATCTACAGCCGATGAAGATGGCGCCTTTGAGACAACTGATGCTGCCTCTGTGACCCTTTATAAGGTGTCAGATGCAAGTGGCAAGTTGAAGGTGGATACCATTGCGCAGAAACCATTGCGTCAGGCTATGCTCGATACCCATGATTGCTTTATTTTGGACACTGGATCTGGTATCTTTGTCTGGGTGGGTCGTGGCGCAACACCAAAAGAGAAAACTGATGCTATGTCCAAGGCGCAGGAGTTCTTGCGTACAAAGAAGTATCCTGCCTGGACGCAAATTCATCGCATTGTAGAAGGAGCAGAATCAGCACCATTTAAGCAGTACTTTGATACCTGGCGTGATGCTGGTATGTCACACACACGTTTGGTACGTTCCGCACTTAATATCGGTTCGGATGAGTCTCTGGATGAGGACGAGATTGATGGCGTTGTAGAGAAGCTTAAGAAGAGTGGTGGTCGTGCTATTGGCTTTATGCCCGATCATGGCCAGAATGCTATTTCTCAGATCCAACAGTATGTTAGCAAACCTGGCCAAAATGAAGTGCTGCGTAATACCGTGCCTTTCGATGAGAATCTGCCATTGCTAGGCTTCGGCTCTTATGTTCTCTCCTACAATTATGAGGCCAATAACGGCGATCACGGTGAAATTGTCTATGTCTGGCAAGGCGCCAAGGCCAATGCTGCAGTTAAGGAACGCGCTTTCGAAGATGGTATGGCATTAGCCGTGTCACGTAACGCTATACTCGTACGCACCTTGCAGGGTCATGAACCAAGACATTTCTATAAGATATTTAAGGGTAAGCTTCTTACTTCCTATACTGCGCTGCCCATCGAAGCGCAATTGTTCCGTATACGCGGCACAGTGGAGAGCGATATACATGCTAGCGAAGTACCCGCTGATAGTTCTTCTCTGGCTTCTGGAGATACTTTTGCACTTGCCTCGGCTAAAACACACAAGGTATACATCTGGAATGGCCTAGGTGCCTCAGCATTTGAGAAAAGAGCAGCTCTGGAACGTTTTGAACACTACTGGAACGATGCACAGGTTGAGGTAATTGAAGAGGGTGCCGAACCTGATGATTTCTGGGAGGAACTTAACGGCGAAGGTCAATATGATCGTAGTCTGGACGAGCAAATGCCGCCACTATTGGAGCCACGTTTATTCCATTGCCGTTTAACAAGCATTGGACGTGCCAAGGTGGAAGAAGTAGCACAGTTTGATCAGGACGATCTGGATACCGATGATGTAATGCTGCTTGATGCTGGCGATGAAGTCTATATGTGGGTTGGCTCCGGTGCCACTTCTGATGAGAATGCCAAGATTCTAGCTATGGCCAAGGTAAATAACTTAACTATAGTATAATTAAATTCCCAACTTAATTTCATCCAATATTTTCCTTCAGCGCTATATCAATTCAGAGCCCACTGCACGCAGCATGGAAACTGTCAGCATTATACGCGTCACCCAAGGCCAGGAACCTCGAGTGTTCAAGCGCATGTTCCCCGACTGGAAGGACAACTACTGGCAGGTTAGTATGGAATGCAATTCATCTTTAATGTTCAACTCGTAATTAATTAGCAAATCATTTAATTTGTTTTTGTAATTTAACTTTTTACGTTAACTTTTAATCATGTTGTTGCTTGCGTATTCATGCCTGAACTTATATAAATTCACTAAAATAATTAACACATTTTCATATTAACAATTTCTGTGAGTATAATTAAACCTATTAAAGACCTAAAAAATAATTAAATATTTATTAATTTCAGTCATTGCCTTCCTATGAGGACATTAAACGTCAGGTTCTGGATGCTAACAATGAGATCTAAGGATCGATGCTCTTTTTAAAAATACTCAGCAAAATTGACAAAAAAAAAGATTATGTTCGTTTTTGCCTTCACAAATATTAAGTGTAAAATTTAATTAAATACTTTTTTATTAAATAAAAATGTTATCAAAAATGTTTTATGAAAATCTGTAATTTGAAATTGGGCGAATAATAGGTATTAATTAAAAACAATATTATGTTATAGATGAAGATCTATAATCGATCAAAAGCTTAAGAAACTCTGTTAAAGTCTGTTACTTTGTTATTTTATAATTTTTGGGAAGCCCCTTTTTAACAAATGGCTAGAAGATTAATGGAAAACATCCAAAATCCTTGCTGGTTTTAAGATGCCCGCGCAGATAAAGCGGGTAAAATTTGAACACAATAAAATACTAAAAAATACATACCGTCACTTTGAAATCGATAACATAATTCATAATTAAATTGTAGTATCGACGCATAATCTGCTTTAAACTGTATTATTACTAATATTCTGACATTAGTTAGTTTTGGTGAGGAATAACTAGTATTTTCTGCATATTTTTAATAATTTATTTATTTATCGACATCTCAAGCTCAAAAACTGAATGTTTATAAGTTATGATCATTGTTGAATTTGCCCCAATCGCAATGGGAGAAGCAACAAGTAATTCAGCGAATAAAGAATGAAGATCAACCATATTGAATATGAGAAAAGGCTGCAAAGGCAGCACTGCTTCTATTGAGCTCTCTTGCAGGTTGAGCGAAAAATTGAGCATTGTATAGAGCGTCGTTTCTGTTACATACTCAATCTCTGTTTAATATATACGTTTAGTGTTCTGCCGGTTTTAGCAGCAGAAAGTTGTGTTGACGGTTCTTTGCTACGTCGTTTAATCTTTACTTTGCGTCGCAATGGAATTTTTCTTACGATTTTTGTTAATGATAGTTACATTTGTGTCTTTTACTTTACGTACTTTTGTGTACGGACCAGCTAGGTGCATGTTGCAAAATGACCGTAGGTCAAAAACATATCGTTTCCCAGCAATTCATAATCGTATATTAACATATAGTATTCAGGAATTACGCGCCAGACTACAGTCAGGACAGGTATGAAAGATACATTCTAACACTTCTTAACTCAGGCTTAAACAATATTGTAAATTAGTTAACTGCCGTTGAGTTGGTTAGCGTTTATATCGAGCGCATAAATGTTGTCAATCCTCAACTGAATGCTGTTGTAGAGGATAGATTTGAGGCAGCACTGCAAGAAGCAGCATATGTTGATCAGCTTATCGCAACCACACGCGATGTACAAGGATTGTTTGAGAGACAGCCACTGCTTGGCTTACCTGTTACCGTTAAAGAATCCTGCAGTCTGGCTGGCATGTCCTTTGCTGTGGGAAACTTGGTTAGAAGGCATATAAAAACGAATGTTGATAGCATTGTTGTGAAACGTATACGTGATGCCGGCGCCATACCCTTACTAGTATCCGCAACGCCAGAGTTCTGTTATTCCACCGATACGGATACGCTACTGAACGGACGTTGCAGGAATCCGTATGATTTTGATCGTACGCCAGGTGGAAGTTCGGGTGGTGAGGTGAGTTAAATTTTTATCGATAATGTGAATATTGATATATCAAGAGCATAATCGATATATAGATATACTGATAGTTAATTTATATTTAAAACTTTACTTTGTTTCTTATAAAAATTTAAAAGCTTTTGCTTACATATTGAAAGATATCCTATTGGTACATATCGATACAGTTTAAGCTCTGCTCCTAGGGCGCATTAAACGGCGCAGGCGCATCTCTCTTTGGCATCGGTTCGGATATTGCCGGATCTATACGAATTCCTAGTCTATTTTGTGGCGTCTTTGGCCATAAGCCCACTGGAGGTGTAATCAGCGTTGTGGGACACTTTGGGCATTCAGATGATAAAGAATATGAAAAGTATTTGGTAATGGGTCCGATAACACGTTTTGCCGTTGACCTTGTGGATCTATTGAAGATAATGGCTGGTGATAATGCTTCCGATCTGCGTTTGCATGAACCGATACAGCTTAGTCGTCTGAAAGTGTACTACTCGTTGGGCTTTGAGGGACTCAACGGTTTTATGCATCAGTCTGTTGACGAGGATATTAAGGCAGCTATACGCAAGGCTATCGTGTATTTACAATCTTGTGGCGTGCAAGTTGAACGCACCAAACTGCCGGGATTTAAAAACTCTTTAGAGATGGCTTTAAGCGCCATTGCTCGTTTGAAAGAAATGCCATATGTCCTTGAAGGGCAACCTAATCAAGGTACGGTGTTGGCTACATTTGTTCAAATATTACGTAGCTTCTGCGGTCATTCCAAGTACACAACCAATGCTTTGATCTTTGATCTAATGCGTCGTTCAAATGCCTTTATGTCACGTCGCAAATTGGAAAGCTACCGCCAAGAAGCACAAACTGTGGCAGCGGAAATAACTGTGAGTAGGTGCGCTTAATAGTTTTTTCTTAACTAATAAGCTCTTATAGAAATTGCTTGGAACCAACGGTGTTCTGATCTTTCCTACAATGCATTCGGCTGCTCCTCGACATGGTTGGACGCCATTTCAAATGTGGGGAGTTGATTACACGTTGCTTTTTAATGTCCTTGGACTGCCAGTGACCCACGTACCCATGGGTTTCAATACGCGTGGGTTGCCTATAGGATTCTCAGTGATTGCGGCACCACTGCAGGATCGTCTATGTTTACTTACAGCTGTTGAATTGGAACGCGCCTTTGATGGTTGGCAGCCACAAACTCAACACGAATTTTCTTAGTGACCACACATTTATATACAATTCAACAATTAATAAACAAGAATATATAAATAATTGCTAAAAACGTACAAATTTAGTTTCTTATCTAGCAAAGCGTCATCTAGCGGAAATATATCGAAGCTGTTTATCAAATGCTTGTTTCATATCAAGTAATAATATAGTAATAGCTTAAATTGCAACATTTTAATTTAATTTAAATTATTTTAATTTACAATTAGAATACGTTTCAAAATAAAATATTTTAAGTATAATTTATAACTGTTTTTGTGCCAATGTTTAAATAAAGATTTGGCGCCAATAGACGTCAGGGCTACAGAAATTGTTCTTAGTATATTTTCATGTGGTTTCGGTATATTGAAAAACATATGTTGTTGCCACTCTCTCGCTTACAATTGCTTGTTACACCATTCACCCTATGTATCTGTGTGTGAATTCAAATGATTTCGCTTCGTGTCTTGCTGGCTTCGGCTACCCGTTTTTGATTCGTTTCTTATTTCAATATTCGCTTCGTTTGTTGTCATAACGCGTGAGACTTTCATTGTGGACGGACGTACAAGTTGTGTGTAGAAAGGAATTATTGTAAAAAATTCCGCAAAAGAGCAATTAATAAATACAACTGACTAGTATGGGAACTCAGCGGATATACTACTTAATACGTGTTGCTTTTTAAGCAGATGAGTAAATATAACACATTGTAAAGAGGTTTTAGAAAAACTATTGGTAAAAGTGTAAAAGAAACGAGGACATAAATTACTTCGTACATTAATTAATAAAAAGTGCGCGTGTTCAAATTTAAATTAAAAAAAACGCTTCCACTAAAAAACCAACAAGTGGAATAACATCCGAATTGAAAATATAATAACAACAAGAACGGGAAGTACCCGCGGCCACTCAACAAGTGTTACAATAAGCACTGGGATTATCTAATAAACCAATAATAATATATTTAAGCCTGTGGTCGCAGCTCACTAAATAATAAAGAGATTATATACCAAATAGGCAGCATAAATATAAAATTTAAACAATTTTTGTCAAGTGTTTTTAAGAGCTGCCTGCGTGTGTGTGTGTATCTTACTGTGCGTTTGTAGATTCTGTACATGTGTGTGTGTGAATCTAGCAACAGCAGCTACAACTACAACAACAGCTACATCAGCAACAATACGGCAACGTCAACAACACGCAACTGCTGTGAGCGCGACGGAGACAGCAACAGCGTGAGTCATAAAAGTGAAATGAAAATGCGGATAAAGAGAGAAGCGCCGTGTCTTCTGTTATTTATGCCAATCCAAAATAACAACAACAACAATAACAACAATCGCATTGGTGGTAAGTTGCAAATATATAAAACAATATACAATAAAAAGTTTACATTAACCAGTTAATCTACTCATAAATATGTTGAGATTAATTCGAAACCATTTTACCGCTTGGAATGCCTGCTGTTTACTATACAAACTTTGCGCGCTCAAGCGCATCCCTATGCGATTGTGGTGTGCAACGGGTGAGAGGCAGCGCGGCAGTAGTGGTACACACGTAAGCAGCAGCCGCAGCCGCAGCAGAAGTAGCATTCGTTAACGATTGTCTCTGCTTGTCTACCGTGCGATCGCCTGCCTCCCCTGTCCATCTTATTATACAAGCAACAACCAGGCAACTTAGACTTGTAGTCAGAGGTAGAGATAGAAGCAGAAGCAAAAGCAGAAATAGTGGCTGAGGTAGAGGCGGAGAGTTGGTTTCTACTTACTTTATACGTGACTCACATTCGCGTGTCTTTCAGAAATAAAAGCAAACGAAAAAGCTTCTTTTTTTTTTTCGTTTACTCTGCGTTGGCTGGTTAAGACAAAAAAAAATGTAAAGCAAAGCAGGTTTTTGTGATAGTCTGGCAACGCTAGCAATGAAACCCGCTTTGAAACGACCTTTCGAGTACGAATTCGTCGGCACAACAACAGCAATAGCAACAACAACAACAGTAAAAGCAACAGCCTCTGTCGGCAGCAGCAGGCAGCAACAACTTGAAAACTTGGCGAAGTTGGAGTACTCGCACTCATACACGCGTGTGTGTGTGTGTGTATATATACAGTGCATTGGCATGCGATTTGACTTGTTTCTGTTAACCAGAGCCACAGCCAGAAAGCGATACTAGTAATAACAAATACAAATACAACCGCAAACAAACCAACAATAACAACAAGAAGTACAACATTTCCTGCCCCGTGCAGCGAGTGAAATTTTTTTTGTTGATTTTTAGTGCTTTTTTTCTTTTTTTGGCTTTTGAGTCTTTGAGGTCGCTTCATTTTGACATACGCTGATAAGAAAAGTTTTTTTTACACTATACAATTTGTTGCTTGTTCTGTTGCCTGCACAGCATAAATTTTAAAGCACTAGAAAACTGTTTATGCGCCGTTCTATGGCTTTTCGACTGATAAGGTTGCTTCTACTTCTCACATATACTCATTTAAATGATAAGCACTCTACAACAGCTCTACAATAGCTATCATGCCCTTTTAGTAAAGCTTCGTATTGGGCCACGCTTTGGCTGCGATTTTATTTCGCTTTGCTTTTGCTTTTGCGCTGCCTCTCGCCTCAATATCTGACTTCGCCTTTGCCTTGTGCGCTAATCAAGCTGCGTGCCGAAATAAATGTCTTACGTCAGTTTGTCAAACAGCAGCGGCGAATATTTCTTGTTTTTTTTTTTTCTCTTTTCTTTTCTGTATTCGATTGAGTCGGCGCGACAAGTTTTAGGTATTATTTGACATTAAGAGTTGACGTCATTTATTTATTGTTTATTTTGGTATAATATTTAAGTGCAACATTTAATTGCAGCTAATCACAAGGACTATCCAAACAACAAACGATCCAGGGAGAATCTGGCATGTGACGAACAGCAGCTAATGTCGACGTCAACAGCAGCTATGAACGGTGGCAGCAATGGCGGCCGAACGCCGCCACTCATGCGCAGCTGCTCGAGTCCAGCGGTATATGGTGGGTACAAATACATTTAAAACAAACATATTTGCATAAATACATATATATATATGTAATATAATACAAATGTATTTATACATACATATAGAGCGTGTTTCATTTTAACTGATTAGCACATTTTATGTTAACCAGTTCAATTCCAGTTTTTTCTTGTGTATTTTACCTTCATCTACCTGCATCAACAATTATCAGCTGTCAAATCTGATAACTGTTGTCTGCATATTTGCATGTTCGCGGTGATCTGTGATCTGTGATTTTCATTGCATTTCATTTCCTAGCTATAGTTAGCTTTCGCCATAGCCGGCTCTCTTTGTATCATAAATGGCCACATAGGTCTCTTAATCATTCTTGCTCTTAGTCATGAATTGAATTTAAAGCTTTGCTTAATAATATAAACAAAATTTTATATATTTTGTTATTATTTTAGCACGTGCTCCGAAATAAACATGAAAAGTCTTTCATCTTGTGTTATGTTTGTTTTATATTTTAACACATTATGAAATCGACATACGAATATGCAAAAAAAGCAACAAATTGATAATAATTGCATTTAAACAAATGCAAACAGAACAAGTGCAAAGAGTAGAGTGTGCATTTTCAATGTCAAACCCTTGGTAGCTGTTTATTACGCTTGCACTAATGAGCTTTAAACAGAGCTTTTAGGAGTGTGCAAAAGCAATAGAAACTGACTGCTAGGCCTATATATGACGAATTGAGCAAAGCTTTTGTCACTTGCCAGGCATGTGATCGCACTTTGATGCAAATAGATTTCAATGTCGCACAGCTTCTATACGCTTGACAAACACGCTGTAATTTTACCGTCCCCCTTATCGTACACCCGTTGCCTCTCCCTCTCTCACTCTATCTATTTCGTTCTAACATTAGCCTACTCGCCATGTCTTCCTGATCATTTAGACAGCTTTCAACGCTTACGCACAAGTCACTCAATGTGTTGTTGTTGTTGTTGTCGTTTTGAATGCATTTTTAATTCCTGTTTACTTAACGTTTATCACTTTGAGTCATTTAGCAAATATTTTAGCATATTGTTTGTTTGTTTGTTTGTTTGTTTCATGCTGTGATTATATTGCATATACCTTTTACATACTGTTCAATGCCAATATGTTTTATTATCAGTAGCTAACGTAAATACCAAAACCCCCATATTTCCTTCACCCTCTCTCTCTCGCTCTCCCTTACTATTTCTCCCTCTATTAAGTAGTATCATGACAAATCACATTTTTACGCGACACACGTTGTGCGGGCGGGTCTTACCCCGTAAGTCCATGACTAATGCAATTGATTTCCATGCTACAGTGTGACCCACAAATGTACTAACACACAACTACATACAGTACTGTATATATATACATATATTTGTATAAACGGACCCCTATATAGTAGGCCCAAAAAAAAAGAACATGGGCCAGTTGTTGCCTTGGCTATCAATTAACACGCGAGCGACAGAAATAATCGATGAATTGGATACGTACCAGCAGCATAATGCAATACCAGCAATGTATATAGATACTTTTATATAGTTATATGGATACTGTTATAGATACAGATACAGATCTATAAGCTAAACGATTGTGCGCCTCATTGAAAGTGCTTCGAACCCAACAAACGACGCAAAATGTTTTGAGATGGCAAAAAAAAAAAAACAAAAAAAAAAATAGAAAAAAACTGAAAACTACCACATCAACAACGTAGCCTAGTGTACTTCTCCCACTTCCTAACAACTACCCTCCCAAACTCCTGTTCTCTTTCTCTTACTCTTTCACCAATCACCCACCCATTCAACCATTTACCTAGCCACCCTGCGCTTAGCCCGCAGACGCCCACAGCAACTGCCAATAAAACTAAACTGTGCGATTGCTGGCATGACTCATGCAGCAGCAGCAGCAACAACAACAACGACGACAATTACAACAACAGCAACATCAACAAACGAATCGAAGGCGCAGCAACAAAAATAAACAACAATTTGTTGTAGAAAATTTAGACGCTGTTGTAAACACACACATACATTCAAATGTATAAACTGCACACATACACATACACACATATACTTATACAAACAGATCAGTGGCGTCTGCAGTAAATGTAAAGAGATGAAAAGGGGAGTACAAACATTCAACTCTCACTTTACAATTGTTTGCTTAAATTAACTTAGTTCTAACCCCCCCCCCCCACCACATTTCCAACTATGATCCCTTTTGTAATTGTATAACAGACGCCAATGTTAAAGGAAAACACATATACAAACACACAATGATGTTTATTGATGCTGATCATCATTTGTGGCAATAGCTCATTTGTTGCATGACATCGCAATTGGCAGGCTGAATGCGAATGCGAATGCGAATCCCCATATAAAGTACATTGAGTGATAGACAGAAAGCTAGAAAGAGCGAGAAAGAGAGAGAGAGAGAGAAAAAGGGAACATCTCATTTCAATTTCAATAGCCAAACCCAAAAAAAAAACATATTGAATGGAATTGTGTATGTTTCCAAAGAGTTTTTTATATTATATTATATTATAAACTAATTATATACTAATAAATCTAATTAAAATATATTGTTATCTTTTTTTTTTCTTCTTCTAGATATCGAAACACATCCCGCCTCGCCAGTATTCCCACATCTATTGCTGGGCAATGGCCGTGATGCGGATGATCCTAGCAGTGTTGGCGCCAATTGTGTACTAAATGTTACCTGCCAAAGTCCCAGTGAGAGTCATCTGCAGGGTTTAAAATATATGCAAATACCAGCCAGTGATACACCCCATCAAAATATTAAACAATATTTTCAACAGGCATTCGATTTTATTGGTAAGATCTATATATATATATATATATATATATATATATATATCATTTCATAATTATAATGCTAATCTCTTAACTGATAGTATTAACAAATGCGTTTAGTCATCATACTGATACTGAAATCTACAACAACGCTGTACATTGGCTGTTATCGATATAATCGATAATATACTATTAAGCTAAGATTTTGTAAAAACAAAACGCTGATTCATCGAAGTAACAAAAAATAAGAGAGAAGAAAAAAACGTGACTTAACATTAGATCCAAAGGGCAAAGCAAAAACTTTAAATGCTAAAATTAATGATAGGAGGGAGGCAGGGGGTTGGCTAGCGGATTCTTTGCATAACGGCTTATTTTACCAGTTTGGAGGAAGACAAAAAAAAAAAAAAAAACACTACTATTAGCCATTATTTTTTAAGGCTTTGTTTTGTTTTTTTTTTGTGTCTTATATTTTCTTTTGTGCTTTGGCAAGCAAAATGAAAATGAAAATTTTCTGTTTTGTTTTCTTTCTCAAGGCGTATTCAAAAGAAACTCGTATATTTTAGTTAATTTTAAGTGTAATACGTACATACACAAACCCAAACATACTTATATATACACAAATATATATATATTTAAATATATATATAAGTATATAGCGATATAGACAGAAGTATAGTCTCAATAGCCGTGGAATATTTTTTGCTGACGTCAATCGCATTTTTCCATTTTCATTTCTCATGGCAAAAGTTGTTCAACGTTTTTTTTTTTGCTTCTACATATTTCATTTTAATTTATTTTATTTATATTTTTTTGTGTTTTTGTTTTTTTTCTTTTCTTAATAATATTATTTTTTTTTTTGCTGGATTTACGAGCTTATGATGTCGCGGCACGTGTGTGCACGAGCTCAGTAATTGTCAATGTTTTTGTTGTTGTTGCTGCTTTTCTTGTTCTTCCTTTTGTTGTTTTACTTAAATTGAAATACGTTGTGCTAATATTTAACAAAAAGAAAAATACAATAAAAACAATAACAAAAACATTTCAAAATGAAAATAAAATCTTTAAGATGAATCTTTTTGCTTTTATAAGCATCAACCCCAAATCAAGTCGAAAAATAAAAATGAAATGTCAAGTTTATTTTAAAATCTTATTTAAAAAGATATTAGTTAAATGATTAAGAAGCTTACCAAATAAACTAATAAATGATTAGATTTGTTTATTAGCTATAATATAAAAAAAAGAAAAACAACATATATTTTTTATCATTATATTATGTTTTTATTAAGGTATTATAATTGCCTTTTAAATATTATTTAAAAAATTCAAAAACACTTCCTTATGACAGTTCCCTTTGCATCTTATCTAGTTAACCTTCCTTTACATATATATAAACATATATATATATATAAAGATAACTTTCATCTTTTTCTCTAGTTAATTATGCACATCTAAAAATTAAGATAACATTTTGACAATTTCAACTTAATAATCTTATTTATATATATATATAATATAAGAGTAAGTTTATCTTCTGGTTAAATAGATAAACTCTTTTTGTTTTTCTTCTAAATGATAAGTAATACTGCGCTTTATACTTTTTCTTGTTATCCTTCTATTTATTTTTACTTTTCTCTTTTTCTGCCTTACTCCTGCTATTCGTCTAGTAGCCCTTAGGGCATAAAAATAATAATTGTTTTCAGGTTTTTTTTTTGTTTTTTTTTTAATATCCACACAGAAGCAACAAGAACAATGAGAACAAAAATCTAATGGTAAAAGGGACCAAAGCAAAAGCTTTGCCTATTTCGTGTCCTCTTTTATGTTCCATTTTCATGCTCTAGCTCCTTGTGGAGTGTATACTATCCTTTGAGTATGCCTGGGGGCTCCTACGCCTTCCATTCGTATTCGTTGCTAATCCGACGTCATTGTTGTAGTTGTTGTTGTTGTTGCTGTTGCGTGTTGGCGTTGGCAGACAGCATGGCGGCAGCAACGTTGTCGTTGTCATTGTTGTCGTCGTCGTCGTCGTCATCGTTGTTGCTGCTGTTGTTGTTGGTGTTTCTGTTGCGACTCGGCAACAACGTCAGCCTCGGCTTCCACTTCTACTTCCACTTCTACTTCCATTTTCACATCGACTTTAACTTCGTCTGTGCTGCTCCTGTGTTTTCGTTTTGTTTACTTTATTCTTTTTTGCATAATAGTTGCCAACGCTGACGTCCAGCTTAGAGTTCTACTTTCACACTTTTACACAGATTTCATTATATATATATGTGTGTGTGTGTGTCTGTTACGGTAGAACTAAAGTTTTATGTAAATTAGCATGCGTCGACCACAAACGTCCTTTCTGATAAGGGTTGTGTTCCATTCCCTCTCTTTGCCTCTTTTACGCATTTTCTTTTTGATATTTTGTTTTGGTATTTTTGTTTTTTTTTTATAGCAGCTACTGTTGTTGCACAGACGTGTACATAGTACATAATATTTTTACCGCCACTGTAACCGGGTCGCATGACTCATCGTCGACATCGCTCACAATGCAATGTGGAACACACATAAACACTCAAACACACTCACACACAAACATATATAAATATATACTCTGGGGCACACTCCTTGTAACATTCAGCCATCCGCATCGATTTTTTCGTCTTATTGTTGCTATTTATTGCGCTGCCGCCACCACAGGCAACGGCACTTCACCCCCGCTAGCAGCAGCTGCCGCAGCTCGTCGTCGCTGCTTTTACTATAAGGCATATGTTCTATTTTTAAGCGCACGTCGTGCAGGACGACGTCGACGTCGGCCGTCAATTTTATATTGTTTGTATACACTCAAGAGTTCCTGTATATGAGTCATCGCTAGACAGCCCAGCCGCCTGCCTGCCTGCCTGCCTTTTGTTACAGCGTTATCCTTGTGCGTGGCCTCGACAATGACGATGTTGACGTCACAGCCGGTCGACGCTGACGCCGCTGCTGCTGTTGCCGTTGCCGCCACTGCGCTACTGTCTGTCAGGTGCGTGTGTGCAGCAACAGCTGTTTACGAGTTCTCATATCTTTTTCTTTTTTCTCTTTTTACTTATTTTTCCTTTCGGTTTGATCATCTTCCATATGACAGTCATTTGTCTTGCTTATGCAGGAAGCTTTATTCGACGCCCACCTCCTGTTTCGTCAATCTTTCTTTCTTTTTCTCCTCCCCCCACCCCCACCCAATCATAATATCTTAATGCTAAACATGTTCAAGTATTATTTTTGTAACCACTTTATGAGTTTCTCTCTCTCAGTCTCTCTCTCTCTTTCTTCCACTTTTAGTTCCCACCAATCGTCACTCACACCACGTACGCTTCTCTCTCTCTCTCTCTCTCTGTTTTTCCCTTTCCATGTCCCTCAGCCACCTCACTCATTCAGCCAGTCACTGTGTGTGCTGCCAAAACACATTAGTACTCAGGCACGAAATAAAAGAAGAAAAAATATTGTGAACGACTATGAGTCATGATTTCGCCTCATTCACCCGCTGGTAGCTCTGGCCTCTGCCTCTGGCTCTGCCTCTGCCTCTGCTTTTGACTGCTACGTTTTCGCTGTCATTGCTTGCCTTTTGCGCATTCGTTTATTTTGTTTCTTTCCGTTGGCTCCGTCGTCACCTTATGCTTATTATTATTACTTTTATGATTGTCTGTTTTTATTTTTCTTTTCTTATACTAACATATCAATGTACATATATGCACATGTGTGAGTGTATAAGCATGCTCATGTGTTTGTGTGTATGTGTGTACTACTTATGATTTTTCATTGTTGTCAGTTAGTGCTGCTGCTGCGTTTCTTTCATTCATCATCATCATATAACAGCACTTTATGTCCATATACACTTTTATGTACATATATATATATATTTATTTGTATGTGTATATGTGTGCTAGGGAGCAAACACCGTTAAGTGAAGCTTGAAAAGCTCTGTGTCTCATTAGGCAAGTTCCAAGTGAATTGTCGTGTTGCTCATGTCTCATTATGCATTGACTTGCTTTTGTCATTAACAATGCTTCAAGCATAAATACATGTATATGTATGTATATGTATGTATGTATGTATGTATGTATGTGTGTGTGTGTGTATAGTTAAATGAGCTTGGGACAAACGCTTTGCCACTTGGCCTAGAAAGCAATCAAAGTCGTTGCAAACGACGCTTAAGCACAACGCCCTCATTTGTGGGTTGACTGACGGCGGCAACTTTGACATTTGATAAAAAAAAACCAAAAAAAAAAAAAGGGAAAAATTGTGCCGCAAAAAAACTAAACTAATCAATTTTCAATATAACGCCAACTTGTCTGATTAGACTGTACCCAATTCTTAATACATGCATAGCTATAGGTATATGTAGATATATAAGTATGTATGTGTATATGTATAAGTATGTATGTATGTATGTATGTATGTATGTATGTACAGCTTAGTTGCTTATCATTTAACCAACAGAGGCCTCTTTTAAGGCAAAAGTTGACGCACAGCTAAACAAATGTGAAACAGCTCCCCCAACCCCTAAACAAACCTTTAACTGTTAACTATACCAGCTGCTATTATCTCTATATAATGATAATAGCATACACAAACAAACACACACACACACACACACACACACAGGGACACACATATAATATACAAAGTACAGTTTTATCAGATGTTTATGATTAGATAAAATAAAAACTAAATAAGTTTACATGCACTCAGGCAGCAGCAGCAGTAGCTTTGGGTTTTAGCTTTTTTTTTGTTAACGCAATATTTTAAGTAATCCTGGCCAGAACCCAAACCCGGCAAATACTTTTGGTGACTAACACAACAAACAGGCAACAACGGCAACGACGACGACGACGACGGCGACGACGACGACGTTGATGATCGTCGGCCTCGAGGCGACATTTTTGTCGGCCCCGTGCACATAATTTCAATATTCGTCAGCGAGTTATTTATAAAATGCAAAACCAAAACAACAACAACATGAACAACAACATGAGCATCAACAACAACAATAACAACAACAATAATAAAATAAAATCTCTTTTTGCACAGGAATTTTTGAATATTTTCAGTCGATTTGTTGTGCCGGGCGCAAGAAATATACAAAAAGCAAATCAAAAACGAAATGAAAACCGAATCACTTCTTCCATCTTTCATACATTGTTGTATGTATATGTATTATTACAAGGAATACGCATAACACCCCCGCAAGCCATGCCACGCCTCCGCCTGCGCCTTTATTTTGGTACTTACTCACAGCTACTTGGAGCTACTCCCGCGCAATTCTCAACAATCAAAAAAGAAAAAGATAAAATAATTTCAAATTTTTTGTTTATAATTCGTATGTTTTTTGTTTTTTTTTTTATATGAATCATAATATCACGAGTTATCCATTCTTACACCTACCCCCTTATACGCTCCATGCAACAAGTACCGCCTCACAGACACACAGGCACACACACACACTCACACACACACACAGTTAACCAGTGAGCCAGTCACCCGGTCAAGCCTCCTCCTCTAGTTGCTGGCCGAGTTGAAGGCAACAAAACAAAAAATCAAAGTGCAAGCTGCGAATTTTTATGTCTTGGACTTGGAACTGAGCTTTGTTTCCGTATGACTCGACATCGTTTGTGTTCATATTGTTGTTGTTATTATTGTTATTGTTGCTATTGTGGTTGTTGCTTTTGTGTTTGTTGTTAACCAAGTTGAAGGTCAAACGGAGCAGCAGCTCATCAGCTGTATGAATCATGATCATTGTCGCTGTCGACATCCTGAGCAGCACCTGCCACGGACTTGCAGCTTCAAGCTGAGCTCTGAGTAATCGTTATGATAAACTTACACACATACACACACACACACACACACACACAGGAAACACAATAAAACAAAACTCGAAAGTAATTAAATATTTTTTTAAAACAAACAAACTACTTGTTGCCCAATAATCAAACACACACACACATACAAACACACACCCCAAAAATGTTATATGTTTATATATATATATATCGGAGAAGTATAAATTGTGTAAGATATCATATAGCCGGATTGATTGTTGTTTCTTTAACTCTGTTGCTGGTCATGACTCAGAGGAGCTGTGGCAAGGTAATCGTACCCCCGGCCAAAAGCAATCAGTTTGACCCTTGGGCTCTCTCAGCTTAATCATCAACCATTGGGCAAAAACAGAGGATGAAAAAAAAGTGAGAATGATTTGAGAATGAGCACAACATCATCATCATTGTCAGATATATATATATATATATATGTGTATATATACATAGAGATATCCCGGGCTATGTGTTGTCTGTTGGCCCAGTTCTGTGCCAATGACGCACCCCGAGGCCAATAAAGACGCGCACAAAAGAAGGCAACAAATGGCTGATGTTGCTGCTATTGCTGTTGCTGTTGCTGTTGCTGTTGCTGTTGCACACTTAATCATCAGTTGCTACCAAAAGTTGGCATTACGCATCAGCGTCGAAGCGTCACAATTGCCAGATCCCAGCCAGATCACCGCCCCTTAAATGGAGTCACGATGTTGACGAGTAGTAGCCCTATGAATAGTTTTTTTTTTTGGGATAGACACGATTCCAAATTGGAACCACTCATCGGTTGACTATGCGACACAAGTAACGTTTAGTCATAAAATGTCTCACCGTAATTGATGATTAGTAATTCCCCCCACAGTAGCACATACCTATATGCATACATATGCATTAATATATATATATCTATATCTATATATATATATTGCATATGCATATGGAATAAAATCCAATTAGAAATTAACATCTGAAAATGTTTCTCGATAATCAAAACCCAAAACCAATCAGCCATTTCAACAGACCCAACTACAAACAGTTTTTCTCCTTCTTCTTTCTTTATTTATTAATTTTATTTTTTTTAATTTTTTCAATCATCATCAGACCAACAGTCAGAGAGTTCCGTTTTAAGTATGACAACATAACTTCCGACGAACTTATCTAAAACTTATAAAATGGGAAGAAACTCGAATAAGTAAAAGGAAATAGAGAAGAAGTAGCAGTTGCAGTTTTCATAATCAAAGAAAACTGTTGTAATTTAAAAGGGGTTGAAACTATAACGGAATAAGCATTATATACTATATAAAATAATATTTAATTTAAAAGTATCTAAAGACATTTATTTTTATTAAATAATAATCTATAATCATCGCTATTACCAATGATTGTAGATCAATTGGAATCTTATAAAGAAATGACAGACTCTGTCTAATATAATATAGGGCAATATGGAATACCTAGTGATAAATATATTAGACTTATGGGAATTATTATATACTATGCTTTAAACTATTATTTACTGTTTTCTTCTCTTAATAATACGTTCTTATTTTGTAATCAATTCAAGCAACAGCTAAACGATTTTTTAAGTATTTCGTATAATCAATCAGAGATCTACTATATACGTATTTATTAGAACTAAATTCATTTGAGATAAGCCAGAGCTTAAATTTAATGCAATTTAAAGCTATTTATAGATCATATTATAAATATATTATATGTAGTGTGTTGTCATTATAATAGATCATATTTTCAATTGGAATTTTATGGAATATAATTTCAAAAATTCAAAGAATTAAAATGATCTCATGTGTTGATTGTATTCAATGAGTGAGTGTACCTGGTTTAGTAATGGCCAAGAGTAGCTAATAGCCATAATAGCCATATGATTTGCTATCCCAGTCTCCTATTCTCTAGCATAAAACCTGCAATGAGTCATATATGAACATTGGCGCGTTTATAGCGCGTTTTATGCGCGTTTTTAACTGTCTGAACGACGGGGTCATTAACTAAGAGGATTTATGAGTGCCAACTGAGCACACGGTGACCACTTGTCTGCTGACGACAAAAGACATACACGCACACACAGACACACACACACACGTTTACACATACATAATACTGACAATGTTTATTTTTGGCCAGAATAGAATGGAAAAAAAAAAAAAGATTTATTTGTCGCCTCTCCCCCTGGTCTCATTTCATTACCTAATCCTTCAAGTACTATATTATTCTCTAGTATTGGTCTAGATTTATATTAGATTATAAATATTATGTATTCCATATATATAAACTTTATATATATATATAAACTTGTTTAATTGCAATTTCATTGTTTGCCTTGTGGCTTAGGAAATTTTTATTGCTATCATTGTCGTCAGAGCTGATAACAGTTAACAGTTTATTTCAATTGATTCAATTTGATTTTATCTATTGGAAATTCTAACTTTATGAAATTATAGTCAAAAATAGTACAGTAAAGATACGATTTAGTGATTTGTTAATAATATATAAAAAGAACAACTGTTAATTTTAGTTGATAGCGATCCATTTTGTAGCTATTCGATTGCAAAAGTTTCTCTCTCTTTCTCTCTCTCTCTCTCTCTTTAGAGCCAAACTATTAGCAGTTCATTTTAGATGGTTTTACTGTAGTTAGCTTTTTATAGTTGTACTGTGTTAGTTGAATGTAATGGCAGCAGTAGCTAGCAGGAGTCGTTATTTCTTATCATCTTTCACTGCTCTCATTGATATGCCAACTGTATATATATTTGTATTATATTGTGATAAATTGCTGGCACAGTGAATACTCGAAATTTCGAGGAGCCTTTGGTTACAGTTTACACGAGTTACAACGCTTATCACTGATAACAAACCACTCAATGGGTCGGTTGCAATTCAAATACATTGCAATATCTGATATGATGGCAGGGCAAAAGAAGCAGGCAGTAGGTGTAGTAGGAGAAAATGGGGGTCAGGAGTGGGAACTGGTTGATGAGACAGGCGCCAGCTTGGCGAAGTGTCCGCTAACAGCAATATGGATGACTAATTTTGATTGACTAACTGACTGGACTCACTGATGGACTGACTGACTGACTGAGTAAGTGACTGCAAGGCTCAACTCTTGCTTATCAGTAGAGTTAGGAAATCAGACAAGTGTTATACTTCTATATATATATATATATATATATATGTGTGTGTGTGTGTGTGTGTGTAGATGAATAATAATTGATTAGCAACTGCAAAAGGCTTTACTCAACCCTCACAGTGCGACCCTGCCTCGGCTATGATTAGATAGCCTTATAGCAGGGCCCACAGTGGCCATGGTGGTGGAACATAGAAATTTACACAAGCACAACACACACACATACACACGCACACAGCATATATAGGCACACATATTCTAACAAAAAATAAGCTATATATGATGCCTTATCTCAGCCAAAAATAACAACGTAAATTATGAGTTAATGTGCGCATGTATGTGTGTGTGTATATATATATATATATAAATATTCTCGAACACGCTGTGTTTGTCAATAAAGCGGCTGAATGCATGACTCATCACAGCACAGCAAATTCAAACAGTACACATACACAAACATATACTTATACACATATATACTAATATATATACGCATGTACGACATCCGAAGATACTCTTGCACACATGCACAGTTATATATACATAAGAGAGCGTTGGCAGAGAGTACAATAAACCAATACAATTGCAACATTATCGACAGCATTGAGCGGCAGCCAATATCAGCAGAAACAACAGTAACATCATCAAAGCTCAAAAAGCCCGCGGCGTATAAAAAAAGAAAAGTTTCTCCCGGCCTGAAAGTTATATATGGGCTTGTGTTCTGTGTGTCTGTCAAAAGGGAGATAGAGAGAGAGAGAGCGAGCAAAAGATAGAAAGAGAGTAGATTTGATGGGAGAGTTATATGTAGCTCAACGTGTTGGTCGAAAGTGGGTGTAAGGGGAGGTAGAGGTGGGAGAAAAAAGAAAGAGAACCGACAGCAATCATTTTGCGTTGTCGATAAATTTCAAGCTGCTGTTTGAATTTAAATTTGTTTCTGTTATTCTTTCCCTTTAATTTTTTTTTTGCTGCCAACTAGTTTCTTATTGCATTCTAGTTGGCGAATCTAATTGGTATTTGTTTATGCAAATCATTATGGGGTACGTCAGAGCATCGCATAGTTGCTTATCAATTGATAAATAAATACGAACACGAGGCAATTTACCTAATATTATTAAAAATTTTGTCTTTTTTTCTTCTGTTTTGCAGAGGATGCACGAAAAACGGGTTCCCGCGTCTTGTTGCATTGTCATGCGGGTATTTCACGCAGCGCCACCATCGCCATTGCTTACGTTATGCGATATAAATCGCTCTCGCTGCCGGAGGCCTATAAGCTGGTGAAAGTGGCCAGACCCATCATCTCACCCAATCTGAACTTTATGGGTCAACTATTGGAACTGGAGACAAATCTACGTAAGAGTGGCATATTGGGACCAGCCCCAATACCAGTACCAGTCTCTCCAGCCAGCAGCAGTCAGCCACATACATTTAATGTAAAATCTAGTCAACTTGTTGAGGAGCCCGAACAGGAGGCAGCAGCGGAACAGCAACAGCAGGTATCATGTACGGGATACAGTAAATCAAAATCAGACAGCGAGGCCATGGATGAAGATGTCTATGATTATGATGATGTCGATAGCGGTGCCAGCAGCTTCGCTGGCAGTAATTGTTCTTCCAGGCTTACCTCACCACCCATAACACCAGATGAGACACCGTGCACATCGGCAGCAGCCGCTGTTGCAGATCTGGATTCGCCCTGCTCTAATAGTAGTAGTGGTATTTATTCTGTAACCTCGTCGAGGCCCTTCTGTTCATCCACCAGCTATGGAACCGCTAGCTGTGCCGCCAGTGCAGCACCTGCTTCTCCAACTGTAACACCAGCATTGTTATCACCCAAGAGGCCGTTGGTTCTCTTTAAACGCAACTCACCCGTTAAGCTCAGACTCAATTTAGAGTCCAATAATACAACAATGCCAATTATACCAAAATCCATATCCTGCATATCCATACACAATGCCAGCCTAAAAGAGCCACCTGCTACACCTGGTTGTGAGGCAAGACCAGCTCTTCTTGTAAATGCGGCTGATAACAATATTAATAATAACAACAATAACAATTTGGTGGTATCCACATCGAGTGATTGAGCCGCAATTTGGCGTCGACGCCATCGTCGACGTCTTCGCCGCTGTCGCCGCTACCACTTACCTTTAGCTGTGAATAATATAAAATCAATGTGTACATTTAAGTGATGGAAATTTGTAATTTTATATACAGAAAAGGATTTGATAAAAGGATCAACAATCGCAGAATTCAGCGTGTAAATTTTGTACCTAAAAGATGTCTTTATATGAACGACATACAACACATAAGAACCAACATAATACACTGTTAAAATGAGAAAAAAAAACAAACAAAGAAATGTTCATTACACATGATTTGAGAATAATTTTTATTGAACATTAACGAAATATTTAGTTTAATTTCTAATTTAGAAATCTTTTGTTATTTAATTTCAAACCCCAAAAAGCATAAACATCAAGGAACAATATGATAACATTAAGAAGATTTAAAAATAAATTTAAAACAAAGGAAAGCAAGGAGGAAAGAAAACGAAACTATTATCCAACTTTGATAACTCACTTGTTATTTTTATATCTTGTGCTGCTATCATAAATTGTTTTAAAACCTCGTATATTTTAATTTAGTTAAAAATAAATTTAAGTCTATTTAAGCAAAACTTACCTATATATTTAGTAAACAATATACATATAATCATATATATGCAAACTATATATATATTTTAATGAAATTTCAAAACGCACTGCATAGTTTTATATATTGTAATTCTGCTACCTTGCCACAGAACGAACTTTAAAACTGACCCTCTCCGATATCGTACTCAATGCCTATTTTCAACGTTATTATCAAAACTGTTCTAAGTTTTATATACAACTTAACTGTATACAGCTAGCAGCTCAACCCTTTTACTTACACATACACACACCTACATCTTAAAATTTATTGTACTATATAGCTATATATTTAAAAAATAATTTAAAAAATGAATTTTGGTTTTCTGTTTGTGTTTTTTTAGTTTTAGTTATTTATAAACACTTTAACGAAAGAGAGTGAAAATTGAATGATATCTAATTAACTTTGATTTAGTTTTTAAGTACTTTAAGTTAATGCTCTACACGCAGCAAGTGTAACACATGCGATAAAGTAAACAGAAATCTTAAAATAACCAAATATCAAACAACATTTTATTTGAATTTCTTTTATTTTGGCGCCCAACGTTGCAAACCATTTATACAACACTGGTTTTCCTGTGCAACTCTGTGTACGTAACCGAGAACTACTTTTAAGAATGAAACTCATTGTAATGGCGGCCTCCAGTTTGATTCACTTTTTAATTTGACGTTGATACTTAGTATAAATATATTTGAAATAATTAATACGGTAAATATCTAAAATAAATTTACTAATCCTTATTATTTTTAATATTTCGTTAATATTTTATTTTTTACGATTACTTTTGCTTCTATCTATGCCATTTTTATTGAGGAAAGGAATTTACCGTTTTTTTTGCTGAGACTGCAAAAACTTACATCGATTTGTAATTTTATTAATATTTCTGTTTAAGCATAATACGTGGATCGTATTTATATTTTTGTCATACATAGCACGTCAATCCAGTATTAAAATGCATAAATTGAATTGGGATGATCGTAACTATGTTGAGCCAACCGGAAAGTATAATTCAACAATACAGAATAATAAGGTCGGTAGTCGACATGATAATTATTCTGGAGAACGTCGGGCGGGTAACAAATCCGGCAAGAATGATGGCTATGGTCAAAGATATCGTGAAGATGATAACTATGGGCGCCAACGTCGACAGGATGATAGCTTTGGGCATGGATTTTGCGATAAAACTGGCTACGGTAATAATCGCGATTATCAATCAAAAAGTAGCGGCATGAACAGGCGCGAGAAGCATGTCTTTAGTAAATCGTTAAAAATTACGGCAAGAATTGTAGGTTTTGTCATTGGACGAGGAGGTGCAAATATAGCACGTATTCAGAATGATTTTCAAGTCGGTGTGGACGTTAATAGGACCAATCTTATTGTCAAAATATCTGGCAATTCAGAGTCTAACGTATTGGATGCTATGTCGTATTTGGAAAAGCAAATTAAAATCGAAAGCTCCTCTGACAATGGGGAGAATGGATCTTATGGGGGAGACCATAATAATTTTAAGAACAGTACTGGGAAAACCTATTACAAATCAGATAATCATTCTAACTACGGTAGAGAAAATTGCAATTATCCACCAGATACAGGTGCAGACAATTATGTTGCACAGGGTAGGTATGATTCTTTTTTGACAAATTCTGAAAAACAACCAGAAGATGACTTGCCAGACCTTATTGATTGGGCTGCACTAAGAAAAGCCTCTGTAAGTTTGTATCCGTTCTCATAGTGGATAATTTTTAGACATTTTTTTTTTACTAGGATGAAGCTCAAGCGGCTCATTGGTCCAAGTTTCCACCATTAACAAAGGATTTTTACAATGAAAGTCCCGAGGTGTCTAACTTAACTGAGGAGGAAGTGAAGCGTATACGTATGGAGAACAACGATATTAATGTATCACGTCCATTTGAAAGCAAATCAGGCAATACTCAAGTTTCAATACCAAATCCTATTTGGAAGTTCGAACAGTGTTTCGCCAAGTATCCAGAGTTACTAAAATCAATAGAGAAACAGGGCTTTCAAAAACCGTCCCCCATTCAATGTCAAGCTTGGCCCATTCTGCTAAAAGGTCATGATATGATTGGCATTGCCCAGACGGGAACTGGTAAAACACTGGCATTTTTACTGCCAGCCCTGATACATACTGAGTATCAGAGTACACCACGTGGTACACGTGGTGGTCCTACTGTACTGGTAATGGCGCCCACTCGTGAGCTTGCGCTTCAAATTGAAATGGAGGTGAAGAAATATCCTTTTCGTAATATGAAAGCGTAAGTCTTTTTTATATTACGATATTGGTGATAATCAATACTATTTTTTAACAGCGTTTGCGTCTACGGCGGCGGTTGTCGCAAGTTGCAAGTTTCTGATTTAGAATCCGGTGCTGAGATTATTATTTGTACTCCAGGTCGTCTAAATGATTTGGTAGAAGCCAAAGTTATTGATATAAGTTCAATAACCTATGTGGTATTGGATGAAGCCGATCGCATGCTGGACCTGGGCTTTGAACCTCAGATACGTAAGGTGATGGTAAATGTACGTCCGAATAGACAGACTGTCATGACATCAGCTACATGGCCACCAGAAGTGCGTCGTCTGGCCGAAAGTTTTATGAAGAATTCTATACAAGTGTGTGTCGGTACGCTAGATCTAGCAGCAACGCGTTCCGTTACACAGATTATTGAAATCTTACGGGACGATGATTCTAAATACTATACTCTGAAATTATTTATTCAGAGCATGACCGAAAAGGATAAAATTATTGTATTCTGCAGCCGCAAAGCTCGCGCCGACGATGTGTCCAGTGATTTAAGTTTAGATGGCTTTGCAACTCAGTGCATTCACGGTAACCGTGAGCAATCTGATAGGGAGCAGGCTATTGCCGATATCAAATCAGGCTGCGTACGGATTTTAATAGCTACTGATGTGGTCTCAAGAGGTTTAGACATTGAGGACATTACGTAAGTAAAGTCAAATTATCATAAATATTTAAATCTTATTGTTTGAACCTTATTTTTTAAGACATGTTATTAACTACGATTGTCCACAAAATATTGAAGAATATGTGCATCGTGTGGGTCGCACTGGCAGAGCTGGTCGCAAGGGTACATCTATTAGCTATATTACACGTGAAGATTGGAGTATGGCTTCAGAGTTGGTAACCGTAATGGAAAAAACTAACCAGGATGTACCAGATGAGTTGAGAAATATGTCAATACGTTTTATGGCTATGAAAAAACGTCGCTCTGCAGAATCTCGTGGCGACGCTGGACGCGGTTCTGGAGGTGGACGCGGCTTTGGAGGTGGACGCGGCTTTGGAGGTGGACGCGGCTTTGGAAGTGACCGCGGCTTTGGAAATGACCGCGGCTTTGGAAAGGACCGCGGCTTTGGAAATGACCGTGGAGATTTTCGTCGCAGTCGTTATTGAAAGCTTCTGAACAAAATGTGTACTATACCAGAAGGCGATGACCAATATAACTATAATCCAAAAAGGACAACGTATTAAGGCAATCGATTTAACTCGATAATTAACGCAAAATAATATATATATATATATACATCTAATGTACCTAAAGGGTATAAATAATTCAGAGTTCCAGAGGGTATCACGGAGTAGAACCCTCAATAAAAATAAATTGATTCCTTATTAACCGTTTAATTAGCTAAACCAGTGTATTTCTGTAGTAGATCCTGCTTACGCTTTCGCAACAGTGCATCCTGGACATCTTGTTGAGTTGGTACAGGGACGTGAGCAGTGAATCGTGGAGCTAGTAGACCCAGGGGATCGTTTTCAATTGCTCGTTGCTTAGCATCTTCAGCAGCTTCACGTGCGGGTCCTGAGAGCGGGTAGATTTCGTCATCGTCCTCCTCGTCGTCAATGATGCGACCATCGCGTGCCATTTTTTCTCGCCATTCCTGTACAGCTTTCTGCAAAGCGGCACGCTCAATTTTCTCTTCGAGCGGTATTAATACTCCGTCTTCATCATCGCGGTAACCGTAGTATTCGGCATCAATGTCTTTCATTAACTCAGCACGTGTTTTCCGTGGCGGAGGTGGAGGATCTTGTTCAAAAAGCTCTCGTACACCTGGCAAGTCTTTGGCGGCACCAAAGTACTTGTAGCCTCGATTACCTGGCACTTCTCGTCCCTCAGCGTCAAACATTTTTGGACCATATCGTCGGTAATGGGGACCGCCTAAGGAGGATATCTGATTCTCCCAGTGCCGTTTCTCACGTAATAGCTTGTTGATTTCATCGTTAAGGTCACGTATGCGAAATTCACCCAAACCGGCTGCAAATTTCAATATTTTATACCAGATTTGTTATTGTATACTACATATACAAACCATTTTGAATTTGAGCTACTTTTCTAGAAATATCACGAATAATCTCTAGACGAAATTTTTCACATTTGGGCAGGTCTGTGCATTCTGAGGCCAGGTAAGGCCGACGTTCCTTTTCGCCAGATTCGACTTCTTTGGCAGCGCGCCAACGCGCCAATGTTGTCCTGTCAAAACAAAACAAGGAAATATTCAAGTTTAGGTAATATTAAGTAGGCCATATACTTACATTGCTTTCTCCGCATTTCTTGCCTAAATTGGGAAAGTGGTTACTAATTTATTAAATAATTTAACACACAAACGTTTACTTACCATATTTACGTATATTTAGATAATAATCTTTGTTTGTGGTGGCTAGTCGATTTCAATTTGACACAAATTTGTTGTTATCGAGTTGTTTAAAGTGACTAGAATCGACTACACTATAGTAGCAAACGAGCATGTCATTTTAGTTAATTAAAATCACTAACATTTTTTAGGTTTATTATAAATATATATATATCACGAACTGTAAATTTTGATATAAAACAAGAAAAACATTTAAGTATTGAATGCAACTAAACGTTAAAATCAGAGTCTGTTAACTACCGTATGAGTTAATAATTTCGAACCAATTAACAGCTGTTGCAAACTTCCAAGAACGAAGCGTTTATTAACAGTGATTTTATAATAACATATTAAATAATTTTTATATTTAAGTGTTTGGATATTAAAAACACAGAAAAATTCAGCAAAAATCTCCGTTTCAGAAAATTTTGCAAATGGTAATGTTAATTTAAAACAAACTAACGAACAACTGTGAACAGTGAGCTAGTTCTTGTACGCAACGAATTGCGTAGTTTAATCGAACATTTTCCGAACGGTTCGATATACTTTACTGTTGTTCTACCTACGCCATTTATTTTGCAAGGAAAATTTTTTTTAACAAAAAATAGCAAATATGTTGGCGCTAATAAACAGAATCCTGGATTGGTTTAAAAGCATCTTTTGGAAAGAGGAGATGGAATTGACGCTTGTCGGACTGCAGTTTTCTGGCAAGACGACGTTCGTTAATGTTATTGCTGTGAGTAGCTTGTATTTGCAAATAATGAGTAGTTGTTGGGGCGGCGGCTATTATTTGCGGGGGTAGATCAAGTCACAGGGTATGACAATACAATAGGAGGGGAAAAAAAACTAAAAACTTAATGCCAAACTTTTTAGAGTAGGGGTTAAGGGGAATTGGCAGTTTCTTGTGATATTTAATTTTCTTATTGATTTGCCTTTGTTTCGAAACCGAAGTTTTCCTTTTTTTCTTCAAATAAATTAGCTTTTATTGCCTTAATAATTGTATTTAGGCTCGGTACTTAATAGTAACTTTTACTATGTCTCACTTAAATCAATAACTTTGGACTAAGGCGTTACGCATATATACATACATATGTATATTCATGCATGGCAGCATTGCATTATCAGCAAAGAGTCCTAATGTACGGCTATATGACTCGTAGCACAAACAGTTTGTTTACAGATAAGCCACGATTTATATTTGAAAAAGAGGGTTTATAACTAGGGTATTCATTCCATAAAAATATATCTAAAAGATCAATCAAAGTAAAACATGCATTTTCATTATGAATTCAGTACGCCCCGAATTATTTTAAAAAAGAAAAATATCTTTTTGTATACAAACTTAAACCAATCTAGACACATTTATTAGAGTATGAGGGTAATTGTGACTCATTTTCCCGCAACAAAGCAATCGTTTATTTTAATTGATACCCCCATTCCACTACATTCCAGCAATAATAATCTTGAACAACTTTTATTTATATGTACTTTTAGTCCGGTCAATTCGCTGAGGATATGATACCTACAGTTGGTTTTAATATGAGAAAAATAACGAAAGGTAATGTAACAATTAAGGTTTGGGATATTGGTGGCCAGCCCCGTTTCCGTTCCATGTGGGAACGTTATTGTCGTGGAGTTAATGCAATTGTGTAAGCAATTACTTTTAATTTTAAATACCTTAAAATCACAGAAGCTATATTTATATACAGTTATATGGTGGATGCTGCTGATTTAGATAAATTAGAAGCCTCTCGAAATGAACTACATTCTTTGTTAGAGAAACCACAACTAAACGGTATTCCAGTGCTCGTGTTGGGCAACAAACGTGATCTTCCTGGTGCGCTTGATGAAACTGGGCTCATTGAGCGCATGTGAGTAGAATTTTTATATTTTACATATAACATTTTATTAATAGAAATATTTATCAATTTTTCAGGAATCTGTCAAGCATACAGGATCGTGAAATCTGCTGTTATAGTATTTCGTGTAAGGAAAAGGATAACATTGATATAACGCTGCAGTGGTTAATTCAGCATTCGAAAAGCCAAAGTCGTTAGATTTATAGCTTACCTAACGTTTACAGAATACACACACTCAATACATATATATACACATACACAAACAGACATAGATACACAAAATTTAGGCACTCTCTCGCATAAACACCGAACAACTATATTAATTTACAGTATAATAACTGGGAGTAGGTTGTTAATTGATGTATTAGTATGAAATTGTTTTAATATGCAAAACCATTGTTATGTCTAAAATGTGATTGATTGTTGTTGTACTGTGTGATCTGTATGCAAAAAAAAAACAAACAATTAATTGTGTTTAAGTGTGTAAATAGTGAATACAGAATTTGTATTGAAAAGGTGCTCGTTGTTAGGTTTAAAAGTATCGAATTTGTAGTTCACAAAGAGAGAAAATATATCAAACAAATTCTGTATTATATACACACACACACACACACACATAGTAAACCTCAACACTTTGACACATACACACATACTGACATATACAAACATACAGTACACAGCAAGATATCGTATAGTAATTTTGCATTATGTTCTTCTCAATTTTAGTTAACTTCTAAATCATAAACGCCGTTAAATTTTGTGTCTGTATTTCTATAAGTTGCTTGTAACAACAATAGTTAGGTTTATGTTTAGTGTTTATTGGTGTGATTATAAAAAGATTTATTTCGTTTATAATTTTTATATAATATACATAAAAATACAATTATATATCATTTACAATTTTAAATCAAAAAAAGAAAAAAAAAAAAATTTATTTTATAACTTATATTTTTGCTTAGCGAAAATTTAAAGAAAAAAAGACGTTTCAAATTGAATAAATAATAATATAAATTTAAAAATAGAAATCTTGTCTGCTAAAAGGCCAATACTAAACAAATATATACACATATATTTGAATTAAATATTAATGCATTTGAAATCAATGTTAGATAAAGGCCTAAAATAAATATTGTTGTTTTTGGTTTGTTTTCAATTAGACAAATTTTGTAAGCTTTATGCAAACGCCAGCACGCTTTTTGTACCAAATCTATCTTTTCCTCTCTCTCTCTCTATAAATATATACATATATAACTAGCTGTATGTTCACAGAGTTAAAAGATAAAGCTATACATTATGATGTTTTATTTATATTTTTATTAATCTATTCAAATTGTACAACTCAATGTAAAACTGATAAAGGGGAAACCTTCTCCAAGCGAGCAAAGCATAAAAACTAATAAAGACTATAATAAAATGAACTTTAACTATATAAATACAAGAAATAAAGCTATTAAAATTATAGTAATCTCATCTCACATATATATGTATAAATATATATATATTTATATATATGTATATATATTTAAACAAGCCTGAAAGTATGTAATTAAAATTGAACCCAAAAGTATGCAACAAAATATTACTTTACCATGTGGTACACAACTGTTATATCATATAGAACAGACGCGTACTCATTGCTCATTTGATTCTTACTTAGGTAGAAATCTTAGTAGGCGCTTGTATAGAGTCAAGTTGCCATATTCTAATAACAATGGAGTTTAGATTCCATTCTAAGGAAAATCAATCATTAGAAATTTCAATAATTTGGAATTGTAGTATAGAATATTTTAGAGTTCATAGATTAAACCTGCCATACTACAGGTTGAAATGAATCCAATTGAAGTTCTCCAAGGATTTCGTTTTTATAAGTTATTATATAAGACATTATGGTAGTACATTTCGAATGATAGATACTGACAACATGTATATATACAAATATACATGTAAAAATATTTAAGTTTGTAGCTTCTGAGAGAATTGTTACGCCCACGAAGAGAATGTTGATAAACCCATGAATCACAGACAAGTGACAACTTAGTTGTTTGGCCTAGGACAAATTTTACATCAAATATTCCAAACATATATTGAAAATAATTTATAGTCGCATTCGAGGCGCTGCACAAGACTGGTAGTTGGCCACCCAGTTGAACGGAGCAGACAACAATTGATGGATGCGTACACACAATAATATATATATATATATATATATATGTATATGAACGCATAAATACTTTTAACTGGCAAATGAAGCAGGTTAAAAGCCGATTCAAAGATCGATACAAAAAACCCAAACCAGAGCCCTTTGTGGCTAATGTCACTTGCAGCTAATTAGATATTCTATGTGCAGCCTTAGGCTGCAGTGTAGGAGTCAAAGACATGGGGCAGCCTTCCAGGAATACGTGTCAAGTGTTTGCACTGACTTTAGTCTTAGTGTCTTGCTGTACACTAGCACGAGCCGTGTGAGTCATGTATAAATATTTTCATGCCTGGAGTTGTTTCCTGCTTCCTTTGGCTCACACATACATAAGCATATACATGCACACCCACAGTACAGTACGCATCAAGTTCGCTGTCTAAGTCTTTTGTTTGTACTCATCATACTTTCCGCCCTTCTATCACGTCTAATAATTCAAATTGAGTTAATTACACTTTTAAATGCTGGAAATTAACATTGCGCCGATAAGCATCTCATAACTATGCTTTAGCTTGTTTAGCCACAAGCCACAAGCCACAACCAACTAACTGACTAACCACTGACCAGCCCAAATCCGACAAAGACAACGACGTGCTTGTGCCAGTACTCGTGCTTATGTTGTGGCAACTCATTTTAAACTCGCGACAAGCTCATAAATTTTCATAAACATAACAAAACTAACAAAATAAAAAATAACAATAAAATATACAAAAAAATTACGTAAAAAAGCAAAAAAAGTAAATACAAAATTTCAATTATGTTTTATACTCGTACGAGTACAACCGAAACATCGTATACTCATATGAGTACAAGCTCGTCTCATGTTGTTTCGCTTCAAACAAAACTATATAAAGAATATTTGAGTACAGAATTCATGACTAGAAGATACTGTAGAAGCAAATAAAAACAGATTTCTTTTCAAAAATAAATATATAGTAGGTTTATCTAGTACATAGTTTTCTATATAGATTCCTAAGACTAGAATATAACCATAGCATTCGTATAGAATTCGTATAGAGACTGTCCAGCACACTGTATAATTATGAAATATATATAAAGCATTGAAATACCCTTGTTTATAATGTATAGGGTATAGTTAGCTTAACTTAATTTTCATGGAATATTTGCATTCGATTTCTGTGCGACTTGTGCTGATTATATAATGACATTAAAACATGCCCAAAAGAACTGTTTTGCTAAAGAACATTTTAATATTTGCCAGCCAAGCGACAGGCGACTGTAGTACAAACTGATGAAGATCATTTGTATGCGCCACAGATGACAGCGCCCATTGCCCAACGTCTGGGACAACGCCTTTGGCCAGGTTGCAGAGAGTCATGTTGCTCCTTTGAAGAATTACCGCAGTCAATGTGAGTGTTAACCATAAATATGGTCAGGCATAAATGAGTTATAATAGTATATTATAATTTGTAGTCATATTATATGGTTATAAAAATCTATAGAATTTATTGTGTGGGTGGTTAGCTTTGGGCTTGAAAGAATTGCTAGAAATGGTTAAGCAATTTGGCTAGTGGTATTGGCCATTGAAAATTATGCCAAAATATATTTTAATTGAAAGCAAACAGTGTCCACAATGTTCGGCCCACCAAAAGTGTGTCTGTTCAACATGCTGTGCCACCTGAAAAGTTCCTGGAATTGCAACCACTAAAAGCAAAACTAAACGAAGAGTCAAACTTTAGGTTGAAACAATAAGAGACACAAGGCAAAGAGCTAAAGGGGTGAGGTAAGAGACAGGCATAAAGTTCAAACCTTAACAAGATGGAACAAAAGGCTGAAAGTCTGGCTTAGTGGTTGGCTCTGACTGTGGCACTGCCTCCGCGTACTTGGCAGACTCGTGGGCAACAATTTTCATGTTTTTTTTTGGCTTTGGCTTTGGCTTTAAGTTGCCTGTCAGTAGCAAATATCGCAGCAGCAACAACAACAATCAGGATACGTTGACAACACAACAACAACAACAACAGCAACAACAACATCGACGACGACAACATTGCAAATGCAAATAAGTTTGTCTCTCTGGATTTTCTGCTGAATTGGCCAAGCCAAGTTGCTGGCCCAGTTGCTGCCCAGTTGTTGGCTAAAATCAGCCTTTGCCTGCTATCATAGCTTCAGCTTCAAGTGAATCTCAATTCCTCTCTCTCTCTCTTCCGCGCTCTCAATGTGTGTGTGTGTGTGTGATTTATCAGCTTTTATACAGCTGCTGGCCTAGGCCATAGGTGAACCATAATTCACGCAGTAAAACACCAGCAACAACAGCAGCTACTCCCAGCAATAACAGCAACAGCAACAACAGCAACAACAGCAGCAGCAACAATAACAACAATAACAGCAACAGTTCAATCTCTATCTTTGGTCTTGCTGCCTCTTGTTGCACTAATAAAGTTCTCAGGTGTGAAGATGCTGCTGCATATTTCTTACTTTATATGTCTCTCTCCGTCTCTTTCTATATCTCAACGCTTGCTTTAATTGATGACAACATCTTGGAATTTTTGTTGGTATTTTTGCACTGAAGTTGTCTTGTCGCCTTATTTCACACTCGCATTCCCAAAGACACTGGATAAACACTGGCCAAGGGCAACCAGCTGGACCCAAAGCCAAATGGCAGAGCACCGAGCCCAATGAGATCTCTGGCTGTGTGCGCTGAAATCTGTTAAATAATGAAACATTTGCACGATACTGAAAATCGTATCGTACCACTAAGTTGGCCATAGGCTATAGGCTCACAGTTCTCAATACTCAATCCCCAATCCACAAACCACTTGGTTTATTCCTCTCTGTGTTTGTGTGTGTGTGTGTTGCTGGTGCAACATATCGTACAAGATTTCCGGGAATTGAAAACTGCTAAAAATCGTGTTTGATTTTATACGTTCTCTGTTTGCTATATATGTATTTATATATGTATATGTATATGTATATGTGTATGGTTTGGTGTGTGTGTTTGTGTGTATTTGTATGTGTTTCTTTTAGGTCTGTATGCTGGCTGTATGCATGCAACAAGAGAACTTGGAACTGTGTACGAGTAGAAACTGTGCCCGATACCAATACCTGTAGCATCTACGATATGCGTCGTGGTTCAACATGCAATCGCAACAAACGAAAGCAGCTTGTTAACTAATTAAAACCAAAATATATGCAAATCAAAGGCCACTGATACCAGGCTAAGACCGTGCCCACAGCCAAAAAGCCAAAAAGAATCACTATGTCTGTCTATAGCATCATGGTTACAGTATAACTTTGGCTACTGTTTGCTGTAGTATATGGCAATTAAGACTGAATCCAACTGAATTGGATTCAATACATACAAAGAGAAAGACAGAGAGAGAGAGAGAGAGAGAGAGAGAGAGACAGAGAGGGAGAGATAAAGATAGATATACAAAGAGAGAGAGAATAAAGAGTCTGCCATAATGCGACAAAACTAAATAGCACAAAGCGCATTGAGAAAAAATTAATTGCAACATTTTGGTGGTCCATTGGCAAAGGATAAGAATGACGAGCCACCACGTTGCAACAATTCCATAGGGCAGGCAATCAATTCAAATGGATTTCACTCGAAGCAATGGATACGATTTACGACAATGCCCCAATACCTTTTCAGCAGGCAACTCTCCATGCTATGCTTTGCCTTTTAGAGCATTTTATTTGGGTTCATTGTTGGGGAGTATGTGCATCCCCAAGGGCCACAATGTTTACCAAACGCGAGGGCGGCTACGTCTGCGTATGTGTCTGTGTTTTGGGTCTGCGCCTGAGTCTGAGTCTTGGTCTGCTTTCGGTTCTGGTTTTGGGGTCTACAATTGACCGTCATCTCGTTGTGCCAAGGTGCGGGACATATGTAAAACAAGCCATGAACAACCAGCAGACGTTTACTCTGGGATACTACAACAAAAAAAAAAATAAAAGAAGATGAAAATAAAGGAAAAAAAAAAGGATTCGGAAGTGAAATTTATTTTGCATACTCGTATTTACCGCCGCCTCACAATACTCGCATTGTCTCCAACTTCATGGCTATAACCAAGTGCTGGGAAACTTTTTTTGGATCGCATTTATCAAGGTGCAGTCAATTTGGCCAATGCTTCTTTTAACTGCAGCTTCTGCTATAGCTCCGGCTTCAACTTTGGCTTCGGCATCGATTGTCACTGGGAAATTATCCAATTTTGTGGTATTCGCATTCAATTGCGCCTGTCAATTTACAAGGCAGATTCGCGGATCCGGACGAGTAGCTGTCATGGTGATGAATGCAATGTTTAAAACAGCAGGCTGTGTGGTCGCTTTAACTTTAATGTTAATGCTTAAAACGTAGAAGCTAAACGAAAGGGTTACAAGCAGTAGGAAACGTAAGGAAAAGTATATATATGTGTGTGTGTGTGTGTGTGTGTGTGTGTGTGTGTGTGTGTGGAAGAGAATAAGGATTGCCATCGTTTCGTGTAGAGCAATAATAATCATAATCGCTAGCGGCTGATCAATCCGATCCCTTAGTCTCATACCTTAGCCCACACTGTACACCACCTACCCGGGGAATTGCTTCCGGAGATGATGCGTGCCAAGTCATGCCATAAATGCCACAATGCTGCCTGCCACCGCCTGCCGCCGTTCTTGTTTTTTTTTTTATTAATTGCATCAAGATCAACTGCAATTCAGCGGACGCCGCCAGCGTCAAACTTGTGAAAATGTTATAAAAAATTTCGCTAATGAGTATTTACCTTTTGGACAACAAAACAAAAAATAAAAATAATATAAAAAATGGATACAAGCCTGGATATGGTATGGTATGAGTGTGTCTTGCTTTGCTGTTTATGTTGTGTTTGGGTATACGGACACGGGGCGTATGCTTAATGCTAGATTAGTATCTTGCGAAATTTCATGTGCGCTGAACTTAACGGCTGATCGCTCATAAAATTAATCAAGCTGCTTTAGGCTACTTTAATATCGCAACATTTTTACATTTTTTACTCTTTTCATTTTTTATATTATTCTCTGCGTTTAGTTTTCTGTTTTTTTTTTATTTATTTTTTTTTTTTTTTTGGGCTGGCTGTTATTATTTTCACATACTTTGGTGGGATTTCCTTTTCTTAACAAATTGCTTTTGTTATCGATTCAGCGAGAGTTGAATGCACTTCTTGTACGTGTGTATTCAGCACCCATACTAATACCACTACTATTATATATACTCCTCCAGCTCACGTACATGACCAACTGATTGTAGTAACAAGCAGGCATTTCGATCGAGTCTTAGCCAAGTCCGGGGCCCTGATGTCGACGTGCCATTTGTTACATTATAAAATATAATAATAAATTTAAATTGTTGCTATTGTTGTTGTTGTTGTTGTTGTTAGCTAGACGATTTGGTCATAAATATACATCCTAGCGTCGCCTGATGGACTAGCGATTGTCATGTTTCTACGGACCAAAACATTTGCATAGAAGTTCATCGGAAAAATGTCAATTTTAATTGAATTTCTATTGTACACGAACCGATCTTGACGAACATTTCGATTTATGCCTGTCTCCTGGTCTCTCTGTCTATCTCTTGGTCTCTCTTTCTGTCTGTCTGTCTGTCTGTTTGTCTGCTGTTTAATGGTAATAAACATGTCAGCAGCAAAGCCACCAACTAATTTGAACGCTAGTTTAAAAATAAAGAAGAAGGAAAAAAAAAATATTATTGCTCCTGCTGCAACGGCTGCTGTTGGGCATATGAAAAACCTGCTTTGAACATAAAGATCTTGTCTTGGATGCTGCACTTGGTGCTGCAGAAGCTGTTGCACCAATCCCAGGCGCTAGGCTTAATGCCATAATTTATGCGCCACAACTTGCTTTTGTGTTGGCTCCGCCTTTTAACCAATCAGCGTTAACTTGGCCGCTTGTCTATTTCCTGCCTAAAACTGCACTAAAACGATATCTTTATACTTTCCCCCAGAACAGATTGTGTTCCATATCTTGTTAACAGTGTGAAAAACTCATCTCTCTCTTTCTCTCTCTCTCTGTTGCTCTCTGTCTCTCTCACTCTGTACAGATTAGCCTTATTAGCCTTATCAGCGCAATTAATACTCATTATCTAAAGGTGATCGTAAAAAGTATAAGTTACTTTAAGGCCATAAATAAATGGGCATATTAATGTTGTGTAAACGTTTGTAACAGTCATAACTCTATAAGCTATATATCAATATCCAACTCAATTTAGCTATGCTTTATCTATTATACATATAATATTACATTATGAAACAATAAGAAATTGTGTTACACATGTATTTTCCCAAGATTTTCCATATAACATGATACTTGCTACTAGATTTGGTTTATACACAAAGTAAAATAGCGCAAATAGTTACAATGAGCTGAGCATGTCATGGCCACGCCTCTTTAATTAGCTAACCTAATGATATATATTTTATATAATATTTATCTGCAATCAAATTCCCAACAGTTTTCCACACATATAACCAAATCTCACGCTATAAAAGAAAACTCACATGGAAATTATATAAAATTGACATCAAATTGTTTGCTGCAAATCTTATGAAAAATGTAATAACTGTTTGAGTGAGTTATTAACTTTATAGTTGGTAGATTCTGTACTTAATTTAGGGCTGTAATTAAGAAAATCTCTGAGGAAATTGCAATAAAAAAAGAGACTTCCCAATGGGATGAAGCTGCAAAATATCCTCAATTAGCTGAGATTTGAAGTCATAATCTTACCTTTAATTTGATTGATTTCAATAATAATATATTATAGTTATATATAATAATAAAACTATATAATTCTATAGCCTACTGCAACTACTTTTAATTTAATTGCTTTCCTTAAGCTTTGGGCTTAGCTCCTAAAGGATATTAACTTCTCTGGCGAAACTTTTCTATAAGCTAAAATAGCATGAAAATGTTGTCAAATAATTGCAAAATTTTTTAAATTATTCAGCCTAAAGAATTTTCCTTATAAAGTAGTTATAGATAAGTTTAAGATTTTATCTAAAATATTTTGATTTCTTATCTTATAGTTTGTATCTTGTATCTCTTATCCTCTTGCATAATTTCGTTGTATTTCATTTCGATGTTTCGAGTTATTCTGAAAAATTTTGTGCACAAGAATGTATGAAATTGGAGTCGAGTTATGATAGTTATTCAACTTGTTGTTGTTGTTGTTGTTGTTGTTGTTGTTGCTGTGTCTTGTGGTGTTTATTTTCTGTTATGTTTTGTGTGTTGTATGTGTTGTATGTTGTAGTTGTTTTGTAGCACGCTGCGGAAACATGAATTACAAATTTCAGTTCCAATTTGGCTCGCACGAAATTGCACCTGCTGCCCTGTTGCACTCTGGCATTGTGGCACTGTGGCACTGTTGGCCCTGTTAGTTGGTTTTGTAACATTTTGTTGTTGCTGCCGCTGTTGCCTTTGGGGCAATTTGAAGCGCAAGCGATGCTGATGAAGCAATAAAAGTGCAGCGCGTGCCAAGTGCCGCAAGAAGTTGCCGCCGCCAAAAAGGAGAAAAAATAAAATAAAAGGAAACGCAGCAAATGTAGAAAGGTGCAAGCTGCAGCAAGGTGTATCATCATCATATTGCAGGAATACCACAGAATGTTGCACATTAACCACGCACACACAATACACACACACACACATACGCACGCACACACATACAGAGAAATGTAATTAAATGCCACACAGGCAAAGCAGATTAGGTATGTTGACTCCATGTCCAAATGTATTCGTCCTAAGCCGCCAGGATTAATGAATTTCCCTCGGTTTGCGCATGAAAAGACAAATAAAGAAATGAAGCAATAAGCAGGGAGAGCACACAATGAGAAAGAGAAAGGGAGTAAGAGAGTGAGAGTGAAATATTCTTTTTTTTCTTTTTTGTTTGATTTGTGGTTTGCATTGATTTGTAGTGCGATTTTATGGCTGATTGGCTAATGGGCTGAGCGGCTTTCAAGTGGTTGCAATTGCCAGTTGCAATTGTTAGTTTGTTGCTTTGTTTCTTGCATTGTTTGCCTTGTCATTTGCCAATTGCCGATTGCCAATTGCCAATTGATCTTTTGAGCAATTGATCCGCTTTGCGTTATTTTGGGGTGCGTGCGAAACTAAAAACTGGCTAGACCAAAGAAATATATATATGGCAGATTTTATTTAGTTTTTTTTAATTGATTTTTAATGTGGGAATAGCTGCTGCAGTTGCAGTAGCGATTGCCATCTAAATGTGATTTTAATTGTAGTCATTTACCTTGCCACATCTCATCCATAAGATACAATTTACACCTGTCAACGTTTCAGCCTCTATTATTGCCACTGCCACTGGTAGCAATCTCTTGCTTTGGGCTTACCTCTGTTCTGTCTCTGGCTGCCGCTGATAGTAGGTAAACGCATAAATCTGTTTGACTTAATTGCAGCTTAGAGCTTAAAGCCAGTGGCTTAAACGTGAATTGGCATTCCGTAAATTGATTTCGAATGGAAAAGTTTACGAGCTGCCGTAAAAAATCGAATCAAATCGTATCGAAATTGCACGCAAATCCTGTCAGAGCCAGCGCACGTGTAAATAAATTGTTTGGGGTAACCCTTTTTTAACACTCAGAACTTTTAACCTCTTAACTACTTGACCCTTGTCCATTATCTTTGCTGGCCAAAGGGTTCACTTATGCTACATCTTCCCTTCTTTTGGTTTCTAGCACTAATCCTGCTCAATAAAACACAATTTTTGTCACTTGATGCTCGATTTTTGTATTGGGGGGGCAGAAAAGAAAAGGTTGGACATCGCATCTATTTTTCAATTGCTTTCGCTTAGCTAAGGTATTGGGAGGGCGTGGCACGTCTAACATATCTACACATTATAGCTAAATAAATAAGAATTGTGCCAGTTGAAGTGTGCGACAACAAATGACGGCGACGACGACGACGACGACTACGTCCAGTTTTATGTTTGTTTATCGGTAAACTGTTTGCTGGACACTCGCACAGCTGGGTAAAGGGTTGGGCAGGAGATGAGCTGGAAGCTTATGGCACCATCCATTGCTGGGTTGGTCAACTGATCCACAATTTGGTTGCCTTTCGGATTTATGCGCTGAATCTGGCTATTTATTTTAGCTGAGCTATTTTGTTGATTTGGCAATTTTCTGTGCATTCAACCATATAATTGAGTTGGCAATTTTTAAGGATTGCCAAGGATTGTAAATGGAAAGAGTTTCCTTTAAGCTTTTAGATTCTCTTGACCATAAACATGCTGCAGTTACTACGTCTACAACTATAACTACTACTAAGTAGTTAGTTGATGTTATGATCAAGTCAGTAGATGAATATCGCGTGAGATACAACACATAAAGTATAAGCAAAACTTTAATGGCTCATAACTGGTCAAATTAAGGGCATTGTCAAGACTGGCAACTGGCAACTGGCAAATGGCAACTGGCAACATTAAGTGGCAGATTTTTCAGTTACATTTGCAAGTTGCATGTCGCCAGGGTTCAGTCTACTAGTTAATTGTTATGTTATATTCGTACATTGTGAATGACAGCGTTTTGGGATGTGAAATGCGAAAGTTGCACGTCAGGCGACAATTATGCACATTGCCAATAGGAACGCAGCAACATAGCTTAGCAACATTTGTTGTTAGCAACATGCTGCTAAGCTATACTATGGATTTAACTTTGTATAGCAGAATGATTCTATCTTTTAACTAGTTGGAGAAAGAAGTAGTTGTTGCTGTTTTGTACCACTGTGCAATGAACTATTGTACAGTGCGTATGGCTATTGTTAATGAGTTTTGGGTTAAACCTGACACAAAGTGGCATAATTACATGTTTCGATGACAAGAACTGGCAGGGTTTTTGTTCACGCGCTCGTTGCTAGGGTTGCACAAGAGGCACACTATCGAAGGGGACACCAAATACAAGACCAAACAGAAGACTGGCTAAAGGAATGCTGCACGAATGCGCGCGATTAACTAGCCCAAAGGAATGACCAAAAAGCAGCGACTGGCAATTGCATTTTTGGTTACATTTCGCTCACGTTTTGGCTGCAATTAAAAACGTACAAAAAATGAAAGACCCAGTGCCAAGTACATAGTACTCTGTACCCTATACTCCATACTCTATACCAAGTAACCAATGACCAATACAAAACAACTAGCAGAGAAACAGCATACGAAGCGGAGGCGCAAAAGGCCGCGTTTAGCCAACTATGAAGATTTAGATAAGCGCCTCATTTTGCTAGACGCTTGCCAGAGCCGGGCTAGAGCCAGAACAGGCAATCGTTCGACCTGGTCAGTTGCTTGTTTTGGACTTGGGTTGCGTTTATATTTTTCTCTCTTTTATTTTTGGTTTTTTATTTATGTTTTTTTTTCTTTTGTGTGTCCACGTTTTCCATTTCATTTCGTATATTGCCCCTGGCCTGGACTTCAATTTGGGTTTTAGTTTCCATTTGGCTAAATTGTCGCGTAGACCTTGAGTGTCCTACACTTGCATTTAAATTATACAAGACACATGCATTTTGGGTACCGTTCCCGCATTGACTTTACGAGGGTGTAACATTTATCCGTTTACAGCATTCTCTTTAGACCTTAACACGCACCACATACCCCTCACCGCTTACCGGTGTCTCTCCTCTTGAAATTTATTTGTCATAATGTAATTTTAAATGGTTTTCTATATATAGCATTCCCCGTTTGCTGCTGCTAATGACTTTTCAGCTGGCTCTAAAACATTTAAATTATACACACATATTCACACACTCACACATACACCCACATACATATACACACTATTATTTGTTGGTCATGAAGAATAGAGACTAAAGATACTACTACAGCATATTTTGAACAAATTGTATGCCACCCAATCAAAACAAATCGGCACCCACAAAACCAACTAACAGACACGCAGACGACGACGACGACGACGGCGATGGCGCAACGATGGTGATCCACACCGGGGATCGCGTCGTGGTCGTTGGCAATCATCGCCAGCTATAATGATTGCAAACACAATCTTAGCATGTTGATCTGCTGGCCCAGGCTCAAACTCTAGCTGAGTCTTAAGCCTTAAGTCGAGACTCAGTCCAAGGGACGCGTTGAGCGCACGCCGCAAAAAACTTTTCCACAGAATTTCCCTCAGTTTTCTTTTGCCGCAACCGCTACCGCCACCGCCACCGCCATAGCTATAGCTATTGCCATTGCCATTGCATTTACTATTGCGGCTGTTGCTGTTGGTCATGACTTGGGCAACTGCATAGAATTTCAACAATAATCGCAGCGAGTGGCTAACAAACCAGCAAACAAGGCGAAAACAACACACAGACAACACACAGCCAACAACTGCAACAACAATACAACTGGTATCATCATCATAATCATAATGCGCATAAGCCGCGTGGCAGTGACTAGAAACGGGCTTAGGGGCGTGCCGGGTGAAAGAGAAAGAAAAGAAAAGATAGAAAGAGGGGGCCAATGGTGGGGGTAAGGAAGATCGGGAATTCATTCCAACGAATTCGCAATTCTACGAAATCAAATTGCACAAATATTTCTCTTATGCAATGGATCTAGCTGAGGGAACGTTTGGGGCGCGGTGTAAGGTCCCCCAGTTACCATTGCCAGATGGGACCTAACTAAGTAACTAACCGTAGCTGCACAGAGAAGAGCACAGTTGTGCAGTCAGTTGAGGTTACCCCGCTGCCATTGTGGTGGCCATTGTTAGACATAGACACACAGACACCACAGATGGTCACACACAGTGCTTAATGCTAACGTTTACACGTTGCAAGTTAATCAGAAAAAATATTATGATATACACAAAAAATAAAAATTTTCATTAAAATTTTATTTACTATATAAAAAAAATAAATTTAAATGAAAAAAAATTTAGATCGCCCCCGGGTGGACTCGAACCACCAACCTTTCGGTTAACAGCCGAACGCGCTAACCGATTGCGCCACGGAGGCTATTGACAAGCTTCGAGCAGAATATAAAAAAAGAAATAAACAACTTTCACATAATAGTTATAAATGCTTATCGGATGATCTTATCTGTAGATGATTAACAGAAAGTAAAAACGAACAAAGCATGAGAGATAGAAGCAAAATATATAACGAAACATTCAACGTAAAACAGAAGCCCTAAAACGTTCAATAAATGAGATTAAATAAGCTTAATTAACTATATTTAAATGTATAATATTATTATAATACAAATACTATATGTATGTTATTATTACTAGTTGTTTATAAAACTATAAATAATTAAAAAAATATGAAAAATAATATAAAAAATTTTTTCTTCGATCCTGCCAGGAGTCGAACCTGGAATCTTCTGATCCGTAGTCAGACGCGTTATCCATTGCGCCACAGGACCGTATGACGATCAGTTGCTTTGTGTTATACATTTATTCGTAAAAATAACAAAACGAGTTCTAAAAATAGATTCAACTTTTAACATGTTTATGCACAAGTATATAAGTTTATGTGTGTGTGTGTGTGTATCGAGTGTTATCGCTCACTGCGTGTGTTCGTATAAATTTGAATAACATTATGAAACGTACGAGCTTTTTACTGTTAAATGATGATTCCGGTTTTGTATTCTTTTACTATTGTAATTTAATAACTAATTTCTATGTTAATCTATAGTCTAACTGTTATCTGTCTATGTTTAGTTCATCTGTTATTGACATAAAAAATGTAATTCGCAGTTTCTTTCAACGTGTAAACATTGTTAGCGTCTGGCAGTCTCCTGTGAACGTGATAAGCTCAAAATCAACTGCAACGTCTTTTACCTCTTCTTCTGTTTTGTTGTGGCAGAGGCCAATCGACATGGCAAGTCGCAGCAGCAACACCAACAGCAACAGCATCAGCAGCAGCAGCAGTGGAATTACAACAACTCTAATCTCTTGACAATTGTGGGCGCACTTGGAGTGCGCAGGCGCAGTGAGATGAGAGATGATCATGCGAAGAGGAAATGAAATCGCAATGCAACAACTTGCGCGACTGTGGAGTCTGGCGGTTGGGTGACTTGTGACTGGTAACTACAACTGTTGACTGCAACTGGGACCCCGCCTTGGGGGCAGCAGGAATTGCTGGAACAGGAGCAAGGAGGTAGAGGATAACAGAAACAGACCCCAAGCAGTCTGCGAATGCTTTCTTAATCTTTTAGTGTTTGAGCCTGACTCTGGTTTGGGACATGGACCATGATCGTGTCTGGCTTCTAACTGCGGAGAATTCCTTTAAATACTTTTTATATCAGTTTTTGGATTTTGATTCCCTTTTTTGTTGTTATTTTGTTTTTGCCTGTGCAATTCCTTTTCTGCTGCTCAAATGAATCATCCCAGCCGAGCTCCTCCCTGCTGTGGCGTCGAGTGCTTGCACTGTGCTCATTGCCAGTGTCCAACCGTGTATTGCTTGCAGTGTGGAAGTGCACAAGATGTGTGAATTTCTGGCATCCCAGAGACTGGATCCCAGCTGCTGCCACTCGTACCGCGATCTGTGGCGAAAAGAGTGAAAATTTATTGAGCTGTGGGCGCGCATTATTCATGCAATGCACCACTAAAAGGCCAACCACTCAACCAGTCAGCCAGCCAGGCATTCACTTGAGAGTAGCCAACCAGCTAACAGTCTTGGCCAGTACCCAAAAGTAGGCGACACCAGCTTGGGGACTTGGTATTGCCGTCAGTTTGGGTTAACAGGTTAATGTTGTCCACGGTCCGAGAAGCATACAAAAAAGGAGAACTATGCAATGCTATTGTTTCACATGGCCTAAACCAAATGCTAGACGATTTAAGCCAACTATAAGCCAAGTGCCAGAGCATATCAGGCCCACTTAACGCCTGTCAAATGATATCGATAATATTGTTGTTGCTCTTTGCTGGTTGCTGCAACTAATAATGATGAAAGTTGTTGCCGTGTCTGTGTTGTTGTATCTGCATCTAATCATCTCTGTTTTACACTTAGCAAAGGTGTTGCATGCTTATCACCTGGTCTTGTGCTGGTAATTACAACGGAATCGATGTCGAAAACAATAATTCGTTGGCTTAATTTCTGAGAAAATGTTATTTATGCCTTTTGCCAGACTTTGGCAAAAGAGTTGAAGTTGCACATGTGCTGCTGTTGCTGCGGTTGCTGCTGTTGCTACGAACTTCATGCTTGGGGCGCGTTTATCGTGTTGCATCAATAAATTGCCAGTCGAGCAACAGCAGCAGGAGCAGAAGCAGCAATCGCAGGTATCAACATTTCATAATATTTACAATAAACATGCAACTGCAGACCAAGAAGGATACGCGAGGGCTTTGAGTCCGGTTTCTGACCACAAACAGAAATCACAGACAAAGCGCAGCACAAAGTGTTGCGCAGTTGCTGGCAACATTTAGCGCATCATGTTGCGTGAAATTTGACACTTTAGCAATATTGTTGTTGTTGTTCTTGTTGCTGTTTGTTGATCTTAGCAATGACGACACAGTCAAGTCATGCCAGACAAACGGGCAACATTTTGTTATGTTGCTGCTGTGTCTGTCTCTGTTTCTGTTAATACTGCTGCTGCTGCTGCTGTTGGTACTGTTGTTGTTTACTTATTTATGTGCGTCAGCATGCTGCAACAACAAAACTGCTTGAGCTACCGAATTTATGTGCCTTTGTCATATTTGCTGGCGGCCTTATAACAATAATATATACACAAATATGGCCAATGCGTTGTCAACAGTTAAGCCAAACTTTTGCCTCAATCCTTAACCAAAGTTCCCTGAACTAAGCCACAGCCAGAGTCTGTGTCTCTCATCGCATGTTGCCATGCATGAAGACCACGCACACAATCAAGCGACAAATTGATCGCACTCTAAGATATGGCGAATGCTGAAGTTGCTGCAACAACTTTTTGCATTTAGCTATATAAACATATGATGATAGTCATGGCATAGGCCTAAAAGGCAATGTACAACAATAACAACAGCAATAAGCAACAAGCAAAAAGCAACAAGAAACAAACAAGAAACAACGAAACTAATATCTGTGCAATTGCCAATGCCAATTTTCCTATTTAATATGCCACGAATTGACATGGCCATTGCCATTAAGCATTTGATATGGGCTCACAGCAGGAATATGGCTAGAACTGTCTATTTGGCTGGGTTTGGTCATATGGTATATGTTTTGACATTAAACCAACCAATTGCAGTCAGGCTTAATTTAATCAAATTAGCTGAGAAATGTATTCATTTTACTCAAAATTCATTATATTAATCAGCATCTAACAGCAAATTATGACAACGGACTCAAATTGCATACAAAATGCATATTGAAATTGCATTACTTCCATGCGACTGAGCAATTTATATAATTAATATAACACCAACACACATACATACATATATATTGTTGCCCATATATAAACAATTTGCAATTTAATTAGGATAATTCTAATTAGTAAAATGAGCTGATGTTGCAGTTGCCTTTGCTGTTGTCCTATCGCCTGTGACCAATCGCTGGTCAGCCACTAAGCTTTATTTGAAATTTGTGTGTCCGTCCGTTATAACTGAAATTTAATTGAAATTGTAGTTGTCATTGTGATATTAATGAATACACAAACAATATACCAGCATACACACAAACACAAACACACACACACACAAGCACACAGACGCACATACACATAGCTGTAAAAATGCAATTACATTTAGCAGCTGCTCGACTAAATGCATTGATGAGCTTTTCAACGATGTGCAGTTAGATAAATAACTATACATATATAAATACCATACTATATATACTATATATATACATATATATACACATATATATATACATACATATTAAGCACATAGCATAATGGCTTTGCAGATTACAGAGAGTGTTTTCCATTCATAGCAAGGGGATAATTAAATTGGTTTCTAGTTGAATTTAGAGGCGTCTCCATTTTGGTGTTGGTGTTTGGTATTGGTGTTGAACTGAGCTATATTAAAATCCATTTAAATCTAACAAATGTATCGATACACATTGAATGAATGGTCCAATGGACACACAGTGGCCTATCACAGTTAATCATCTAAAGAAGCATTTTGTTTGCGTTTCTGTTTCTATCTCTAAATGTATCTGTAACGGCCGCTCTGTGTTTGTATATATGCATGTATGTGTGAGGGAGTAAGTATATATGTATATATATGTGTGTATGTATGTGCGTGGACATGTCGCCATTGTTGGAAATACATTTCCAATCAGATAAACTTGCAGCAAAACGCACGAGCGCACAGACCATGGCCATCTAGCAAAGGGAACAAGGACCACTATTAGCAGGAGCTAAAGCAGGACTACAAAGAGTAGTAGGTGCCGTAGGCATGAGGTATGTTGTACAAAAATGAGAGACATAAGACCAAAGCTTCAATACTATCTATACAATATAACCAAGGCCACTAATTAGTTAATGCATGTCCTATATATATATACTCTCCTCACTATATATACAACTAGGCAAAGAATTATACATACAATTATATGTATAATATTTTACTATATATAGCATATATATACAAGTAGATCTTTTGGTTATTAAAGCAATATTTTCATGTGTATAATAAATAGAAATATATTCAAATTTCAAATCATGTGCTGCATTTCGCGCTCTAAGAAATATTGTTGAAAAACGAAACTTAAATGCAACTGTCAGTTACTATATATATAGTAAATATATATAGTATATAACTCTAAATATATATTTATATATTTAATCAGTAATGTTCATTAAGTTATAGCAATAACAAAACATAAACAAAAACCTTAATCAATTTGATTTCAATTTATGTTACATATAAATATAACTGCGCCTTATATATTTGATAGCCACAATCGAAGTGCTACCAAAAAATTTAGCATCAGATAAGGCTCAGAGTCAAACAATCAAAATGGGTTCCAATGGGTTGTGTCCCATAATATGACCCAAACACATTTTGACCAAGTCTGTTCACTAATTAGTTAATGCATGCCCAAATATTTGTGTTCAACGCTTTGTTCACTGGCCCATTGATTTATGCTTATATATATATATATATATATATATATATATATTGTTATCATTGTTGTTGTTGTTCTTGGCCTGTTTTTTTTTCTCTTTTCCTATATTTGTTGTTGTTGGTTATAGTTATGGTTATATGGTTATAGTTATGGCTAGTTGCGTGTCTCTGTGTCTGTGCGTATGAGTTTATGTTATGGTTTGAGCATTTCCCAGGCATATGTAAATACTTTTCATTGCTTATCAGAGATGCTGATTAACTGATTTATATAGCTTGGTCAATGCCGAGTCATTTGTAATGCATTGATCACCACATATTTGTTAAGGGGCAGGAGGCAGCAAGGAGTAGGGAACAGCTTAGGGTAAACTAATGTCATGGACAGTTAAGTATTTGTGATTATTTCAATTTAATTGCTTTTGGTCATAATAGCTATAAAATTTATCTATATTGTTTATGTATCAAAATGTAATTATATAGTAATTATGGGCGTGGCCAGAAGTTAGGTAAAAATAATAAGTTGATATTGTCATATGTTAACTGAAATTGCAATTAACCAAATGATTACAACAAATGGAAACCAAAAAAAAAATAAAAAAACAAAAAAAAAACCACTATACGGAATTGAATATCATGTGATGCTGTAAGTACTATATCAAACCGATCAGATCAATGACAATATGACTATATATAGTCATGGCTGTATATAATATTGATGTGCTTGGCTGCGTGTAACGTGCATTTAATTGTTTTTTGGCCAATTATAAAAATCAAACAAAACCCAAAGCGCATTGGTCAAAAGATTGCATTGCCAGTGATAAACATGAATAGAACAGATATATATATATATATACAATATCTATATATAAATATTGTTTAAAAACATATTATTGTACATTATTTGATATATAGTTTATAACTGGAAGTTATTGTTGAGCCTTGTGGCACAATATGTGGCACAAGGCACAATGGAAGCGGATGCCCAGTGACAATTAATTGAATTAACTAAATGTTATATACTGAATCTGCGTATCAGCAAATCGGCTAATAACAAGCAGGCAACAAAACAAACTATATAAAAAATTTGCCTAGCTGGAAGTTTGTTTATGGCCAGCAGACACGCGCTGGCCATTAATTAGCGCCATGGCCATTAAAAAACTCCAAGCGACAGTCCACTTTTTAAGTACTCATAACATGGCTGTAAAATTTTAGCTACTTACTAGTACATAACTAATACTATGACTACTGCTCATAACTAACTATATATATGTATATATAAACATAAAAACAGCTTTAGTTCTTTTACCGCTGGGCCAGACATAAAAACAAAAGACTTAGACAACGAACTTGCACAGTGTAAGCATTTCAATTGTTGCCGTTGTTGTTGCTGCTATTGCTGCTTACCAATAAATTAACATGCCATTTCACGCCTTCAATACATTGGTTACTTCACTCAACTCATAATTCATGAGTTCAATAAAAATAATAAAAAAAAAAAAACAAATGCTGCATAACAAATGACCAAAAGTGGCTTAGAACATACGCTAACACCTTTATATATGGGTAAGAAGGGCGGGAAACGTAGAGCACGTTTTGTATTGAAGACGCAACGAAATTTAAAGAGCAATTCATAAGCATAAATGCTATATTATAAACACATTCCCCCACATATACATACACATACACACACACACACATAGATATATGTATGTATGTGTGTGTTCAATTGAGTTTTAAAGACTTTTCTGTCCAATCATCTGGCAGCAATTAATCAAAGCAGTCGATGTCAGTTTACCGTTCTATAGCTTCAACCACAATTAGAAATATTATTTTGGATTTTTTTTTATTTTTTTTCATAAATTATTTTTATTTATTTTTTGTTGTTTTTCTTTGTTGTTGTTTTTTTTCTTTTGTATTTTTTTTTTTTGAATTTTCATATATATTTTCTGGTGATTGCCTTTAAATTTAAATAAACGTATATTATATATATTTATATATATATATACATATACATATATATATATATATATATTTAACTATCAATATGGCCAATTACAATACATGCTTACACATATAGTACATACATACATACATATATAACTGTATGTGTATATCTGGTATCTGTTTTAACTATAAGTAATAATTTATATCATTTTATCGAACATAAATTAAATTTTAACACTAAAATTTGTATTTTTTATAATGTTTTTTTGTTTTGTTTTTTATGTACACAGAACTTAGTTGATTATGTTTACTTTTTATATTTTATAGCGATTTTTTATAAATAGTTTTTATTTTTTTTTTGCTAAAATTATACAAAAATTGCTAACAAATGTTTTTTTTATGTTTTCTTTTTTGCTGTTTTTTTTTTATATTATACAAATTGCCTTTAACATTGAATTTATTTAAATTGTTTCTTTTTTTATGTGTTATTTGAATTAGTTTAAGTTTTTATATATAAGACTTAAACATTGTACATATGTGTGTGTGTGTGTGTGTGTGTGTAGGTGTAGCTTAACAATAAATACATACAGCGCGGCTCCTTTTGACTTTTACTTTTGATTTCTTTTATAATTTAAATATTTTATTTTTTCTTCTTTTTGCTGTTTTTTTTTTTTATTTATTTTTGTTTGTTTCTTTTTGTTTTAGGTTTATCACGTCTGTTTTGTTTAATGTCTAATAATTTAACTAATTTACAGTTAAAGTATTTTTGCAATTTACAATTGCATTTTGCATTTTTCGAACAAATAAATTTGCTCATTTTTATTTAATTTTTAATTGTTATATTTTAATTTATTAAATTTTTATTTTTTATTTATATTTTGGACGTGCATTTCTTTTTTTTTTTTAATTTTATTTATAATATTATAATATTTATCTTTATTTTATGCTTATTTAACGATAGTTTCTGTGTGCTTTTTGTTGCTGTTGTTGTGAATTCTGTTCTATATTATACAGTTATACAGCTATACAGTTATACAGTTATACATATATACAATTACAGCTAATTATATTTATAATTGTTATAATAATAATAATAATAATAATATTTAAATTTGAAATTCCTTTTTGTTTTTTTTTCTATTTTTCCTTTTTCTTTTTGTTATTTTATTTATATTTATTTAGATTGGTTTTATGGCAGTTCATAAAGCACAATTAAATACGCCGAATTTTTCGTGTAGTGAAATTAAATTAATTAAGCGTAAAATAAAACAATGAATTCGCACACACACATACACAGTCACACACACAATCACACACACATACATACAAAGAATCACTCAAGAGCAATAAAAATAATATGTGCGGCCCTTTAATTAATTTTAATGGGCTTTTGTGTATTAATATTTTTTTTTTCTTCTCTATTTTTTTTTTGTGTGTATTTTATTTTTTTTCCATTTTCATTTTTTTTAGCTGCTGTCCGACAAACGACGAAAAAAACTTAAATAATTAAAAATTGCACGCAATGTTTACAATTAGGAATAACCCAGCACTTGACTTGGCCCAGGCGCAGCAACAGTCACAACAGCTCACAGCTGCTCCTCCAGCTGATGGAGCAGTTGGAGTAGGGGGGATAAGATGTGTGTGTGTGTGTAGTAGTAGTAGTAGTTGTATATTGGTGCCTGAAGATGAGCCACAAATGTTGCAAATATATTTTTTGGCCAGTCGTTAGTTAGCTGCGTCAACGGGGGGAGTCCTCAGTTTGGCATTGTGTTTTGGAAATCATTTTAAAGATATCGAAAATCGATGCTAGTTTTAGCTGAACAAATTATTGTTCAAATTGTTCCCACTCCATCACGTATAGTCAGTACGCCAGGTGCCCTGCGGATGAGCAAATAAAAGACAGAAAGAAATAATATAATTAAGTTATTAGTTTTTTTTTTTTTATGAGTAAAAAAGAAATTTGTATAAGAATCTCAAAACTCTTATATATATGTTATTTTTTGTAACTCTTATACTGTCAGTCGTTACTCACCATTGAACTGAGACCCAAGTGATAGGGCTGTGAGTGTGGCACAACGCCGCCGCCCAGCGAACCGGCTGTGGAGAAACCACCCTGTAATCCACCAGAGGCACCCAATGCTCCCATGCCGCCGGTATACCAGCTGCCATGCATATGCGCATGTGCCGGATGCAGACCGCTGGAAAGGTGTCCATGTTGTGCTGGAATGACAAAGCATATATCAATGTGTTATATGTTGGCCACAAAACGATTCTAAAATATTTTTGAATACAAAATATTGTAGCCAAAAATTGTTAATGCTTACCCATTGATGCTGAAAAGCCGCCGCCAAAACCCTTTGATGGATCCAATGGCTTGAAATCTCCCATGCCAAGATGTCCACCGATTTGTAGGCAACCGCCACCTAATCCTTTCTTCTTCTTTGACTTGGAGCTTAGCTTGCGATTACGCGTCTGTATGCCCTCCTTTTTCATAGTAAGTGGACGATTGACCTGTAATAAGAGGCATAAAGAAGAAGAGTTAAGCAGCTGTTTTTATAGTGGGTGTTACGTGTAGTCTAAGAAAAATCAATAAACTATGTCTCCGCCACACACAAACACCCGCACACACACACACACACACACACACAACCGCAGGCAAACAAAAATGGGTCAAATTTATGCAAATTCATGGCGTAGCAGAGTTGTGGCAAGTTGTGGCCCTTGGCCGGAAATGCCGCTAACTGCACACGCTGTCTGTTGCTAGTTGCTAGTTGCAAGTAGTTGCAACGCAACGCATACTGGCAGCATAGTGGCAACCCGGGAACCGGGAAGTGAAAATGAAGTATTACAAGCATTTCTACACGATCAGATAAGCGACATTTGCGAATGCGATTAGTTGCCGCTGATAGCAGCAAACGACCGAACGACCGAACGACCGCCTGAACCCCCTCTGAACCGCCCGAACGGAGCAACTCGACAACAATTTTTTTTTCTCATTTTTTTTATTTATTTATTTTTTTGTGAGTCGCTCAGCTTGAGCCCATTGTTGAGGCTGCTGTCCCCTGTCCGTGGTCTTCTCTTCATATGCAATTTCTTATCACTTGCGAACATCTAAGCGGCAGCAGCAGCAGCAGCAGCAGCAACAACAACAACAACGCGCCTCATTGCGCTACAATTACAATATTGAGTTACCCATTCGTCGACGACAAAAGAAAGAAAAGTTACATTATACTCGACGAGTACCCTATATTAGGAGTTAGGAGTTAAAGTACCCTAGCCGTACCTTGGGTAGAGTGCAGCATACAGCACTCAGCACTCAGCACTCAGCATTCAACATACAACATTCAACATACAGCACTCAGTAGTCTTTGCTACCTGGGCGTGAATTACGACATTGTTTGTGCCTCTTTTTTTCCTTCATCTTTTACTTTTTTTGTGTTGTTGTTGCTGTTGTTGTTGTGTTGCAAAGCAAACACAGAAATTGTTAGATTGCCGGCAATTGTTGAAAGAGAGAGCTGAAGAGAGACGACTGGGGTTGATTACTGTATAATGTCACTAAAGAACAACAATAATAACAATTGAGAAATGTATCATTTACAGCAGTAACAGCAGCAGCAGCAGCAGCAGCAGGAGGCAGCAATAGGGATGTTGCATACATTGTTGCATTAAATTTGACGATCGTCAAATGGTAATTGATAGTTTTGTTCTTTTGCTTTGATTTTTGTTAAGTGTAAGCCGCTCCTCCCTAGTATGTTTTATACAAATTGTGGCAATTATGAAGTTGGCAGCAGCTGCTGCTGCTGCTGCTGCTGTTGCTGTTAAAAGCTTTAATTGATATGCAGCATCAACTGCTGCTGCTGCTGGCAACTGCAGCTAAACAAAGCAGAAAGTTGTTAATGTGCTGAATGGGGGCACAGGCTTTGCTCATTAAGAAATTCAAATGAAAAACTCAGTCAAAGCGCAGCACAGATTTTTATGCATAAAATCTTAATCGAGCATGCAATGTTTTGGGGCATGAGGCATGCGGCATGTGGAGTACACTAAATGCATGCAGTTTGCATGTGCAGCAATTACGGGTATGGGGCAGGGCAACACGCGCCGCTGCAGCTGACTTGCTCTTTGACAGGCTGAGCAGCAACTAGCCGAGTGGGTGGGCTCCACACACACACACACACACACAAACAGATAGACAGACTAAAGATGCAGCAAAAGGCAGACTGGAAGATAGATAATGTGCAAGGGAGACAGACAGTGCTGTGGCCTGTTGTTGTTAAATTGAGTGAGACGGCGCCAGGCACAGGATGAGGGCTGAGCACCGTTAGGTCAACTTAATCTTTTTTGATAAAACTGGACATTTATCATTTATGTATATGTTAGTGTAAGCGTGTGCATGTTGCATGTGCGTGTGTGTCGCCACAGGATATACACTGCAGCTGGACAAATGCACAGCAGGAGCTATAAATGTTGCAAGTGTCTCATTTGCTGTTAATTAGCAGCGCACAAGTTTTTCCATGGAATTGTGTAAAGAAATGCGTAACGCACAGTATATATTTTGATACAGCTAGTAGTAGAGGGGTTACTGAATTAAAGAGGGGGGAACTTGAACTAAATGCAGTCAGCATTTCCATAAAATGTGCCAATCACATGGCCAGATCGCTCACTAGAAATAGCCCACACAGGCTGACACAACGACAACGACAACGACAACGACAACGATGGCGGCCAAATGACAAACGAATTGAATTGAAATGAACTGCTAGCTGTTTGCTGTTTGCAACAACAACTCTAACATACAACAGCTGAGCACTGAACACTGTGCACTGTGCACTGTGCACTGAGCAATGCAAACAGCGCGCTGATTGGCATCTTATCAAGATGGGACACTGTCCAATTGAAAGAAAATTTTTGCAAAATAAATTTCGCTGCTCTGAATGTGTATCTATCTATGCTTGTGTATGTTGGTCTGTGTATGTGTCAGCTAATGGTCTACACACATACTAAATCACATATAAACTTTGCCACCCAAAGCGTCGTTAAGGCGGCTTCTTTTTTGGCGCATTGCTCATACGCCATGTTGCACGCAGTCACTGCCACCGCAGCCAACGCTTTTAGTGTTTACAACTTTTCAAATCAGATTAAATATATATATATATATATAGAACATACAATGTATATAGCTTGTGTGAGCCCCCTTTACCACTCCCCTCTGCCCTGCCACTGGATTTATTCTAAGCATTTCCATTGACTTTTTGCAAAACGCTCAATTAAAAGACTTCATTTAATGTTTACCAACGTTATTGAATGCAGCTTTTCAATTGCATGCAACAGCAGCTGGCACAGCAGCGGCAAGCCACAGTTTAATTAGCTTGTGGCATTAAGGGCACACAGGTGGCACATCATTCACTTGCCACTGACATGTAAATGTGCTAAAAGTTCAAGTGATTTTTCCTACAAACTTTTACCACATTCAGCAAACTCATTAAAAGCTGACTGCGGGCAATAAGAATAAAAAAAAGGAACATAGTAGAAAAAAAAGGAAAGAAAAAACAAAGAGAGTGGGAAATATACCCTGTAAAAAGTAAGTTTAATTAAAGATATTTCCGCCACACTTAAAATTTTCCTTAAATTTTCGTATAAGTATGAAGTTAACTTCCTTCCCACTTCAACCACTTTTCTAGGGTATAGCGAGCGCTTTGGCTTAAGCATAAGCATTTATATGCTATCCTGTTAGCTTGGCTAATGAATATTTAATAAGCCAGAAGTTGGTCAAAACAACCCTCAAAGTGTTGGAGGGCTGTGCTGCTTGCTTTTTCCCTCAGGGCGCGAAAATGTTATTAAATCTAGTTTCCACATGGGTCGACAGCGTCTCTATATCATTGCCTGCACTTGCAACAAAAATATATTGAAGAGGTGGGGTCGGAAAGGGGATGGGCGGAGCAATCGATTCAGTGAGCCGTAGTCTATTACATAAATTACGCCAATTTCTGGGCAACCGTCGCCGTTTGCTGTTCGCCGTTTGCCGTTTGCCGTTTGTTGTCGTCGCACGCGTTAGCCATAATAAAATCAAAGCTTATCGCATTTTCACAGCCAAACACCAGACGCTTATCTTTGCAACAACACCAACAACAGCAGCAGCGGCAACAAAAACATTGAACATCTTTAAATAATCATCAGCAATTCATCATCAGGGTTGTTGCTGCAACCTGCCACCCTCTTTGTTTTGTTGTTGCCATCCTCTAAACGTATAGCAGAGACGGCATGCGGCATGCGGCATGTAGTAGTAGTAGTTGAAGGGGGAAAAAGAGGATAGAATATACAAGGGAAACACTTCATTTTTGTCACTTTTAATCTGTATATGTATGTGTGTGTGTGTGTGTGTGTGTGTTTGTGTTTCCCGTACGAAGTGTTCATCAGCTTCCGCTGTATAACTTGGTACACTTGGAACGCTCGAGTGGCTTGAACCGTTGTTAAATGTTGCGTTAAATCGCTTAAGCGTTTAACGAGGGTTAAGAGTCGTTTCGTATAAATCACAAATCGATAGGGATGCAGCATATATATATATATATATATATATATATACACATATATAAATATCTATTTATATATGTATTATATAGTTATTTGATTTTGAACTTACGTTATGCAGCTTGTAGTACAATCCGCAGGCATTGCACACTGGTTCACCGCTGGCATTGCGCCGCCAAAGGGTTGTGGTTGTGGTCTTACAATTGGCGCAGGATGTGCCCGCCCGCTTGGCCGCACTTTGTAGCGATTGTAGCGTCTGAAAATGATAAAAGATATGGAGATATATAAATATTGTTAAATAATTTAGTTAACTGCTTGAGTGGTTAGCTTGGATTGGAGTTTCTTGCCAAAGGGAAGTTCACTCATGTGGCAAATAAAATAAAATAAAGTAAAAAAAAAAAAATAAAAATTGATTATGCTAATGCCGCACGCCCACAAATATGTTGGAGCGCTAATTGAACGGTGCCAAAACTAACGCATAACGCAGTCAGACATAACTATATATATATATATATATATATATATAAATATATATATATGTGTATACTGCCTTTCCCTTGACTTCTTCTTCCCCTTCTGCTTCCCTTTTCATGCTGCCATCCAGCCTGTTGCAACTGCTGGCAAACAAAGTTGCTCGACACACCAGGCAACAACATTTTTTAAATGGCATGCGAGAGGCAGCATTGCTACAGACTCAAGTTGGGCCTTTAACAGCAGCATCAATTCATTAAAATGACAATTTTTACAAAACTGCCCAAAAACAACAGCAGCAACATCAACAGCAACAGCAACAACAACTGGGGAGCATGTCTGTGCCACGCTTAAATTTCCACGAATTGGCTACAAGAAGCGTAGCCCAAACTGTAGATACCAAAACATTGTCTGCTGTGCCTTGTTTCTGGCAGAGAAAGAGAGACCAGAACCAGAACCACAGCAATAGCCACAGCCACAGCCACAACCATAAGCCAAAACCAGACCCAAAGACAGACCCAAAGACAGTACCCAAAAGACATAACCAAAGTCAGAACCCAAGTCTAAAAGCCTTTTGGTAACATTCTGTTGAAGCTGTTGCTACGTTGTGGTGCTGTGTTGTGCTGGTGGTGGTGGTGGTGCTCAGTGGTATATACCTTAGGGTCTAGCGCACTGTTGTTTTTGGCTTTGGCTTGTTCATGTTGCTCGCACAACAACAACAACAACAACAACAGCAGCAAGAACAGCAACAACAACAGATTGCAATGTGAAGGCCCTAAACTGGCGTTGATCATGTTTGACTTTGATTTTTAATTGTTGCCTCCTGCCTCCTCCACAGACAGTTTACCAGTTGCTTGTTGCTTGTTGCCTTGTTGCCTTGTTGCCTTGCTGCCTTGTTGCCTGTTGCTTGTGTCTTGGCTTGGCTCACCTGTTCTGCTTATTGCCCTTCTGCAGACATTTGCAGGCTGCTGCTGCCATTAACATAAATCAGAGGTCATATACCAAGATACCAACTCCAGCACCAGCACCAATACCAATACCAATACCAATATCAATAGCAACTTTCTGTTGAAGTTTGCTGCATTTTGTTGTCTGCATTTTTGGTGGCACTGTGTTGTGTTAACGAGGTTGTAACAATTTCAGATACAGACAGCGAATCGAAGTCGCAAAGTGCGAGAATTCAAAATTAATTTCAACGCCTACTAAACTGCCTACAGATAATTATGTGGCTGAAGCAAGAGCACACTCACACACACACACACACACACACTGTGACAAACTGGCAAAAAAAAAGAAAAAAGCCTATGTCTGGCATATAACCGTATAAATTAAGTTGTTAACATGACATTGCAACAAAACACTGCAACAAAACGTACCAATTCGCTTTGCATTCCAAGTTTTTCAAGTTTTTCCAAACTTGCCCAAAAGTTAACCAAGTTAACCAAGTTAACGAAGTTAACCAATGTTCCCAGGCCATTTACACTGCCCAATTCTTAACCAGGCCAACTGGTATCTCCATTTCTGTAGCAAGTTGTAGGTGCTAAATTGCAGCATGTTTGCTTGCTCAGCAATACAATAATTTTAAGCTTAACACTATGCACAGTGCCACAAAATATGTTGCATATATAAATCAATGTCAGAATTATGCAGCATTTCGTCTAAAGTGTTGCATGATAAATGGACAACAGTACAGTAAAAGGGAATACCATTTGTTGGTCACATTGACAAACTGTCAAACATTGACAGGGCGCAAATTTAATTGAAATGCAAAAAGCGCAAGCGCCAACAATCAACCAAGAACAATAGAATCTTTTCGGATAAACGACTTAAATATACCCTATAAAGAAGGGTAAAGAAGAGTTAAAGTTAAGCTAAGGTTGATATGATATTAAGAGAAGTTAATGAGTGAAAGGTAAATGATATATAAACAAGGGAAATTGCTAAGGATTGAAAGCAAAATAAAACTATATATATATAGTAGGAAAAATGGTAAATTTCTTATATATATCAACTAGCAAATATATGTAATATATATAAAAAATATAATGTTGAAAAAAAGAGCAGAATAGGAAAAGTTCTATAGAAGTGAAAGCGAACGAAAGCTGGGAAAAGTCTGCAAGACAGCTGCAACATTGCTGCATAATATTGCTTCAACTGTAACTATCAGACTTTTATAGTATATAAACTATAGCTAAAATTCTTATATACAATTTGCCTGTTGCATGCTTAAGCCTAAAATGTGCATACCCCTTGGGGGCATCGCATATTGCCACAGGGTACAACAAGATGGCGCTTGCGATAAATAATAACCAAACACAAGAGCAGAATACAATGCGACTTCCCATACATTTCTATACAATATATTATGTATTATTACTTGTATTTGTATGTGTGTGTGTGTTTGTTGGTGTGTATTATATATCTATATATATAATTGTATATATTGCATTCATAAATTTTGATTTCTCAATGCGTTTAAGCATGACAAAATGTGATTAATTTTATTTTTTTTTGTGTGGCTGCCACCTTGCGTTGATTTATTTGTGTGGCATTGCCACAAAATGTCTGCGACACGAAGCACACATACAAAATGGCGAGTTTTTAAGTTTTTATGCAAATTTTGTTGTCATTTTATTTTTTGTTTTTTTTTTTATTACTTTTTGTAAAGCAAAGCAAAAATTTAAATATATAATTGAAATTTATAAAACAAACGACAAAAATGTGCCACGAAAATTGTATAAAGCGAATGAAAAGCGTCGCCGACAAAAGTAAATACTTATACATATATAGATAGGAGTAGGGGTGTGGGGAAGGTATTGCAGTAGGGGTTTGTTTGGCGCTCAGCTGGGTCAGACAACCAACACACACACGCACACACACACACACACACAGGCAAACACATACAAAAATCTCGAGTTCTATTTATTGCGCAGCTTTTGTGCGCTGTGGATGGCAATGCCCTTTACCATCTAAGATATCGCACCAAGACGCAGTGGAGGGCATAAGAGCAGGCAATAGTGGGGGATAGAAGGAGGAGCAGTACCATCTATATAGAGCTAGCAGCCGGTTGCCCCAGCAATGTTACGTTTATCTCAGTGTAACATCTTTTACTTGGGGGCAAGCTGACAGTCTCTCTATAAGTATGTATACTACTCTATCTGTATCTGTATATATATCTGTATATGTATGCTATCTGTATCTGTTTATATATATATGTGTATGTGTGTGTGTGTGTGTGCTTGTGTGTGTGTGTTACCCCACTGCCCACACGTTGCAGACATTTTATCAACTGTTTTTTTTTTGCTTCTCTCCTTTTATCTGACAAAACATTCATTAAATTGTTCGCAGGCAGCGCTAAAAGTCGTTTTGCAGCTGCCAGCCAACCCTCAGCAGTAAGTTGCCCTTTGGGGGTTGTTTTGGAGCAGCCCCCAAAAGTACACACACACACACACACAGATACACTCATATATACACAAAGAGAAGATGGCAAAAGATAGCGCCCAGATCTCAGCCAGGCAGCGCAACGAAAATTTCTATATCTGATGCTGGTTTTGACTTGGGTAACTTTTGGTGGTTGAGGTTGATGGTGGCTGTTGGGTGGTGACTGGTGGGTGGTGTATGGTGGGTGGCCTTTGGTTGGACATTTTCATGCAATGCTAACGTAACGTAACGTAACGTAACGAAATGAAATGAAATGAGCATTGGTATGGGAGTTATATGAGTGGTGGGAGGAGTGAAGGAATGAAGGAATGAAGGGAGCTAAAGCTATAACAAAATGTCCGGGCCATAACAGTTACATTTAGAGGAGTGTGCAGCTTTATATATATATAGCATGTTCCTTTTATATAATCGTATACAGGGCTTTATATATATTTTCTTTTATTTTTATTTTTCCTGTCTGTCGCATTGGGCATGAAAATATACATATATATATATATATATAAATTTATATATATATTTGGCGCAAAGAAGAAGCAGCAGTAAAAGTAAAAGAAAAAGGAAACTGAAATTTAATTTAAAAATTCAAATTTTTTTGGCAGAACTTTAAAAAAAAGGACTTAGAGCTTGACTCAACGTTTTATGTCCTGGCTCATTTCCTTTGCCACATGCTGCAAGCATTTTGGGGCGTGGCAATGCAGGCTGTTGCGTTGTTTTCTTTCTTTCTTTGCTATACTTTTTATATGTTTTACTTATGTGTATGTGTGTGTGTGTGTGTGTGTGTGTTTTGAAGGGTTGCCAAACATTTTGAGCTCGTTGTTTGATTGGCTTCATTGTAATTCACATTTGCCTAATTAATACATCAGCTTAGCTCATTATGTGTCTGACACGCACGTGAAAGCGAAAACTATTGCTAAAAATCACACCTGCCTATAGTAAAAAGAAAAAGAATCAATAAAAAAAATAATGTTATTGCCAGTATTCCAGGTCTAAAAAACAAGCCATTAATGTCGCTCATTAATGTGCGACTCAATGAATTTTACGAGCCTCGTTTGGAGCTGTTCAACAGCCTTCAACTTGTCGCATGGAAATTTCTTGTTGTTGGCATTAAAACTAAGACAGAGTTAGGCCCAAAAGGTATTTTTGTTTATTTATTTTTCTGTCTCTCTGTCTCGTTTCTATTTCTGCATTTTAAACAGCAACAACAACAAAGGTGACAACTACATGGCCAGGCAGAGTGCAATTTGAATTTCCCTACGATTTGTAGAGGCATGAAAATCGTCATTAATATTTGTCACTGTACAGCCCCCCACTCCTACCCCAAGTCCAACTGCAAACTGCAACTCGAACTGCATTTTATATATATATATATATATAAATTATAGAACCTGCACAGTAGCAGCTAAAAGTCCTGGCTTAGGTCGAGCCCTGCCACTGCTGCTAGTAGTAATACATATTAGAGCTGCCAACTATTTGACCAGTTGACCAGTTGGCCAGCTGCTGTTACCAAAATGAATGTGCGCTTAACACGCGCTTTTTTTTTCTATATATATATATATATATATATGTACAACTCCTACTCCTTTAACTCCTACTTGTGAGCCTATAGTCGTGCTCAACTGGCTCTGCGTGCTTGGACACATTTTCACATATTGTCTGACCAAGTGTAAAAGGGTTAGAAATGCAACCCCTTTATGAACCTTTACTTTTATTGTATACTGTGCAAATTATGCCCTTGCATATTAAATAGGTTTCACTTTATATATACATACACACATATATATATATATATATATATATATACATACTTAAATCAGCTACGTTCACATTGGATACACATTGGGGGCATATACAACTCGTACTCGTAAAGCACCTCAAGGCTGGGGCTGCTCACAAAAATATCAAAAAAAAAAACATACAAAAAAAAAATGTAAAGGGTTCCATTAACAAGCTGGTGGACGCGAGCAGGACGCGAACTTAATCATCTGCGACCCGCGCACAGACTCCTCTCCCTCTCTTTTTCACTCACACACTAAGTATTTATAGTAAATTTTATGCTCGATCTCTGTCGTTCACATATTCACCTCTCTCTTTAACTGACTGTGAGAGCCTGTTTCATTATATTATTGGCACGCCCAGTTTTGCGGCTGTGCGACGGCAGCGGCGACTGCGCTTCATATCGTTAATTTTTAATTGATCTGCGTTGAGGCACAATGTTGCAATCGACATTGGGTTCAGGTTCATCATCAAGCTTTCAACATTATCATGCATGTGCCCCAAGCAGGACAGCAGTAGACATGGAATCCCGTTTACTCTTGTTGTTGTTGTTGTTGTTGTTATTGGACGTTTCAAGTGCATTTTAATGGCATTAGACTGCCCACTTGATGAAATGAGCTTGCTCTTAACAAGATCCTAGCGCCAAAAACATATAAAGACAACAACAACAACAACAAGAGCAACAAAACAATATGAAAACAAAACAGAACAAAAATATAAAGTAAAAGGAATCAAGAGCATAAGGCTCTATACCCGCTGGCTTCATCCTTTTTGCCCCCTTCTTACAGTTTCTTAATGCGTTCGATTGCGTATACGCCCCATTTGCCCAGAACGTGCATTGAACTTTTACTTTGTCTCAGTTGTTGTTGCTATTGTTGTTGTTGTTGTTGTTTTAGTTTTGATTTGATTTTATGCTGTTGTTTTGCTGCTTCTTCTACTACTTATTGTTGTTGTTTTATCGATCGCTTCGACTTCAACTTCAACTTCAACTTCGATTTTCAGTTTGACTTTGACTTTCATTTGGCGCGCATTTTTTTTTTTTTTTTGGTGCCTTGATTTATACGGCGAATGTCTGCGTCTTGCATTTAATTTTTGTTGTTGTTGCTGCTGCTGCTGTTAGTGTTTCATTTAGTTTCGTTTTAATTCGTTGCGTATGCGCGAAATTCCCACGCCAAAGGGTTAAACCTTAGCTACCAATACAATATACTATATGATCCTTTACACTTAGCCACGTCTAACGCACATATGGCGCACACACACATACATACACATTTAGCTAAAATGTGTTAATTAGAATTTGGCCTTTATTATACAAACTTTTTTTTCTTTTTGATAACTTTTGTCTTAATTCGTTTCCCCCCAAATAACTCCCTGCCGCAACCGCTCTCTTCACTCAACTTTTGTTTCAGCGAGTGTCAATCAGTTTTTTATTGATGTTTTCTGGTTTTATGTTCAACTTGTTGCTTATAGTCACTTTTTTATACTTTGTCTTTGTCTTTGTTACTGTTGTTGTTGTTGTTGTTGTCAACAGTGTGCACAGTGGGTTGTCTCACATTCGTTATGTTAACTTGGCTATTATAAATGAATAGAAAGAGGTAGAAATCTAAAGCAGAACGAAGTGCGACTACACTCTAAATTATGCTCTATATAAAAGTGAACTTTGATTATATAAAATCGGTTTATATATATATATATAATATATAATATAAATATGCTGCAATTATTAATTAGTTTTAAATATATTTTAATTAATAATTTGTTGCATTTATTTGTGAATTGAATTGTTTCTTTAAGCCTTTCAATTGCTGCTTTTAAACCAAAATTTATTTTTATTTTGTTTTAGTTTTGCTTCTTTATGTTCTGCTTACAAAAAGTTATTTTTAAATATTTTTTCAACTTTTGACCTTTTGCTTTTCATTTTGCTTTGTTTTTTTGTTAATAAAATTTAAAGAGTTTGTATTTTTTTTTATTTATTTTTTGTCGCTTTGCATAAAGAAACAAATCAAAAATAAAAATTTATTTTGTGCTCATTTAAATTTAATTAAAAATAAAATATATAAAACTTTATGACTAACTTAGGGTATTCCAAATTTAAATGGATTTATTTAATAGCCGTTAAATGGGGACTAATGTGGAATTGCTGTTGTTGTTGCTGTTTGTTGTTGCTGTTTTGTTGGCGTTGAAATGCGCCTTTGATTAATAATTAATTAAGCAGCTTTCGAGGCACTTAAATAATACATTTATAAATGATTGTGTCAAGTGTTGATGGGTTTATTGTTACAACGGCAACAGCAGCAACAGCGGCAGCAACAACAGTGACAACAACTGTGTTGCTGTAAATGGCAATTGTAAGTTGCTGTTGTCATTGCTTGTGTTGCTGCTGCTGTTGCTGCTGTTGCTGTTGTTGCTGTTGTTTCTATTCGTTTGCAGTCTTTGCATGCAAATGACATAAGGCAACGTAATAAGCATAAAAATAAATAATTTTCAACGCTTAACAGCAAAAATATAAATGTATGAACAACAGCAACAACAGCAACAACAGCAACAACAACAGCAGCAACAACAAACGTTTTGTTCAATTTATTGTGTGAAAATTCGCATAAATTAAATAACAAAACAAAACAAAAATAAGAATGAAAAAAAAAGGCAAATGCGAGGCATAAATATTATGCAAAATGTAAGCACCGCCCTCTACTGCCCCGCAGCTCCCCTTAGCTGCACCCTTCATCCACACCCTTGAGGGGCTTAGCACATGCCGTTTAATATATATATTTATATAAGTCACGATTGTTCTTGCTTGTGTTGTAGCTGTTGCTGCTGCTGCTGCTGCTGTTACTAAGATGCGCCAACAGTTGCTGACCTTAACAATTGTATGCTGGTGCTAAGCATTTAACATGCATTTGCAATTAGTTATGCTTATAGCCAATTGTTAATAGTAGTAGAATCTGGCTTAAATGTGACAAATTCAATGAAGGTTGCAACTTGCAACTTCTTGAGGGGCTTGGCCTGGACTTGCCACAGAGCCTGCGGCAGGCAAACAGTTTTATTTTATTTTTATTCTTTTGTTTTTTTCGTATTTTTGGTCTTATAATTAAATGCAATTATTGAAACGCCAGCGGCCAGTGGTTCGAGTCAGCCAAAAATACGAACAACAATGAGAACAACAATAGCAACAACAACAACAGCAACAACAGCAGCAACAACTGCAAACATATGTAAGCGAAGGCGACTGAATTGATGTTGCTGTTGTTGTTGCTATTGTTGTTATTGTTGTTGCTTGACTTGCGGGCTAAAATACATAAATTAAAAATTTGCATTGTTCTGTTTCAGCAACACAACAACGAACAGCCAGCAACAGCAACAGCAACAGCAACAGCAACAGCAACAGCAACAACAACAACAACAGGAACAAAGAATTTTTGTTCTGTTCAAAGTTACGACTTGTTGACTGTTTTCATACAATTCGGAAATTTAATTAAAGGCGGCAGAGCAGACAATGAGATGCGCAACATCAACAGCAACAGCAACAGTCGCAGCGCAGCAGTCGCAATTGAGGCAGGTGCAGTTTGCCAACTTTGCCAGGTTATAGCGAAGTTAGCCAACTTGTTCAGTTGGCCAGTTGTATGCAAAACATTTAAAAGCCACAAGTCTTGACCCTCAGCAAAGAATCAATACAATTGCCACCCAGAATTACAAGTGGATGTTGCTGTGGCTGTGGCTGTTGCTGTTGCGTCTTTTGAGCACAGAAACAATTGAATTGCCATTTTGTTATGGCCCAAAACATTGGCCAGGACATTGATGTGCTGCATCCTGTTTTGTGAGTGGCAAAAAGGGTTTTTAAAAGGGTTTCTGTTTGTCTATAGAGCGTTAAACAGGCGCTGCCATAAGTCAGCGCAATGCACATAAATTTTAATTTGTTGCATATTTTGTCAACGAGAAATCAACAAACACTTCAACAAGGTAACTCCACTATACCCCCCCTACTTCTCCCCCTCTCTCGCACTCTTTCTAGCTCTTCACCATAAAGCAACACCAAACAAGAGTTAACTCCAGCTGTGAATTTCTTGGGAATTCCCTGCCAATGCCTTGCCACGTCAGTATAAACACACACACACACACATATTTATATATATATATAGCTGCTTATATGTTGTTGTTGTTGTTGTTGTTGGGGAGCTCTTTTAGTTCGAATAATGGTTTATTTATGTTAATGTTATGCAATCAAAATGCATACGATTTAAATGCCAATAAAAAATCAACGCGTAAGGCTCCAATACAGCAACCCCTACCACAGACTGTGCCCCAACCGCTGCCCCTTCCCCTACCTAAACTGCATTTAACAGTTGTTTGTTGTTGTTGCTTGTTGTGGTTGTTGCTTGTTGTTGTTGTTTCTTTTACGCATGTTTAATGGACTAATTTTTGTATATTCGTAAGCAAGCATGATGCCAGCAACACACAACAGCAACACACAACAGCAACACACAACAACATCAACAACAACAATAACATCACACACATAACACAACACACATACACATAGCGAGTTGCTTTCTCTTTCACACGCAGTGACAGCGTGTGAGTTCGTTGCTTAAGTCTTTCGTTTTTAGGCAGCAAAAGTTGGCGCCAGGGCAGCCTCAGTGAGACCTTCGTACAGACAGCGTTACATATATTTTCATAGTTTGTTGCTGTTGATGCGCGCGCCCGATAATCAACGATAATAATGTGCCACAGCCAAGGCACACTCAATGTGATGCGAGTGTGAGGGAGTGAGAGGGAGAGAGTGAGAGAGAGATAAAAAGGAGCTGCATTTTTCTTTATAGAATAGTTTAACTGGTTGAGTTGGATGAGTTGGTTGGCATCTCCATAACCCACACAAATGGAATGTAGTTGCTGTTGTTGCTGTTGTTGCTGCTGCTGCTGCTGCCTGATTATGTTTTTAGTGCGTTAAGTGATAATGATGATGCGTCTTGATTCTTATCAGACAGAGAGCGTTCACTCAGCTCTGCAATCAAGACGCCAGCTAGTCAGAAAAATGATAATTAAATATATGTATATATATCTCTGTCTGTGTATGTCTGTATGTGTGCGTGTGTGTGTGTGTGTAGAGTATGTTCCAGGAATTATTATGACATTTGAGAACTTTCACGCTGCTTTTTATGGCTTTTGGCGACAGAAACGTGCAACGAGATTGATGCGCCAGCAAATTCCCAGGAATACAGTTTATAAATTTATTGATCAATTTGTGGCAATGTGTGGAAGCTGCACACAGCGGGAGAAACAATCACAGTATATACATATGTATGTATATGTGTGTGTGTGTGTGTGTGTGTGTGGGTAGGTAGAAAGAAGTTAAAGAAAAGAGTTATTATAGTTAACTTACCAGTCTTCGCTTTGGCTTAATCAGTGGCCTATTCTGACCATTCATTTTATAGTATAGGCCACAGGCATTGCACAGATAATGTCCGGTACCATCGCGTCGCCACAATGGTGTCGATGTGGCGCCACAATTCACGCACTCTCGTCCCTCTGTAAAACATAGAAACGAATTCAATTAACTTTAATAATTAGTATACTAAATAGTTAATAATTAAGTATTATATTTTCTATTTTTGTATTGGCTAAAATCTTATGCTTAGTTCAAGTGCAGCCAACAACAGCAAAGGCCAAAACTATGTGGTAACAACAACAATGGGGCAGCTTGTTAAGCAGCAACACGAGCAACAACAGCAACAACAGCAGCTCAAGCAATGGCAACACATTTTTCAGCTGTTTCTCATTCAATTTGTGTTTTATTTTTCTCTCTGTTTGTTCGTTTTTTATACTTTTTTGTTTTTTTTTTTTTCCTTTTTGTTGCCACAAAACGCATGGAAGCGGAAATGATGGATTCTCTGAGACTTGGACTGTAAATGGGGCTGTGGCTGTGGCTGTAGCTGTAGCTGTGGTTGTGGCTATTTTAGTTGCAGCGCCAGCCTCAGCGACGCTGACTTTACACATTTTAATTAAGCAGCGCCGTCGACGTCAACGTCGCTGTCAACGTCAACGTTAGCGTTACGCTGCGGTTCTATTGACTGCAATCGCATAGCGCTGCCAATGTACTTCTTTAACTCTTACACTAACCTCCCTCCTACTCCTATTCAAGCTACTACTCACATTTATAACCCTGCTTCTAACTGTTTCTGGTTGCAAGAGGGAGGTTGGTGGGAAGGGGCGGGGAATAAAAAAACGCAAAAACTCATTTGAATAACTTTAGGCATAATTTGTAAGCGACTTTTGTGACTTTGGCTTTTGGTGCGGCTTTGAGCCCTGAAATGAAGTTGCAAATGTAACGCGTTATTAACGTTCATATTACAGTTGCCTGCCTTCTTCTTCTTCTTCTTCTTGCTCTTCTTCTTCATGTTCATCTTTTTATACAGCTGTCTTTTGTCTTTAGACCGTTTGGTTGGTAATTTGGTCTTCATTTGTATATTCTTCAGCTCATTTAATGACGCCACTAAATGGGCTTCATTATATCGTTTGTTTTCACTGGCCGCTTGCCTTGTTTTGAAATTGAAATTTAGTCATATAAAAAGTTGAATGTTTGAATTGAATAACTGACTGAATGACTAACTGAACTATGCTTAAGACAGTAAAACGTTGTTGGCCAAAAGATTTAACGCTACTTCTTCTATTTTTGGGGTAACCAAAAAGCAATTTCAAAACATATTTTCTAGATTGTAATTAATTAAGGCTGCGTTTTACATGCCTCTATGAGCATAACTTTTACTGTTCCACTATTAAATATTATATATATATATATACATATATGTAGTATGGTTTTTTTTATTGAATATTATAGGTCACACCCAGTGTGGGTTTATTGTGTGTGTGTGTGTGTGTTGTCAACTCTTGTTGCCTGCCCAAATGTCATTAGGCTAAATTTTTGATGACAGAATTTGTTGTGTCTGCATAGGTGTGTGTCTCTGTGTGTGTGTTAGTATTTCTTAAGAGCTTCACGTGATTTGCTGCTGTTTATATATTTTTATATATATATATATATATATATATATGTAATATTAGTGGACAATCACACGTGTCCTGCCTGATGTTGGCATGCCAAACATTTTGTTTTTTGAGCTTTCAAAGAAATTAAATTAAACGTTCTGCGTGTTTCATGGCCCACAGCGGGTGTTGTGCGTCTAACGCCCACCTCCCCCTCCTGAGGAGCACTCGCCAGGGGCGCGTTAAATAAACAGTTCATTTGTTTTCATTTAATCGCAACTTTTGCTTTGCTTTTTATACTTTTTTTGTTCTCTTTCTCTCTAATATCTTTTATAGCTCGTTGTGTACATTTTATATTTTTGTTTTCCTTTTTTTATTTCTGGTGCTTTTTTATGTGACTTTTTTTTACTTGTTTTAATTGCCGCACAATTTTGGGGGACTTCAGTTTTTTTCCTATACTGCTTCTTCTTTTTTTTTTGGGGGCTCTGCGCAACAAAGCCCCAAGCAAAATTGCCTTCAATCAAAAAAAAAAAACACCCACAGCAAAATTGCATAAATTATTCGTTATATTTTTTTTTGTTTTTGTCTCTCGCAACTTGTTGAAATTATTTATAGTCGCTTATTTGTTTGTGTGTGTCTCTTTGTACTTTTGCTTCTGCCTCTTTTCTAATACTTCTTTTGACAATATTCTCATATTTATAAAGAGTTTTGCAAATAGTTTTTTTTGGCTTTATTTTGTTTTGGTATCTGTGACAATTTTGAGCAAATATTAAAAACTTATTAAGAGGGGAAACTTGCGCAATGAAATTGTAGGCAACATTTGATGGCCTTTGACTTGTAATTGTGCTTGAACTTTTGACCTACAATGTTGGTAAGTAATAGACAAAGTTTGGTAATTGACATGTTAACAAAATTGGCCAAGATTTGTTGTGGTTTTGTTTCTATAGAAGTTGATGATCTGCAGCTGCTTTACTTCCTTCGATACTCAAAATGTTGCAGCTGAGTTCAATTTAGTTCTTCATTAGATGAACTTAGTTGTAGATTATGATAAGTTTTTAAATGTAGATACTTCTATCTATTATTAGCCTATTGCTACCTTAACCAACTGCTCCTAGCACTTTCTTATACTTGTATATATATAAGATGAACCTACGCTTGACCTCAGCCTAAACCCTTTTCAGATTGCCGCAATTTAGTTTAGTTTAACTCATAGCACAGTAGCTGCTGAGAGTTTAAATACTTAATGCATTTTTATGGTAGGTTTATTAGTAGAGCATGGGAAGGGGTGGGGGAAGAAGCAGAGTTCAAGTATTTGCTGGGCTGTTGATTTCAGCCATAGCCGTATTAAGCCATAAAGTGTGGCTTTTGTGGCTGTGGCTGCTCTTTTTTTTCTTTTCTTTTTTTTTATTTATATTTCTTTATATATTTTCCTTTATTTTTTGCTGTTGTTTTGTTTTGGCTTTTTTTGGTTGCTTTTGTTCTAGCACAATTCCAATGAAGTTCTGTTGTATGTTGATGTTGTTGGTTGCTGTTGTTGGTTGCTGTTGTTGGTTGATGTTGTTGGTTGCTGTTGCTGTTGCTGCTCCGCGCCACTCGCCAGTTAATAAATCAAATGTGTTAATGATGTTTTTACCCAGTGTGCCCACTTTTGACAACAAAAGGCAACACAAGAGGCAGCAACATGAGCGTACGATGGCGACAACTACTACTGCTGCTGCTGCTGTTGGTGTTGCTGTTGCTGTTGCTGTTGCTGCCTGGAGTATACCATACGGCGCACGCGCACAGCTTCCATCTCATTCTTACATGCAGAGTCCATCTCTTTCTGTCACACTGTGTGCCTTTTTATGGATCTTTTGTTTTAGTAGTTTTTTATATGATTTCCTGGGGCTGCTGCTGTGATCCATAAGATCCTTTTTCACCTTCTCTCTCTTTACTCCTCTCTCCAACTCTGTCTCTCTCTCTCTCTCTCTCTCTGTCTGTCTTTCGCTTACTCACACCCTCGCTTATTTTCTGGTCTAAACGCCGTGTGTGTTTTATGGCCATTAAGAGTTTTTGGGCATTTATATTGTTCTTATTGTTGTTGTGGTTGTTATTGTCTCTTTTTTTTTTGTTTTGATTTCAATTTGCCTGTCGCCATATGTCTGTCTTTATACGTTTCTTAACTGTCTACTACTATGTTCTATGACAGTTTTTTCTATGCTCTCTCCCTCTCCCTCTCCCTCTCTCTCTTCTCATTTTTATTTATTTTACGTTTTCAGTTTTCATTTTCCACATAACACGTAGCAGCAGGTTGGGCCTGCCACTATGCCCTATGATTTAGTAGCATGTTATAACTGTTTCTCTTGTGGCATGGTCCAGCACAGATATACGGATACAGATGCAGACAGAATGATACACAGATACAGATACAGCCACAGCCACTGCCACAACCACATCCACATCCATATGAGCACAATCCATCCATAGCATTGCGTTGTAATTTCTTGGAAATTTGTGCACACTTTGGTATTCCGTTTTCGTGTGCTCTTCTTTGGGTTTTTGGTTTTTGATTTTTGGTTTTTGGTTTTTGGTTTTTTTTTTTTTTACGGCCATGGGTCCGTGTGACATTGTCTGGAATTGGCCTGAACCCAGAGAACAAGTCAGAGTCAGAGTCAGAGTCAGAGCCAGAGTCAGAGTCCAGTGTCAGAGTCAGAGTTAAGCACAAGTCTGAGACAGAAAACTGAACCTGTTTTTAGGGTCTGATTTGCCGAGTTTAAAGGTCTAACTAACTGTGGACGCTGCTTGATTTGACATTTGGCGTCAGTGGCTATAATTGTCTAGAATTTATGTGTTGTACCTTTTCTTCTGCTGCTGCTGCTTCTTCTTGCTATTGCTTGTTGTTGTTGATGTTGTTTCAAAATTCTGTTTAAACTGTTATAGTACAAGTATGTGGGTAGGAGAAGTCTATCACCAAACAACAACAACAGCAACAGCAACAACAACAACAATAACCCAACAAAAAGAGGGTCAACTGCAGTTTTAATTAGTGTGTTTGTTGCTTGTTGCTTGTTGATTGTTTGTTTTGCTATTAATAAACATTTATACTAGTTAAAGGTTATTTAAAGATACTATAGATAAGACAGTTACATAGATATAAATGTAGATAAAGTCAGATAGTTAATAAGATAGTTATAGTAGTTATAGATATTTAGTTAGTTAGATAGATAGAAAGATAGGTAGAAAAATAGTTAGAAAGACGTTTACTGGTGAACAAGACAAAAGACACATGGATATGTGAGTAAATAGTTGTTTTTGTTTGTTTTGTTTTTGATTTTTGTTTTATAACATATTGTTGAATTTGATATTAACTATTGCTTTGCATAATGATAATGATAAAATACAAATGAAAATTAGAAATGAAAATTAAAATTCGTATAGAAAAACTAAATAGTAAATGCTCAAAAGAGTAGAAAATTAATATGCGCCTTGGTTTCATATGTATAATTTTCACCGGCATAGTTTGTTCAGTCACCTGGGAGTTCGTAGGGATATTGTTTTGCAATGTTGGAGCCATGCCACGCATGCCACAAATAAACAGCAAGCGCCTCATTTTGAGGCCACAGCTGTCAAGGTGCTGGACAAAGGAACAATGGGACCACAAGAAGCTCATCCCTGCTGTTAAGCAGCAACTAAAGACAGACCAACGCTGATTGAGTGAAGGCTCTATATATGTGTATAGTGTATATGTGTATGTGTGTATGTGTGTGTGTATGTTGCCTTTGGTTTGTACCCATATCAATTACTTAAAGCTCATTCACAACATTTTTTATTTTCACCTGACAAAAGCCCAAATGGCATCCAATCAATTTGGCCAGGCGCAGCCGAAGCATAAATCCAAAAAGGCCAACTGCACATTGCATACATATATCTACCTTTATATATATATATATATATATATACATATAGGTAGTATGTATGTGGCTTAATGTGGAACTGAATATGTGACTGACTTTGTGGATTTGGAATGCGAAGCTATTGATTTGGGCAGTGGCAACAAGCTAAGAGCCAACACATGTTCTTGCGCCCGAAAAACTTATCGCAAGCGATGCGATAAACGATAAATATATACATATATATACACATATATATATATATACAACAAAAAGGAGGGACAAAAGGACTGTCGGGACAGTGTATAGCAAAGGAGTGCTTAATAAAAAGAACCTTGGCTAACGAACGCAGCTCAAAGAGCAACAATAATATTGCAGACAACTTTTTGGTTAGTTAAACAGCAACAACAACAACGAAGACGTTGACAAAATAAAAAAATGAAACACATAAAACGCAGGCAAAACATTTTGTCAGTCCGCAGCTTCCTACAACACACATACATGCAACATTTACACATACAGTTGCAGTTGCAGAGATGCAGCGCTACAGATACAAACATACAAAAGGAGCAGCAGAGACATACACACACACACACACAGATACTTAGTTTACATGGACATCTTTTTGCTTCCTCATTTAATTTTTTTGCTACTTATGTGTCTGTATGTGTGTGTGTGTGTGTGTGTATTAGCTTTAACAGTGTATGTAGAGGCTGTTAACAGAACTCTGTTAACTGGCAGCCAGCTGTGTTGCTTTTAGGGGTTGCAACTGCAATTGGCAGTAGAGACGCTGAACTCGACCCTCACCCCTTAACCCTCACGCATTACAGCGGCTATAAAGTTGTCGTTGTATGTCGTTTTGTTGTATGCTGTTGTCGTTGCTGTTGTTGTTGCTGTTGTTGTTGTTGAAGTTAATGCCAGATACATGCGAAACCGGCTGAGACTTTGACTGTAAAGCAGGTGCAGCGACAAACTTCCGCAGCGAATGCTAAGCATTTATGTGTGTGTGTGTGTGTGTGTGTTGGTTATTTTCAAATAAAAGTAGCAGCAGCAGCAACATGAAGTAATTAACAACTACAACACAAAACGACAACAACAACAAGTTGCTGACGCAGTGGAGCCAAGTTAAGCGTTGACAATAGCATTGAAATTTTTTTTCTTTTCAGCGGCAACTTGCAATTGCTGGCAGTTCTTCCTCTTCATGTTATTGTTGTTGCTCTAGCTGTTGTTGTTGCTGTTGTTGTTGTTGTTGTATGTGTCATTGTAATGTGCTGTGATATTCATGGCAAGCGCACGCGGCGTATACGCAATGCAACGCGCCAAATAGTTGCAGTAAGAGCAAATGCATTGAGCGTCTGGGGGCGTGCTGCACAAATCTGAATTCACCTGAATGACTGCATACATATATTAAGAGTAAAGTGTAGCAGTGTAGCAGTGTAACAGTGCAGCAGGGATCGGGGCTGTAAAGGTGGAGAGAAAACAGTGTAAAACTGCAACAAAGCTGAGCAGGAAACATGCCCAAGTGGCGGGAATATGGCTCAGCAGATTGGGGCAAAGACATGTGCGGCTTGTGTGTGGAGTGCAACATGTCAAGTGCCGCTAAGCAAAAGGCGAAACATAAAACAAAAGTAATAAAAAAACGAAAAATGATATAAATAAAGGGGGTAAAAACAACTGAGTGCAACAGAGTGGTGCGGCACAGTGCAGAATTGAAGTGAAGAGCTTCCCACGTGAGATGAGCGTGTGAACTAAAAGGAAAATCAAAATGCTAAAAAGGAAAAATCACAAAACTTATGCTAGAAAACTTTTTAAGACTTGTAACTAAAAACTAAAAACTAAAAACTATAATTTAAAATTTTGTTACAAACTATGTTAAAAAGATTTAAAATATTAAAATTAATTTTAAATTTAAATAAAAATTAAAAAGGAAAAGCAATTAATAAATGATAAATGTGTTTGCAGAACAACACAGATCTAATTAAGATAATTGTAAGCAAATTGTAATTATCGATCAACAATAAATGTATCGTCTATCGATATGTATTCACCCACACCAATATCGCAAATGTGTATCAACTTTTGTCTTGCTTACCAGCACTTGTCCTGGGCTTTGTGCGCACGGGCTTAACATCGAGACCAACACCAACACCAACACCAACACCCACACCACTGGAGCCACCAGCACCACTGGAGTTGCTGTGACCACCAGCGCTTAAGGAGCCGGTACCAATAACGCTGCCCATGCCGCTCATGCCGCCGCCGCCGACGCCGCCAACGCCAACACCAGCGCCACCGATGCCACCGTGCATGCCTGAGGCGGTAGCTGAACCGGAACCGCTTGATGCGGACGCACCATGATGATGACTATGACTGTGACTGTGACTGTGACTGTGATGGTGATGATGATGTGCCGCCGCTGCTGCTGCCGCACCCATACTATGCCGCACAGCGGCTGCTGCCACAGAGGAACTTTGGAACATATTTGCCGCTGCCACAGCTGCCTGATGCTGCGCTGCTGCATGATGATAGGAGGCATAGCTGCTGTCATAGCTATTGGCATTATTTGCCGCATAGTGGGCCTGGGCGGTGCCATCGAATAGGCCATTCGATGTTGAGGCGGAGGCGGATGAGGAGGCATTGCTATTGTTATTATTTTGTTGCTGTTGCTGTTGCTGCTGCTGCTGTTGCTGTTGCTGTTGTTGTTGCTGTTGCTGCTGCTGCTGCGCACTACTGCTGCTGCTGCTGCTATTTGAGCTATTTGTATTGTTGTTGTTGTTGTTGTTGTTAGTACTACCTTCGCGCTGCTTAGGCGCCGACGATTGCGCTGGTCCACCGCTGCCCACATGCGCAGAGGAAGCGCCTCCATTCTGTATGGCCGGCTTGATGTCCAGCGCACAGCTGGCGTCCGTCAGTGAGGTAGAGCCCGTCGCCTGCTGGTGCATGAAAGCGTTCATAACGGCCTGCAATGATTGCAACAAAATGCATTAGAAACAATTGCTGGCCAAATGGTGGCATGATATAGTTATCCGTAAGGGGGGGAAGGGGATTGAGCTTACCTGGTACTCAGAGGGGCCGGTTTGTACTGAATCGGGCGTGGAGTCCTTTGGCGGTGTCGGTGGGAATGGAAATGAATGCTGGCCGGCTGCTGTTGTCTGATGACTCTGGCCCACCTGGCCCAACTTATGCTCCACTTGCGGCTCCTGGGGGCAAGCAAATTGACCCATGCCCCAGGCGCTGGCGGGTGCAAATGATTTGTGCTCACTGGTCAGCCAAGGACTGAGCGGCGTATGAAAGTGCGGCCGGCACACTTGAGGCGTGGCATGTGAGGAGGGCATGCGGGATGCTAAAGACAAAATGAAAAACAAAGAAAGAAAGAGAAATATGTAAGAAACAATATAAATAACGATAAGAATTTAATAAAACGCGCCAAAAAAATCAACTTAAATGCTGCATTAAATCAATTATGGTCAAAATTTATAACGAAGATTAACAGCCTAAGCTCCAGAGCTTGGAGAGCTTGAAGAGATTGGAGATGGACGTCAAATTGTTCAAGTTGAAGTTAAAGTTAAAGTTGAAGCTGTAGATGAATGAGAATAAGTAACAGGCAAGGGCAGGGAAAGGAAAAGGGTAAGGGCAAGTAATATATAGATAGCTAGAGAGAATGAGAGAGAAAGAGAGAGAGGGAGAAAGACAAGAGTGACCAGAAGCGATAAAAAATTCATAATAAATGACGTTGTTCTCTCTGGCAAGGCGGAAAAGTTGTGTTATAATTTATGAAACACCACAGCAACAGTTGCTGCTGCTGCTGCTGCTGCTGCTGATGCCGGGTAAGGCACTGAACAAAACGATGCTTGCGGCCTTCGCGCAAAGAAGTTTGCATATGGTCAAGACTTTAGCTGCAACTGCTGCTGCTGCCAATGCTGCTGCGACTGCTGCGGCTGCATTGTCATAAATTGTTTAATTTGTATCATAAACAATCGCGTTAAACTTTTGTCCCAAAGCTAAAAAGATCGATCAGCGTTTCCAATACACTGCTAACATCCCCCCTCCCCCCACTACACATACAACAAATACTGCTGCACTCTCTCAATCTTAACATACTCTTTAACCCGACCCGTTCCCGTAGCCATCCCATGGCGATCCAATCCGATCCGATTCGATACGATTCGTCCACTAGCCCGGCTAAAAGTGTAGCCTAAATGTCTGGCAGTGTATAATTTAGCGGACACCAAGTGAGATTTATGTGCGCCAATGCTGCCGTTTCCATAGATGCATTTGGTGGCAACAACAGGCAGCAGGCAGCAGGCAACAGGCAACAGGCAACACTCAAGCCTGCCTCATACACATCCTGGCGGCGGGGTGTTGCAATTGTTTTGGGGCGCACTTATTCTTATTATTATCATTAATATTGGCTGGCCGGCTGCTACGATCCGCAGATCTTGAAGAGATCCACAGCTATGTTAGCTTTGGGGCTTGTTTGTATGTGAAATTATTTTTGATTATGCAGCAGCAGCAGCAGCAGCAACAGTTGCTCTTGCTGTTGCCATTTTCATTGCAACGTATCTCTGGCTCTAACAGTAGGTCAGTCAGTTCATTGTACGATGAGATGGATTAGTCAAAGTTCGCTGAGCCAAAGATCAAGCAACAAGAAAACAGGCAAATGAAGCGATTACAAGCAGAACGAATTGTAGATGCTCTATACAAAATTTTATATGCTAAAATATTCCATTTGAAATTAGTTGCTTGAAATTAATCAAGAGCAAAGTTTGTGCTTTAAAAAAGTTGCTTATGTTTGTTTAAAAAGTGTTTATGCCACAATCCTTAAGGGTATGCAATATGACAGCAACATGAGCAATCAGTTGTTGTTGTTGTTGTTGTCAGTCTGCGGTCTGCTGTTGAGTTTCGATCGATCGCTGTTGCTGCGATAATACCCATTTGATTATCCTAATAACAGTGCTTTAGCGTCGATATTATATGTACGTGTGTCTGATTATAGAAATTAGTTGCAGCAGCAGGAGTAGCAACAGCAGCAGCAGCAGCAGGAGTAGCAGCAGCATTTGTAGTTGCTTTTGTAGTTGTCTTTGTGTTTGACTTTGTCTTAGTTTCTGTCGAGAGATTCACATGCGCCACTTGCCCATTGAATGCCACAATTGTTGCAGCTTGTTACAATAGGAGGCAAAGAGCACAAACTTCACACTTTTGCGCCCATAAAGCAGCTGCACAGAGACAATTGTAAAGGCAGCAACAGAAATACTCAATTGCAGTTACGTGCCACAACATAATCGAAAAAAAACTCAATACCAATACCTGTACTCTAAGCCTTTTCATGCAACATACAACATACAACATACAACATGAAGTATCAACATCTTGTCGTGAAAGATATGAATATGAAGTCGTCATCGCAAGTTGCAGTTGTATATAATTTTGGCCGAATAAGACCATTCGATATGCCAAATTATATGTTGTTGTCGATTTTATTGTTGTTTTGGTTATTGTTGTTATTGCTGTTGTTGTTGTTGTTGTTATTGTTGGTTGCTGATGTGCAGGCAGAACAAATCAATGGCCCCAAAAGACGCAAGCACAACTTTAATTGCGGCAATGAAAACTTTCAATTTGCGATGGTGTTGCAGATAACAGAGCGCTGTTAAAGCTGCTGTTAAGCGGCAATGAGTCACTGTTAGCTGTTATGTTGTTGTTGCTGTTGCTCTTGTTGTATTAAGGTTGGTTGTTATTGCGGCTGCTGCTGCTGCTGTTTTGTTTTAAAGGCTGTTGGCATCTTTTGTATAAAACAATTCGCTAATAAATCAAGCTGAGTACAGCAATTAAAGTTGCAAAAACACACACACACACACTCACACACACATTGATATAAAAACAGCGACATTTTTTTATATTGTTGCTGTTGTTGCTGGTGCTGTTGTTGTTGTCATTGTCGGTATGCAAAGCTCGTGCTGGTGAAAAGCGGCGACGTCGTTGCTGTCGTGCCCTTGGCCGTCCCCCCACAAAGCCAAAAGCCTGGCTGACACGTTCTACACAACAACAACAACAACAACAACAACAGCAACAGCAACAGCAGCAGCAACAACAACAGCAACAACAACAATAATAAACAAAGCACTACAATAAAAATCTGCCTTTAAATATTGTTGTAGCGCACAGAAAACAACATTTTGAAGTTTTTGGCCTGCGCTTGATTTCTTCAAACTGACAGATCAAAGCCACAAAGCCGACTCTCTACAGGCAACAGTAACTGTCTGTTAGTATACGTCTATATATATATATATATATTTGTATATGTGTATGTGTGTGTAAGAGACACTCCAAAAAGCAATCGCTTGGACATGTGTGTGGCGTTTTAAAAGCGTTTGACAAGCGCTCAACTTGTACTCAACTCGGCATCAACTGGAACTCAACTGGAACTTAACTTTTTTCTTTTTATATATATACAATTTTATTTTTGTTGTTTTTGTCTTTATTCGTTATTATAGACAAAAGTTAAATCAGCGCCTGTACGTCTGTCTGTCTAAGCCAACTGTCGGAGATTGTAACTCAAAATGTGGCCCAAAAGCCATACAGCTATACCAAAAAAAGCGCCTTTTAATTGCAGTTCAAGTTGGCCAGTTGCCAATGTGAATGACATAATTAATTGTATGCACAGCAATCGGCGCACTTAGCTCGACGTGTTTGACATTTGAAGATGACAATCCCTGACACCGCACATAAGATAGACACCAATGGAGCAGGTGATGGACACCAAAATAAAGGCCCCTTACACACTCTACGTTTCGATTCATTCAATTAGCGAAATGCATCAAACGGCAGCTGTCAATGGAATTGTTGACTTGCTTAGAACAATGATAGACAGAGAGAGAAAGGAAGGGAGAGAGTGAAAAAGAGAAGAAAAGAGATATATATAGTGTTGTGCTGGAGAAAGGGAGATGTATTGAAGCTGGCGCCTTATCATTGGCAGCGCATCTCATTTGAATGATCAACAACAAAAGGAAGGACTGTAAAGCCTCTCTGCCACAACAACAACAACAGCAACAGTAACAACAGCAACAGTAACAGTAACAACAGCAAAAGCAACACTCAATGGCAATAGCAATGGCAATCCCATTCATTGTAGTAGAGGCCAAAGCGCGAAAATCTTGATAAGAATATGGACATAGGATGCTCTATACATACGTAGTACCAATACCAGTTTACTATGCTGGAAAAGCATATAGAAAATGTAACAGTTTTTGTCAGTTGTCGCCGAAAAAGGATTTGTTAGCTCTTTGGTAAATTAAATTCACACCCAATACGGATTAGGGGTGTGCTATGAGATGGTGAAAGGGTGAAGGGAATGCGCAAGAGATTTGGTTTCTTATCAAAATGAACGAATCAAATTGTTAAATGAGTGCGAGTCGAAATGTAACGTATGTCATTCATTCACTCATTCATTCACTCAGTCCGTCAGTCAGTCCGTCCGTCAGTCACTCCTTCAGTCGATTAGTGAAATGCTTCAGCAGCTTCAGCTGCTTCCGCCTGGCATTAAGCAACAATCAATCATACAAAAGGATGAGACACACTGAGACCCTAAGACATGGAGACATGACTTGACTTGGGTTATATTGAATCCTGCATTGACCCCTCTCTTACTTTGCTGCTGCAGGCGCTCGTCTTAATTTATAACGTGAGCGTTAAGGACCCTCGGTTAAGCCAGGACATGATCGAAATATATATAGTTTTCACCTGCCTTGGCTTGTAGAGGGCGCGCGCGCGTGGCTGCCACATCCACAGCTCCAAAATGCGGTCAAGTGTTGTCTCTGTGTGTGTGTGTGTGCGTTTCAACCGTTGCTACTCGCTTACACCTGCTCCAAATTTAAAAATGCGGCAAGCAGCAGCAGCAGCAGCAATAAACTATAACGGATTCCAGTTTTAGCCACCACCACAAGACCAGACAACAAGCAGCAGCACCACCACCACTACTACAACCACTCACTTAGTCAGTCTAGTAGCTGTTAGCTGTTAGCTGGCAGCAGCAGGTAGGTCAGTTAGAGGCCGTGGCTAAAAAAAGACACCTTGAGGTTTTGGCCAGCTCCTCAGCTGGGAGCTGCTCTCGACCTGTTTAGCATTTTTGCGCTTTTGTTTGTTTTAATTATTTCTTTGCTTTTTCCATAATTTTATTATTACTATTTTCTGTTTTCTTTTATATTTTTTCTCCTTCTTTTACTTCTTCTACTACTACGACTACTAGCCTGTCGCATATTGCAACTCGCTTGCGTGTTAACTAAGTTGAATTTGAGTGACTGACTGGATGACTGGATGACTGCTGGACTGCTAGACGGCTGGATTATATAACTGAGTGACTGACTGACTGAATGAGTGAGTGAGTGAATGACTGAGTGACTGAGTGACAGGCTAGCGGCTGCTTTATTAAGCGCAAACTGCGCTGCCATTGCCATCTATATTATTAACACTTTATTTGCGGCTTGCTGCCTGCTGCCTGCTGCCTTTATCTACTTCTCCAACTCCTTCTCCTACTCCTTCTGCTACTGCTTTTTTACATTTTACATCTCCTTTCACTTGCCACTGAACTGTGTGCTCTGCTCCAGTTGCATGCCAGCTTATCATTAGTCATAAGTTGTCAATTGTATTTATGATAATGCGTTTAATAACTCAACTACACAATTTTTTTTTGCTGCCCCTTGCTGCCTGCCTCTGTGGCAAGTCGCAATGTTGCACAACATCTACGCAATTTGCAAATAATTTAAATATCTCTTTTTTGTATAAAATATGAAATTATTTTATTACTTATTAATTGCTTGATATAATTGCATTGAAGTTTCATTCAAGCAAAGATTTCTTGCAACAATTTTCAAGCAGCAATAAAAGTGCTTATAGATATATATAACTGAAGAATACTGAATCAGCTGGAATGCATATAGTTATATAAATATAATAAAATAGAAAATTTATGCAGTTTTATAAATTTATTGTTAAAATTTTTAGTTTTATTAACAAATTATTGCACAGCATTGAAATTGTTGCATTGATTTCGAAGCAATCTTAGAAAATATTTTTCTGCTTAAAATTGTTTTTTGTCTTTCATTTTGTTTGTTGGTAATAAAATTTATGGTTAAGACATAATCTGGTATTGTGGTTAACAAGAATATTTTGGCTTAACGTGTGAATTACGTGGCCCGAGTTACTTTTGCATACGTGCAGCAATGTTGCACACAAAACATGTTGACAAGACGACAAGCAGCAACAGCAACAGCAACAGCAACAGCAGCAGCCGCACAGCAACGAACGACAAATGTTGCCGCACTAAATAAAAACTTGCACTAAGGCGAGGCAGCACCAACAACAGCAACAGCAACAGCAACAACAACAACAACATAGCCAAGTTAAGGGGTTTGAAATGCGCCATTTTTGTTGCCATTTGTTTGCGTTTGCTGCTCTCGTTGTAGTTGCTGCTTGTTGTTACTGTTTGCTGTTGTTGTTGCTGCTGTTGTTGGCGAGCCACACCATTTTCTTTAAGCTTGTTGTGGTGGGTGCTGAAAAAATGTTAATAATGCGGTTGCATTTGCAGCAGTTGGCAGTTTGGCAAGCAAAATGTACACGCGTTTATACCTTGGCAGGCCGCAGCTGAGCTTATAGCTTCAAGCTGTTGTTGTAGCTGTTGTTGTTGCTGCTGCTGTTGTTGATCCTTTGGCCAGGCACGCAAGCATAATAAATTTATGTAAATGCTAGTCAAAAAGTCTGACTGAGTGAGATTGGTCAACGCTAACTGTCACTCAATGAAAGGCTCAACTCATGCTGACAGTTGCTGCTGCTGTTGTTGCTGCGGTCAGCCCATTCAAAGGCATGGCTAATGAGCAATACACCACTGCACAATACATATATATATATATATATATACTATATACTATATATATATACACATATTGCAGTTGGCTGTAAGGATCTGTTGAGGCGAGCCTGAAATGCCTTTGGCGCACTTATGACAGTTCGAAGCGTCAGCAAAATCATTAAAATTGACAAGTTTTTATGTGACACAACCAAATTTGGTAAGCCAAACTCTGCAGCTACTATAACACAACGCAACGTTTGAAGTGTTGTTTGTTGTGCTTTTGACAACTTGTTGTTGTTGCTATTATTGTTGCTGCTGCTGTGGACCACCAAGCAGGCGCTGTTTCACATGTCATAAATAAGAACGCGTTGACATTTATCACAACAAAGGGCCACAGGCTAAAACAAAAGCCTACCAAAACACACACACATACACATACAAACATACCAATACACACACACACACACACACACACACATACATAGAGGTAAAGGCAGCCAAAAGAAAAAAACGTTGCATAAATTCATAAGGTTGAACTTGAGAAATTCAATTGATGCGGCGACGACGATGGCGGCAACTGTTGCTGTTGCTGTTGTTGTTGTTTTGCTGTATTCACTTTTCGCATATTAATAAAATATTTTATTAAACACACGCGCCGCCGCCATCGACGTCGTCGTCGTCGTCGTCGTTGTCGTTACCATTGAAGGTTGAAGGATGCTAGCCAGAAGCTGGACCTCAAACTATATATATTGAAGCTGAACCAATATTATGCTAAACAGTTAACAGACCCCAAAAAAGGCTACAAAACGAGACAAAATCGTGCCTGGTGGGTCCTCAGCCAGTGCAACGTACAACAAATTTTTGGCGGCGTCTCTTGCGACACACTCATATGACATATTTTTGCCAAGAACAAGCAAACAACGCATAATTTTTTCTTATTTCTTTTTTTGTTTTTGTTTGTTTGTTGCTTTTATTGCTGCATTGTTTTAAGCAACATTAAAAAATACCAACAAACACACACAAACACACACACACACATACATAAACACAGCAATAAGCCAAGTAGAGTTGAGCATTTATGCTAAGCAGGCAGCTTAAAGATATGCAAACGGGTTTTTATCGCAAAAGTTTCCCAACAACAACAACAACAGCAGCAGCAACAACAACAACAACAACAATAAAAGAGACAAAATTTCGCCGCTCATCATCGAATTTTTAATGAGCTTCAAGATGGGGGCGTCATTTGTTAGATCTGTTTCAAATGTATATTACACTTGATTTAAGCCAGATGAACAGATCAACAGATCAACAGATCAACATATCAAACAGATCAAAACTGTTGGCCAGGTGGTCTAAACTGTTAATAGCTGTTCAGATATCATTTTTTTTTTTTTTTGGAATTTTAATTCCAAGTAAGATTGTTCTATTTTGATAGTTTTTTGGGGCGCTTCTTGGAACTAACAGCCATTAAACATTTTGCCCATTAACATTTAACTATGAACTATTAACCATTCGGTCAATAGACATTTAACATTGGCAACTAAAAAGCTGCTCAAAGCGTACAATGACACGACTTCTTATCCAGTTATTGCCTCTTGTTGCGAGTTGTTACCAATGCTCGGCTATGGCCCTGATTAATATGCCATTGGGCACAGTTTTGCCCGGCGAAACGATTCCTGGCAAAGATCAGTTAAGGCCATGTCGCCAATGGTTTGAACTGCCAAAGTCATTTGTAAACTTGACACTGCCAAATGTAGCATACAAAAGGCAAATGGCTGCACAAATGTATTAGCCAAGAGATATCACTGTTGCTGTGGTTGTGGCTGTGGCTGTTATTGACAGCGGGGGCGACAACGACAGCAGCAGCAAGCAACAGCAGCAACAGCAACAGCAGCAACAGCAACAGCAGCAACAATGCGCTAATATTCAATATTGTAATTGCAGTCACAAATCGTGCTCAACTGCAGACATTGTAGTAGACGGCTTGGCAACATGTTGCTGCTGTTGCTGCTGCTGTCGTTGTCTGTTGGCAGTGAATGCTGTTGCTTGGCTGCTGGTTACATTGCAAGAAATTAATGAATGCTGCCACATTTCGCTTTGTATGTTCAGTGTCGGCATATTGACCGCTTGCTGTGTTAGACAAATCACAACAAAAACAACAGCAGCAACAACAGCAGCAACAACATGTGTTGCTGCAACATGCGTAAGCTTTTGTTTGCCACATTGCCACAGTAAGCCTGTTGCCATTATAAATCGCTATCAAACCGCATTTTGATTTAACAAATTAATAATGAAAAGCCACAAAACACAAATGCAACAGAGGCACAAGCAACAAGCTACAACAACATGGCACAGTAGCAACATTATTGATGATGCACATCACAGACAGTTGAACATATTATAATAAAGCATATATATATATATATATATATATATATATATATATAGTATATATGGTATAAAATTCTAGGAATCTGGGCTGACAAATGACAGGCAACAGGCCAAAAGGATGTCGACTGCAAAAATGTACGTCGGCTCATAGACTTCCGGCCCAGTTCGTCAGAAGTGTCGGCAAAGCTCTAAAGGAACTACATGTACGCCATTTTGGCGAGTCTAGATTGATGCTAGCAACCAGTAACTAGTAAACCAACAACAACAACAACAACAACAACAACAACTTTCAAAGTAGCAACAGGCGACATTGATAGTGATTGAAGGACAGCTGTTCACACTAGCAAAAGGAAGAGCCAGCGGGCAAAACGAAATGTCAAATTAGAATGCGAAACGTGTTGGCAATGGGAATGCTTGAGAGCTTTGAGTACACCACGTACTGCAGCTGGACAATGGAGTTAGTTGGTGCTGCAGGCAGCAGCTGGCGGCACCTTTGGCAATGGCATGCAAAGTAGCCAAGCAACCAATGCAACCAATGCAACCAGTTGGTTAGTCAAGCAGCCAGTGAGGCGACACAACTGCATACAAAACAACAACAGCAACAACAACAGCATAGAGGAGTTGCTTGTTGCAGCAGTGCAAATTAATTGAAGCATCGTTCGCAATGTCAACGACAGCAGCAAATATCACGTGTTGCATGTTACATTTGGCGTAGGCAGTTGTTGCCGCAACTTCGCGAATTGAAGTTTAACTCAGAGTTGCAAGTCGCCTGGCTTTGGGGGCCAGTGCTGCCAGGCACATTCTTATAATTATGTCATTTAATTAAGCAAAGACAGTTTTGCCGTTCGCTACGACTAATTAAAACATCGCGCCAGCAATACCAGTAACACAAACAGCAGCAACAGCAACAGCAACAGCAGCAGCAGCAGCCGTAATAGTAGCAGTAGCAACATATGCAACACTGACACTGGCAACGCGGGCGGTTCCAGTAATAATATATACATATACAGATATACATATGAATGACCGTCTACTGTCGAATGCAATCAGCAATATGCAACAAACGGCAGCAACATCAGCATTTGCTACAGGCAAATGCAACAACAAACAGTTTGCCGCCAGATCATACGATGTAAAGAATTCTTCCAAGAATTTGGGTCATAATTAATGTGGCATGATTTCAAGACATTTTAATCAAAGCGAATTGAGAGGGCAACAACAACAACAGCAGCAACAACAACATCAGCAACTACAACAGCAACAACAACAGCAGCAACAGAAACATCAAACGCAACAACTTAAACACTCGCAGCTACATTGTCCAAGCTCAAGGTTTTCTATACCTTTAAAAAGTGTCACTCATACAAATATATACAATACACACACACACACACACACACTAATGCATATATACGTAAAAGCGAGCGCATTTAAAGTCACATCAATCATACGCAGCGGTGGCCCAGCTGTTCAATTGCAATACCATAATTCATTTTTATAGGCCGCCGCCACGCTCTCAGTGTACAGTTCGCTGAAAACTTGCGCACCGGGATTAAGATTTGCGTCCGAGATTCCGGCCATGCCCATACCCATACTCAAACCCATAGCCATAGCCATAGCCATGCCCAAATCTCAACTCCCGACTGAGCTAAAGCCTGCAACAATACTCGTAGTCAGTAAATTACAACAACTATTACACACAAAATAACACACACACACACTAAGAGAAAGAGAGAAGTCACCAATACTTACATACATACACATATATATATATATATATATATATATGCATTTGTTGTGGCCGTGCCCGACTGTCTGGGATTGTGGCCCGAAGCCTTTAGCCAGCCTGTCTCTATGTCTATGGCTATGACTATGGCTATGTCTATGGCTATGGCTTTTGTGCTCTTGTGCTTTTGTGTTGGCCGTGTTGTAATTTCTTGGAAATTTCTGTTTTTATGCCCAAGCAAGCCAAGTTAGCCAGTTAGCCAGCAAGTAAGCCAAGAGCCTGTGCCAGCGTTAAATTTATGAGAGTGAAGCATACCAAGTGCAACACCTGGTAGCCAGGAAGCGCTTAACTTGCCTTCACTTATCCTGACTTACTCCTTATATACCCCAAAACATATACACACACTCACACACATGCACGCACACACTCCCACTAAGCTATACGCAATTTGCATTGAATCTAAGTTGAGCCTAAGCTTTAACTGTTTGATATTCTCAGCAAATAATTGAATGGACCCGCATCCATTTGATATAATATACTCCTCACACTCCTTTCAGCTTACCACCCTTCCCCTCACCATCCCTACTGCTGCCCATAGCTGACTCTGCCACTGTGCGTGACATTTGCTTCAAGTGCAAAAAGACTTTTGTAGATTTTTCTTTTTTTTTTTGCTTTTTTTTTGTGTGGGAATATTTTCATGTCCAAGACTCAAACACTAAAACTTTTCATTTGTGCGATTTTGTCAATGCGATAAGCAACATTAAAGAAAGCAAAGAAAGCAAACAAAAAGAAATAAAATTGATGCAAGTTGCATTAACAAATGCAATATTGTCATAGAGAAAGAGACAGCTTGATTGCCGTTTAGCTATTGCCAAATGTTTCTAACTAAATTGAGTTATTAATAGTATGTATAAGCTGTGCGAGTGCAATGGCTATATATGCATAGCTAAGCACCGTTAGAATGTGTACATTGGTGTGTATGTCTATATATGTATGTGTGGGTGTGTATGAATTGCTTGGTGTGTTTGTCATATGCCTAAATAAAACAGACTTCAAGCTGTTTGAGGTAATTAAAAATGCATTTTTTGGCACAAATACTGGCAGCTCTAGCAGCAAACAAAATAATCTCAAACATATTTACAACGTAGCTTTAATACACTTATAAAAGCTATAAATAAAATGCTTAATAATACCTCACAATATACACTATACATTTTTACACTTTTATCAACAAAATCGTAACAGATTTCTATGTGACTTTAGCGCTTTATTCCCTTTTTGATATTTACTAAATATTTGATCTAGTTTAGAGCCATTTTAGATCCATTTTAGATCTATATTAGATCCATTTAAACCTCTTTTTGGTATATTGGTAGCTTTGCGATAAATATATCAAAGCATCCGCCATGTGTAGGGTATAAATTAAGGTTTTCGAAGACCAACCAAGTTACCAAGTTTTCGTTGTTGAAAACTTTTGTTTTGACCAATATTGTATATAATATATCTAAGTTTATATATCTACATATGTATATATATATATGTATAGAGAGACAAAGAAGCAACAACAATAAATATAGCGAGACAACGGCAAACAAGAAAAACAATAAAAAATATAAAAATAAAATATAACCAAAGAAAAAAGAAAAAAGTTATTGCCAAATTTTGCGGCATGTTTGCTTTTGAAATTTAAATTTCACATGGATTTTTGTGTTGTTGTTGTTGTCATTTTTATGGCTTGTATCATAAAAATCTCTGTATGAGTGCCAACTGTGTGTGTGTGTGTGTGTGTTCGTGTTCGTGTGTGTAAGTGAGCGCGTTAAAATCCATTAAATTGCATTTCGCATATGCTCAGCATGCGTCTAAATGTTAGTTTAGTATATGTAAATTAGTATACAACAGCGCCACACACAGCAACACACGCACACACACATAGACGCCGCCCCCTTCTGTGCTTAAATAGTGGTATTTAGGGTGACCCAAATGTTAAACACACGAACTAAGCAATAACATAAAACCTACACAAAAACACACTCGAAATAAAAGAAGAGAAAAATAAAAAAAAAAAAGAGAAAAATTTACTGTCATAATGACAACTAAATTGAGTTACTTGCAACAGTTGCAGCATTCTGACAAACTCTGGCAACGACACTCATCCCAAATGTGACACATGCAGACTAATGAATTTTAAAATCAACGCTCACCACAGGTGCTCCAAAGCTCAACCAAGAGCTACAGCCAGAGTTTTAGTCAATGTCTACCAACTCATCCAAATCAGCTTGGATGAGCAGCCAGACAAACTGTCTGTCAAAAGTGGGCAAACAAAGAGGATGATTTGAATGCGCGTTTTGAGTGCATGAATGAATTACGTGTACATGGGGATCAATCGAAAATTTCGAGTCGTATCGAATCGAAAATATGTTTGCCACAAGTAGAAGGTATATCAGTGGAGCGGAGTAGAAGGAGGTGGAGGAGAAGCTGCATGAAATCAAATCAAGCATCAATAAAGTCCGCATATGAATAACATGAATTAAACATAAATGCAAAAGGCACAAGGCACAAGGCGGGTATCAAAATGAGAGACGGATTCAACTTACTTGGAGCTTGCCTCCAAAAATGCTGATTGATCACTTGCAACCAACAGCAGCAGCAGCAGCAACCATCAACCATCAACCAGCAGCAGCTAGCAGCAGCTAGCAGCAACTTCAGTCACATTCCGTGGATCAAAAAATTTTAAATTAAAATTTTCGCACACTCGCAGAGCAGGAAATAAATTCAACAGCAGCCGCATCGATGCATGTCACGTCTGACTGTCTGACTGTCTGACTGTCTGACTGTCGCACTGTCGCACTGACTGTTTGTTAGTCTGTCTCTATCTATCTGTTGGTTTGTCTGTTTGTTTGGCGTTCGTGGAACTGTCAAAATGCAAGCCAAAGCTGCGCTCAACCCAGTAACAATAACAATAACAATGGCAATCGCAATGCAATGCTAAGTGCCAAGTGAAAATGGATTTTTTGGGGAGTTAACTGTCAAAACTGACAGCAGCAGCAGCAGCAGCAACAACAACAGCAATAGCAGCAACGGTGGCACCCAGTTTTTTAAATTGAAAATTAACTTAGCGGAACTTAAATTTTGGACTGATTTCTGGGCCAAAAAGTGCCCACAAATTTTCATACCAAATTTTTTCTCTTTCTTCATTTTTTTACGTTTTTGTTTTTTTTGGTAGGGCGTGTGAATTTAGAAATTGTTGTTGCTGTTGTTTGTGGTGTTGTTGCTAACACTAATGAGCATAGATAATTTGCTTTCATATTATTATTTTGTGCTCTCCCTTTGCTGCCACTTGGGGGCAACAACAAATTGCGCGCAATTAGAGAACATGTTGAAGTTGCAGCTGGGAAATTGTAACTGAGCCAAAGTGTAGATTGATGCCTCTTATGGGATATCTTTGCCACAAAGATTGACAGACTTTAAGTGAGCTATTTACAGTTATAACTTAGCCGTTAGAGGGAAAACGAAATTAGAAACAGAAACAGATTTTTTTTTGGGTTTTCAATGTTGTGTGTATATATGTGTGTGTGTGTGTGTGTGTTTGCTGCTATCCTTTAAGGGTATATGCTAGCTGACAGCACTGTTGTCAGTCTGAGACTCAATTGCTGACTGTTTATATGCCCCACCCCCTGTGACGCCCCGCTGACAACAGCCAACAGGAAGCGTGCGCTGTGACAAAAATATATGTATATATATAAAAGGCGCGAAGCAATCGATTTGTGGGTTGTACAACCATTGTAGCAGCACCACCCACAACTCACACACGCGCACACACACACACATAAACAGCCAAAGCAGAACAACGCATTCATTAAAAACGCATTAGAAATGACATTAGGACAAAATGTATCCTCGGCGCGCCACTAAAATTACCCAAACAATACATAAAACATAAACCTTAACTTGGGTTTGCTTTTGGGGTTGGAGGTTAACTTGTACTAGCCGTAGTAGTAGTGGTTGGTGGACTGAGAGCAAGTGGATAAGTGGGACAGGTAGTGATTGTTAGTGGTGCATTATATGTAACATATATATAGAATTGTAACTTACTGTGCTGATGATAACTGGGATAATAGCGACGATGATGTCCATTGCTTTCTAGCGCATAGAATGCACTCATATCGCTGGTATCCAATCCTAGGCCGGCGCCAGCACCGCCCGCACCACCACCGAGTGCGGCACCAACGCTACTGCCCGCCGATGAGGCGCCGCTGGAGAGGCTGTGATGGCTATGGGCCAGGCTACTGCCAGCGCTGCCCAATCCGTTTGTTTGTGGTGAACCGCCACCGCCGCCGCCGCCGCCTAAGCGCGGACTATCATACCAGCTGCGAGCGGCAGCCTCCGCTGTTGAGGTCATATCCATTTCGAGTATAATTTTGAATGTTTTTTGTATTCAGTTGTGGGGCGAGTTAAATTCTACAGAGAATCAATATCTCTGTGCTGTTAATTTTTTCCACTCGTTCTCTCTCTCTCTCTCTCTCTCTTCCACTCTTCCCTCTCTCTCTCTCTCTCTCTCTCTCTCTCTCACTCACATACACACTCAATGCGAGTGTTGTGAAATTGCAATTTGTATGCAAACGACGCTTCCTAACACATCTTTATGTACACGTTTTGCAACACTGGGCAAGCTGTAAAATGATTTCTTAACTTTAGTAACAACTCTATAACTTATATAGTTAATTTTTTTTTGCTTTTGCTTCTTTTAATTGTCTTGAACATTGATATGATTTTAACGGTAGCACCCCACAGCCTTATCAGTTTTACAATTCAATTCCTTTTGCCTTATCAACCACAACCCACATTTCGTTTCCAATTTCTTTTCTTTTTACAATCGTATCATAACGTACAGTTAGTGCATAGGTATGAACAATTGATTTATGATTACGCAGCAGTAGCTAAAAACAATATAAATAGTACAGGTACAATAACATTTGATTAGAATTTTATGATCATAGACTTTAGACTAGCTATATATACATATATAAATACATATACATATATAGATATATATATATATATATATATTGAGAGCGATCTCTATATTGTATCCGCATAGTGTGGGAAATGTGCAAGAGAATTGACTCCTTTGATTGATGACAACAACAAGATTTTTGCAGCCGTATACCCAGGGGATCTAATAAACATGTCCTTCAACTCAACATTGAGCAGACAACAACAGCATATACACACACTAGCACACACAATCTTTTGGCTATTGTTTACACACCAACTCAACTAATAGGCCAAAACAATGTCAAATCAATTGTTCTTCTGTTTAGTTGTGAGAAAACCATAAGGCTAGTATGCTGTGTATAGTCTAAAGCAGATCAACAGATCAGTTTGATAGTTATCGGATCAGTTTCTAGTTATATCTAGATTAGCTATATATATATACAATAGATCAATCTTCTACTTTTTAGACGCCAAACTTTCTTAGGGAAAGTTGTTTATAAACTAAACTAAAGTTGTCTTTGACTTGTTTTCGATTTTTGCCTGGGCTAACAGCATACCTGGCCTGAAACTGCCTGCAGATTGTCAATTGTCAAATGTGAATTGTCAATTGTCTGTTGTGTGTTGTGTGTTTTGCTGTGTCTTGTTGTATGTTTTGTACTGGCGCTACAATTGTATCCTGTGACAGCAACTGCAACTTGTTGTGTGGGCGTTTGCACCGACGGCAACCGTGTCTCAGTCAGACTCAGTCAAGTTGCTTAACCTGAAATTGTTTGTTATGTGCGTATGTGTTTGTGTGAGTGTTGTGTGTATACACCTGGCTAGCAATTAGTGTTAAACATGCAGTCTATATCCTACGCTTGAATAGTTCCAATTAGACAAAGTCATCGCTTAGTAAGTCATTTAGACAGTCGCATCATTGCGTCTATAAAGCTGCGTTTATCAATTTTTAGCTATCTCTGTCTGTCTGTATGTATGTTTGTGTGTGTGTGTTTGTCTTTCCTCTGCTCTATTTAGACAGGTAGCTGGGCAAGAAATATCTTTAAAAATGTTCTTATCAGTACATGGTATATATCTTACAGTTGTATCTATATGTATGTATGTGTGTATGCATGTTTGATTGTTGATAGATTTTTATCAATAATATTTTCCAAGCATTTCGACTACCTTGTGTTTGTCTTCAATGTTGTTTGAATGTTGGTGTTGTTGTTGTTGTTGTTGCTGTTATTTGTTATTTACTTTGGCTTCAACCAAAATTATTAATAATAAAAAAGGCAGCATAAATTGTTGTTGTCTTAAGACCTGTCCAAGTTGCTGTTAATGTTACTTTTGTTGTTGTTGCTATTGTTTTTGCTGTTGCTGTTGCTGTTGCTGTTGTTGAGCCAAAAGATGCCTATCATACAATTGACAATTGCGGTACAAATAACGAAGCAATTGATAAGAACATAGGCAACATTACTTCAACACTGCGCACTGTTTTTAGTCTTTGATTTCGATTGTTTAAGGCTTGGCTGTAAAATATATATAAATATATATATATATATTAGTATATATATATATATATTAGTATATATATATTGTATATATATATATATATTGTTTGGGTACCCGAAAAAAAACTCCAATCAATTTATCAGAAGGTAGCGATAACTGCACTCGACTCAAATACTATGCTCTATGACTTGTTTATATGTGTATGTGTATGCCATAGCTGTTGTTGTTACTTATATATATATATTATTTCTTTCGTTTTTTTTTTTGGGAAAACACTTTTCATTAAAAACTGAAGAATTGATAGCAATAAAATGATAAGCAAAACTGTCAAATTTATATATATATATTTATGTTTATTTTTTTTTGTGGCTGACGCTGCCTCTTAAGAATTTGTTGTATGATTAAGTCAGCTTTATATATATATATATATGTATATACATTTTATTATATTATACTATATATTTATATATATATATTTTAGTATATATAAACTAGATATTTGTTGTAGCTTTGAAGGCTGTTGGAAATGCATAATTTGTGCGTCGTTAAAATCACATCAATTGCTTTTTATATTAAGCTTTGGTTTTATTGTATATTTTAGTTAGAACACATTTAATTTATCCAATTCTTTTCTATTGTAGAAACTCTTTCTTATTCTTACATTTTGCACACATTTGTTGTTAGTCACACATTTGTTTTGTTTATGTTCTATTCACTGGTAACTTTTTGTATGAAATTTTTTGCGCGCTTTTGCCGACGCGTTTTCTTCTTTAAATATATATATTTTTTTATATATTGTGGCTTGTTGTTGTTGCCACTGTTTTTTCTTTTTGTTGTTGTTTAGGTTGTTGTAATTATGATTGATGTTGTTGTAGCTGAAGTAAATGTTATTACTGTTGTATATAAAACACACGTAAACGCGACGCCAACGTATACGTAATACGTAGCAATAACACGAAAATACGAACGTAACGAGCGAACGGGCGTACGAGACACGAGCTTCAACTTCAACGGCCGCAGACCAACTGAACCACGAGCTCAAAACAGGAAAGACAGCGGCAGAGACACTCGCTCTAGTCTGTATGTGTGTGAGTATGCTTGTGTGCGTGTGTATGTGCAATTGTGTATTTGTGTGTGCGTGCGTATGTGTGCATGAAACTCGTCTGACGAGGGCAGGGCTTTAACATTTGGCACATACAAGATGGTCGCAATTGCTGGCGGCCAGTACATGTGATAGAGCGAGACGGAATGAGTACTGATTCAATATGCCTATCACTGTTTGGCGTGCATGCGGGGCGTGTTTTTTGTTTGTTGTGCAGCGGGCAGGTAAACCGGTTTCTCGTATCGTTTCGTTTAGCTGCTGCTGTTATTGTTGTAGTTGGTGTTGTTGTTCTGTTTGTTGTTGTTACTGCAGTTGCATGTTTGTTTGTTTGTAGAGTGTTATTATTATTTTTGTTGTTGTTGTTGTTGCTGCTGGCGCTGCTGCTGCTGCCTTTACTGCTCGTCATGCTCGAGTGCATCGTTCAATAATCTCTCTATGGCACGCCTCTCTGCGCTCTGCACTTGGCACGGTGCTTCAACGTCGACTCGCTCATGCGCCAGGTGAGGCCTTAACGTTAGCGTCAGCTACAGGCTACAGGCTTTAGTTTTGGGTTTTTGGCTTTGGCTTTGGCTATGGCTATGGCTATGGCTATGGCTTCGGCTTCGTTTTACTTTGCTTTGCTTTGCTTTGGTTTGCTTTGCTTGTCTGTCGCTCTCTCTGCATATAACCTCTGCCTCTGTCAACGTCTGTGCCTATATATTTGGCCTTTGCCTCTGCCTCTGCCAGTGCCTCTGTCCACTGCCTTTGCCTTTGCCTTTGCCTCTGCCTCTTTGCCTTTAACCATTGCCATTGCCCGGCTGTCAAACAGTGACAACAATCATCGATCGTTCCGTTTGTGATTATGTGGTTTATTTATGGGCCTTAACATGTGTGCAGATTTGTCTGACGATTTTGAGTAATGCATATGTGTTTGTATGTCTATAGTTCTCACTCTCTCTCCCTTTACTTACACACACTCTCTCTCTCTCTCTCTCTCTTCAGTCAGTCTCTTACCCACTTACTTATTGTTGTGCACATAAAACAAAATTTACATAAATTAGCAGCTGGAAATTAAGCTAAATACAATATTTTTCTTTTGTTTATTTATTTTTGTATGTAAAATAGCAAAAGACGAACACGTTTTGATTTGTTTTGTTTCCTTAAACATGTACCCCTTGCTCCCCCATAGCCTTTCAATGGTAAACCGAGCCAAAAGCATCTTCAGTCAGATTTTTATTCTCAGGAAGCAACCGTCGCAGCATCAGCAGCAGCATCTTTGGCAACAACATCGAAAAGTATCTACAAGATACAAATTATTAATATCGCGCTCATATTTTTTGCGGTTGAACAACTTGGCAAGTTGGCTGCCGTCTTCAACTTTGAGTTTCGGAGTCTCAGTTTGTAGTTTATAAATGTGTGTTGTATGTGTGTGTGTGTGTGTTGCCGTGTACAGCTGCTGCGCATAAACAGCAGGCAAAACACATTCACACACACAAGAGGGTGTGGGGGGAGGATTTGGGCATTGATTTTCGCTTTAAAGAAACTTTTTGCTTTTCTTTCGTTTTTTTTGTGCTTGCAACTTTTTTGGCAAAAGGGTTAAATGCTCTGACTATTGTTGTTTTTGTTGTTTGTTTGTTGTTGTTAGTTTGTTATTGGCTGCACCTGAAATTGAGCTCAAAAGTAGCACAGAGAATTTTGCAAGTGCCCCAAGGATGCTGCGGCCTGTCGAGGATGTAAGCATTGCGTAGGTTGTATGCACACACACAGACACACACACACATACACACAGCTGGACTAAGTTTCCCAGGATGGCCAAGCCAAACATATTCTTGTACATTATAAGTTCATGCAAAAGAAAGATATAAATCTGAATTTTGAGCTCAACTGGCTTTAACTGACTTTAGTTTATGGCTTTAAACAGCTAACAGTTAAATGCTCGATTATATTTTATATTTGAACTGACACTCAAAATGCTTGTAATATGCTCACAAGATTCCGATAACTATCATTATATAAAATTAATGGAGAAACTCAAGCAGCAGCTGTGTGCCCTAACAAGATACAAAAATATTTATGTAGAAATGTTGTATTTATATCTAGAACAACCAGCAACAACATGTTAATAAGCTTTTGGGAATAACATAACATAATACAACAAAACATAAGAGCTAAAGACTTAGCTGGATTAAACATATTAATTCAAATATGATTTCTATGCAAATGGAACGGAACTAACTAATACAGTTAAACTAAGCATAAAAACAACAACAAAAAGAATTTTATTTTAACTTAATTTCATTTCTTAACAAATATCACCAACTACCAAGTATTATTTCTTTTTGGTAGTACGATAAGATTAGAGTTGTAGCTAATCTCTGTGCGCAATTTACGGCAATTCCTTTAGAAGCTGCCATAAATATAATAAACTAAAATAAATATTAACTTAAATTATAATATACTAAATAAAAACTACTTAACTTTAAGAATTTAAATATTAAATATATTTATAAAATGCATAAATATCTGAATCGAAGCATATAGATTCATTATTTACAAGTTATTATAAAACCCAGAAAATAATTTATAGAGTATTTTATTTATATAGAGATTAGATTAGATGCCGTTAATAAACAGTAAAGAAATCACAAATTTAAGTTTATAAATAAAACAAATTGTTAAGGTACTGTGAAATAATATAATAAAATTAACTATATCTCCGATATAGTATATATAAAAGCTTAAAGCGCAATCAAAGTTGATTTTAACTTGGCAACTTTTCAGCCAAAATTTGTATTGTGATTCGATTGGACTTGAATGAATATATATATATGTATATCTATATATATAAATTTATTATTTATTATTTTTATATATATTAACTAATTCTCAAATTCTAATGAATATTTTAACTTAATTAAATCGTATTTAATTTTGAAATATTTTTGTTACTTAATTATGTCTCATATTGTTAGTAGCAAAAACTTGTTTGGTTTGAACTGGATTGTGTTTGTTATAAACAAATGTTTTAATATGATTTAGTTAGTTAGTTATTATGTTAAAGTTAGCTAGTTATTATGGCTTTTATAACGTATTCAAAATTTTCAACTTAACGGCATTTTCCTTAACTTTTTCTTTTCTTGTATTTTCCGCTTGGACTTTCTTTTGATTTGTTTGCAGTTTACGCAAAAAAATCATTCACCATATAAATAGCTCGACCTGTACGACTCACACACCAATACACACACACACACACACACACATACATAGCAAATATACACACTCATGTAAAGTTCTAATGCATATTTTTCCAGCACGTGCGCAGCTCGACGTAGCCGTCAGAGCGGAGCGGAGCAGAGCAGAGACAAGGTTAGACATGGAGAACAGACAAGACCCCTTTCTCTTAACCCGTGGTACTGCTTCTTCTTCATAAAATGGAGTAAGCCATGTGCAGCGCAGCGTGTGTAGTTACCTTACACTCTAAAACCTCCCCTCCCACCTCTTCTCTACACTCCTACACCACAGCAACAAAAAAAAAACAAAAAATATTTTAAGCAATGAGTTAAAGTCGACGCACGTTGCGTGTAATTTTGATTTTAATCGCATAAAAATGTTTTGTTTATATGTATAATTTAGTTTTAACAATTTATGTTAACCTTTTGTTACCATTTTTAATTTGTTTAATGTTGTTGCTAGTGTTGCCTATGTTGCTGTTGTTGTTTTTATTGTTGTTGTTTTAGCTCATAAGCAGCAGCAATTAAATGCGCCATAAAAATTGGTTTAAATGCGCGTTCGCATTCTATAAAAGTATCTATGAGTTTATATATATACATATATATATGTGTGTATGTGTGTGTATCTGTTACTGACTATATCATAAATGTGTGCTATACATATATATATATATGCGACATATAGACAGTTATTATTATTGTTGTTGTAATTGTTATAATCATTGCCCATTGCGATAGAAATCAGCGACATTTTTACAGCATTTAAACAAAACATAAATTCTGATTTAGCTCCAAAGCTGTCGCTGCTTCAGCTTGAATATATTTTTGTGTGTATATATGTGTGTATATATATGTATATATGTATATATCTGTTTGCATATGCTACTCAAATATAATCATAAAAACAACAGCGGCAGATTATAAATAAAAATCAACAAATAAAATGCCATTTAAATTGTCACTTGTAATTGCAAATCTCATTCTCTCATTCTCTCTCTCTTTCTCTCTTGCTGTCTTTATGACTTATAGTCTGCACTTATACCCTACCATAGCCAATTCTGCAAAGCTTTACTAATTATTGAGGCCATATATATGCATAACATGTACTATATAGACGACGGGTGATACACATTTAAATCTATCTCCATGAATGGATTTATAATGGATTATATATTTAGCAAAATGACATAAGACCCTTTTACATAGGATACTTTGGGAGTCTATTGGTTAGCTTATAATACAGTTGTATAAATAGTTACTAAGGTAAGTATATGTTGAGGATAATAACAAGACTTAAGTATAATCTAACATTAGGGCGTTGCTCTTAGACAAGTTTGTGGTTCAGTTGAAGTGGCAAAGATTGCTTCCTGTTAGACTTAACTCTTAATTGCTTCAAGATTGGTCTGTATTTATATATAGATATATAAATAAGATAATATAAAAATATATTAGCTAACTTATTTGTAAGTACAGTATATACTGGTTATATGCAAAACCCTTATAATGCACAAAATGTTTATTCGATATTTCCTTTTGAATACGTTGAATTTAAATGATTGTTATACAATAAACCACAGGTTAATTTCAGATATAAATAAAAAAAAAAAAACATAATATTAAACAGAATGTTAAATATAAAATGAGATCAAAAATATAAATATTGCTGTCCTACAGTTTATAATTTGTTTAAAACCGATTTTAAATGAACAAATTTTTATTTGTTTATACACAATACTTTCTTATAAGCAATTTTTTGCATTTTTAAAGCTAAATTTAGTTGTATATTGTTTCATGATGTTTAAAAATAACATAATTTTGCATTTAAGCAACATTTGTATATAATATATATAAGCTGTGCATCTTATAACCAATACATACTGTATACATATATATATATATAAATATAGACAACTGATCAATGTCGCTTTGACTCTGTTGTAATAAGTTTGTTGAGTTGCTTTAGCCGAAGGCCATAGAGTTTAGTAGCTTATAATTAAACCTTAGTAATAATTATTTATTTAAGCTGCCTTTTAATAAATTGTTAGTACAATATTTCTAAGAATTCTATAAGGTAATTGTATATTTTGCAATAATTTTTATAAACGAATCAAAACTTTGCGTCACGTTGAAAAATAATCAACCAGAGCTTTAATTTATCAGTTAAGAATATATTAAATTTCCGTTTTAGTTTTTGCTTTAAAACACTTATAATTAATATATATCCTTCTTACAGAATTATGCAATATATATAACTCTATTCAGATCCCAAAAAGAAGAGCAACTATCCTAGTTATATTACGCGTCTATAGACACATAATGCAGCTTATTATAGCTTTAAGTTATATAAAAATCGGTAAATATATATTTATATATTTCTGCTAAAGTTTAACTTCATTTTATTTGTACCTCAATCCAAATGGGAGTATCAATAAGCTCAGGGTAACCATCAATAATTGCGTTTATCACCCTTGGCAATAATCAGTAAAACATTTTGCTGTTTATATCTATACATTTATATACTTATATATATATATATATATATATATATATATATATATATATACAAATACTTATATGTATGTCTGAATATCTGAATAATTTAATAACTATAACAACAACAATGGAAATATACACCAGAGCAGTTCATATGTCATGTGCCAATTGTGCCGCCGACTGCATTGCAGCTCCCCTTTGTGGTGGCCCACGTTGCCATATAGAGTAGTGGCTTTTACTACTACTACTACTAGTCCAGCTGTGCACGTTCTAATTTCATAATAAACTGGCTGGCAGCCATTGCAACAACAGCAATAACAACCATAATAACAACAATAACAAGAATAACAACAACAAAGTGCAACATACAACAACCTGCAACAAGAACCAATTCAAATTGACTGCGCCTCCAAAACCGCAACGGGTGTAAATTTCATGCGATGGCCGCCAAGTTAAATGGTGGGTTAGTAGAGAGCAGGAGCATGTACCCTGGCGGCACATCCTGTGTGCAGCTCGTAAGCACCTCATGCGCCAGGCTATAAATGTAAATTGCCTAAATGTGCAAAAGCTCGAGCATAGAACATACGTTGCCCGCACACTGACACAGTAGATGGGGGTAAGGAGTGGAGCTGCAAGGATGTGGCATAACAGTGACGAGGCATGTGGTGTGTGTGAGTGTGGCATGGTGTTGTTGCTATACATTGGTGTACTGTTGGCTCTGTGCACCTCGTAAATGAAATCAGTTGGTGCGCGAATCCTGCATGGGTCAATTATGCAAATGTTCGAGGCTCGTTCTACTACTATTGAACCCCCCCCCCCCCGCCCTTCTACTTTCTATCCTATACTATGCATGCACATGCATGCACATACAATGTCCTGGCTAGCTTTCGAACTCGGACAGTGACTCCAGCTAAAATTCGCATTTACTTCTCGGTATCGTCCTCGGTCTCTGCCATGTTCTCTGCCTCTGCAGCTGCCACAGTCCATGTGTGGCATGGCGAAAGTGATTTGTTGTTTGGCAGCGCAAATCTGTTTTCATATTAAGTATTTTAGCGCAAATTAAGTTGAAAATGGCAGGCGAAACAAGCGATCCAGACATTTTAATGGGTTAGGCCTTGGATACATATTCTCTACACTCCACACACACAACACAGCAAAGCCCAAACAGTCTACTTCTCCATTTCACTCTATGCCCAAAAAAAAACTTTCACTTGCCCCGCCCGCAGTGCTTTCCATTTCGACCATTCAGCAGTTGAAGCACTTGAAGCTGCCGCATTAGCAGCCAAATAAATGCCCGGGCACGTATGCAAATCCTGACGCACAGAACAGACACTGGGACAGCTGGGAATATGTAGTGTTCAGGGATGGTACAGACGTGAGAGTTGTACTCAGTGTGATGCACTGTCTGACGCAGCAAAACATTTAGTTAAGGGAATTGTCCTGTGAAGCTTACTAGACTAGATTCACTAGACAAGGTCTTTACAAAAAACAAAAAATTTAAAATTTGTTTTAGAATTAAAAGTTAAAGAACTTAAGAAATCAATTTATGAAAGGACTTAAATTGCATATTTTAAAGGTTAAGGATACAATTTTTTTAACCAAATATCCTTTCTGGCTTGTCCTTAACTTGCCAGTTTTCCTTTGTCACATAAGAACTCCAACCATAATCCTGAAATATTGATCGATAAACCAAAAATAAGATGTGTAAATAAAGATTTCTGCAGGCTTAATCAATCAGTTCATATGATTATATTCTGAGAGAACGTAGTTTACTTTATCAAACAATTTATAATATGAATAACATAGTTCATAGCTTTAATGTTGGAGTCCATGTGGTGTTGACTCTGCCTGGTGGGGCATACATTGGTGTCTAGCGCAATGTTCATTGTTTGCGCTGTGTCTGCGCGAAGTTTGCCAATTCATGAGGCGCTGCCATTTGTCTGTCCTGTTCGTCCTGCTGCTGGACAATACGCTTGGCAAATAGCGGACAGCCTGCCATACAAACCCGTACCCATGGGTATGTATGTATGTGTATGTATGCATACGAGTTTTCCGCTTTTCCGGCTGTTGAATGAAACGAGCTACGTGAACTGCACACAGACACACACAAACACACACATATATATATACATACGTGTAGGGGCAAATATACGAAACACAAAGCTGACGGACTCAGGCTGTGGTTACTTCCGCTTCTACTGCTGCAACCCACTCCTGACCCTTGCTGAAAGCTTGGCTAAGCACCTGAGTAAACTTATTGTTGGACTGCGCATTGTTTGCCAGTCGTCGACGTCGCCGGTGGTTCAAAATGAAACCAAAACTGAATACGTCAAGGTTAACATGAGAGTGTGACTCTATCTCTTTCTCTCTCTCTCACACTCTCTATTTCCATTTAGTGCTGAATAACGACGTGTCTGCTAGGATAATTTTACGATTTCCTTTGCTATGCAAAAGGGTTTACAAAGGGAGCAACTAAGCGGGTTTGCAGTAAGGTCTCTACTACTGGAACTACCGCTACCCATTAAGCAATCATGCCATAAGGTACAGAGTGACAATCCGATCAACACCTACACAAAACAACATAGCAGATAGACAGATAGACGGATAGACAGACAGACAGATAGACAGAGACATAATCTTTAAGAAATTTAATGACAACAAAGCTGAAAAAAACATTCATACACATAATGCGAATCTCTTGCAAATTACTTGAACAACAACAACAGCAATAGCAGCAACAACAAACAAAAATCTGAACTGTTGGTCGAGCAGCCCGTTGAAAATGCCGCCAAGAGATGAGACGCGAGCGATAAACCGGCGATAGACGATAAGCGATAAGCGCTTACGCATTTCTGAGTGCGAAAGGAACGATTCGGATCCCAATGCAAAGTGATCTTGATGTACAGAAGCAGTGGCAGGGGCAGGGGCAGTGCTAGTGGTAGTGGTAGTGGTAGTGTTAGTAACAGGGGTAGGAGTAGGGGGTAGTTGTAGGGCCATATGTGCTAGAGCATGCCTGAGCGACAACAACAATGACAAACGCTCTTGAAATGTTTTTTTTTGCGATTGCGCTGATCAGATAGGCGATCGTGTGCGACGGGGCGTACGGCAATGGCAAAACGGGAACAACAACAACAACAAAAACAACAACAAGAAAAGGGAATGGCAAACAGAAAGGGAATGGGCATAGCAATGGGAAAAGGGATAGGAATAGAGCATAAAAACGGGAACTAGAACAGGGTCGTAGTAATTTGATGTCATATTGTGTCACACACAAAGCGAGTGCGAGATATGTTAAAGATATGCACAGAGACTAATAGAGAGAGCGAGAGATAGTGAGAGACAGTGAAAGAAAGGAAGATTTTGAGTTAGATCCTGGTTCTGTTGTTGTTGACAGAGATTTACCTGCCACAAGGCGGCAACTACACAAGATATATAAGACATAATGTTTATATAGAACTATTATAACCACTGTTTTGACTGTTATTTTGTAGGCGTACTTATAGAATGTTTTGCCACTCGAATGATACACTCTTCGAGGGATACCTGTAATGCTAGATAATGTTATGATGTTTGCGTTTTCGATTACAAAATTTTATTTAGGTTACATTCCATATAATGGAAGTAACCTTAGTATATCTATCTACAAGATACGATTTGGCTGGGGCCAAGCACGCGTTCAATTTCATTCGACGAGTTTTGTGGCGGCGCTACTTTAATGGTCAAGTGTCAGTCGTTATTTTAGCCAGGTTATATTATTCCACTCTCTATGTTTCTCCCTCTCTCTCTCTGTCTCTCTCTCAGTGTGTTCCTCGCTTTTTATTATATAGTCTTTCTTAGACTTAACCATTCTTTGCCTCTGACTGTTTTGGCTGAAACGAACAATTTTGAACATTTACGAGCTCTGCAGTTGTTTTGGCTTTTATGTTTGTCGTTGCGCTGCGCATACAAATGATTTGATTTTGATGTGATTTTTGGTTGGAATTGAATGCGTGTGCTCCGCATTGGTCATGATTTGAGTTACTTCATTTGTCACTTGGCCATTTAATGCGTTTTCCTGGGAATTTGGTTTTAGCCAGCGCAGCAGCCGCCACTTGTCGGCTATTGACTTTGATTTTTATTACCAAAAAACGCTCCTGAGACTTAAGCTGGTCATTGCCTAATTTCACCAGATTCAACTAAGTGGACGATCGCCCGCTCAGCACTTTCTTTAAACAGTTTTTTTTCCTCTTCTTTTTTTTGTGATTTGGCCAGATAGATTGTTACTGCTTGTTGGATTTGTACCTGTTAATGGGGTTCGTTGTTTTAAGTAGTTCATTGTATTGTCTGTTGGACGTTCTAATTTGGTTCGATTTGTATCTTGTTGAAGCATTGTTTTAGTGCCTTTTAGCTGTGATTAGTTTTAATGACTAGTTTTAGCTTGGCTTTTACTGACTGATACCTTGTGCTATCACAATATAAATTGCTTTTACTTGCCCAAAAAACTAGAATGCACCACTCGACGCTGTCATTTAAATTAAATTGCCTTTTTAATGAGACACAATCACAAACAGAATCACTATCAAAATCGAAATAACAATCACAATAACAATCACACACAGCAACAGACAAAATACACTCACAAATGTAACATTTATTAGGCTGCATTGATGAATGGTTTTTGCCAAAAAGCCGTTGGCACCTATTAATCCAGTTATTTATTTATTTTTTATAACAACAATTGCCAACTTGTTTCAATAAAGCAATTAACGCTCTTTCATTCAAAACAAATCCCATAGAAAAAGCTGCGCTGTGAAAATTTGCAGCAAATGAATTGATACAAACATTTTGCGGAAGGACATCAAAAAAGTAAACATAGCACAATTTACATGAATAACTGTATATGTATATATGTATATATATATATGTATATATAAGTGCTTTTACATGTGTGTGCGCCTAAAAGGCTGCAGCTGTCGACGTTTGGCCCGCATAAAGCAGACGCAACGCTTATCGCAGATGCAAATAGCAAAAAGTGCGACAAACACAGCGTGCGAATATGAGTATGTGTGAGTGTGTGTACGTGTTGCCTTAGGACAGCTAATGGAGACAAAAGACGCCACATGCACACACACACACGCACACATGTATATATACATTTACTTAAAAAACAGACACACAGCAGCCCAATGCAAATATTTTTGACGTTCACTGAACTTTGCATAGAAAATTATGCAAGCCGCCATCTCCCTCTCACTTGTACTCTCTCTCTCTTACTATCTCTTCCTGTGCTACCCTCCCTCACCCAATTCAATTCTCACTCTCTCCCTTTCCCTCTTACATACATTTCTGCATTCTCTCGTTCTCTCTCTCTCTCTCTTTCTCGCACTCTGTCTTTGTCAGTATGTTTGTGTGTGACAGCTGTGTGACCAAAATTATAGCAGAAAACTGCAGCACAACAATAAAAGCGAAACGAGCAAAAGCCAAGAAAGACAAAGTTTTGCTGGCTGCTGCTGTTAATGCTGCTGTTGCTGTTGCTGTTGCTGCTGCTGCTGCTGCTACTTCTGTCGCTTCTCTCGCTAAATGTACCATTTTTAATTTCTTGCAGTCGACAACAACGAACATCTGCAACAGCAACGTTTCAACATAGAACAACGATGTACATGTTACACTGCGCATGCTCGTGGCCAATGAGAGCTCGTTAAGTAAACGCCGCCCAAATCAAAAATGGCGAGTTTAAAACAGAGAGCACAATGCCATACATAGTATGGCTGTCTCATTCTTTTGCCTGCACTCACAGCACTAGCCAGACAGCCGCTCAACGGCAAGCAGTGCACAGCAAGCAGTGCAAAAGCAAAAACATAATGCGTACGGCTGCTGCGGCGACAGCGCTGCTCGTTACTCGTATTTTGCCGGTCATCTCAGCAAGCTCATCATCCAAATAGTTCATTACTTTTGTAGTTGTTGTTGTTGTTATTGTTTTAGTTGTTGTTGGTGATGCTTCAATCCTTTTAGTATTTGATTTCAATTTCAATTGTGGCGCATCCTTTGACTTCGCCATTTTGTTTGTTATCAACAACGAAAGCTGTCGCTTTTGTTTTCCCTGATAATTGCATTTGTGTGTATATATTGACATTACCACTTGGTCTTAACCCCTCTCTACCGCTCTACGTGTCTCCTTCACTCTCAGCCTTACTTTTGTACTCACACTTACTTTTAAATTTATCAATATATCCTGATATTTTTTTTTTGTTTATTTTCCTTTTGTATTTTTTGGTTGTTTGTTTTTCAGCCCATATTTTTTTCTTCTTTCTGTTCGTTGGTTTCTTTTCAAGCTTTGCTCGACAAAGCGTATAGCGCATGCAGATTAACTTTTCACCTATGCGGCAGCTGATTGTATTGGTGAAGGGGTGAGGGGGCTAGGCAGAGGTATGCTGAACAGGTGAACTGAGTTAAAATTGCTGCGGGCTCAGCAATCAGCCAGAGTTGTCATTGAAGCTTCCAGCTGGCGGTGTTGTTGCTGTTGTCGTTTTGATTGAATTGATGTTTGTTTTAAGCTGCCACTGTGGCTTTTATTATTGCTCATTCACAGCCAACAACAAATGCAGACAATGGCAACATTTTTAATGAAAATTGCCGCTTGACTTCATTTCAACTGTTCACATTGATAAAATGCTTTAGCAGCAAAGAGTACCAGCAACACCAACAGCAGCAACAAGAGCAGCAGTAACAGCAGCAGCATTTGCTTTGACAGCGACAACATTTCAGCCATCGCAATTGGCATTTTCATAATAATTCTGCTTAAATTTGCAACAATTGTTCAACCGCAAATGCCACAGAAAGTGGCCGAGCAATGATTTTTGCTACCAGATTAGGAAAATCCACCCACTCACCCAACCAGTTATGCATGATACCAGTCGCAACGTTTGCCACAGCTAGCAGCAACCACCACTTTCAACAACCCCAAATAACATTCACTCGAATGCTGTTTAATGCCAACAAATCCTCCAGCAGCAGCAGCAGCAGCAGCAGCCGCCGCAGCATCAATCCTACTCCCCTCTGTCTACTCCTTAACTCAATTCCCATATCAACGATCGCATCGTTCTATTAAATTACCAAAAGCAGTCGCCTGCTCAAATGGCAAAACCCAAAAAAGGCAACAACGACGTGTGCAACAACACACACAAGTTGCAGGCAACAATTGGGGGTGCTGGTGATTGCCAGCCGGGATTGCCTGGTCACAATTGAGATAAGATTGCCACAGCTAAGATACAAGATATGTCATGTATCGCACGTTTAGTTTAGATGTATTAGATGGGGCTCTGCCCACCCCTGCTCTGCCCTGCCAGTGGGTGTGGCAACATTTAAGCATATCAAAATGCATCAAAGCTAAATTACATCAAATTCAAAGTGGCAACCTCCCAACTCATCGATGTCTGCGTTATAATTATGAAAGCCACATCATCAGATCGAAGATAGAACATGCATTGCATATCTATAAACATGTAGGAGTCTACACTTAGAGAAAAACCTAGTAGCTAACAATAATTGAGAGAATAAAGCTAAGAGTTTAAGGCAGAGATGAGTGTTAATTTCATATAAATAAAATCAATCGTAAGTAGAAATTACAGCAACAGTTCGACAATTTAAACTAATGAAAAATTAATTATTAATAATTAATTAATAATTATCTGCAGCATAATTTGTTGCTAGAGAAAGTTCTTAAGGAATGTATTCCTTTCAACTTCTTAACTTTGTATCAAACTTGGCAACAATTTTCAACAGTTTTACTTAAGATATTTAAATGCTTTCTCTGAGTGCAAACACATACAAACACACACACACACAGAGACACACATACATTTATACAGTCGGCGTGGCTAATAGAAATTTGCATGCGCAATTATTTGAACAAACCACAAGCAATTACACGGCAGCAACACACAACGCACAACAGCAGCAGCAGCAGCAGCAGCAACAACAATTGCCAGACAAGCTAATTAGTAAGGAAAGCGGCTTGAAAAGCAGTTCCTGGAGTAGGATAGGAGGCAATAGAAGGGGATGCTGTTATACGCCATAAGCGTTGCTTTTGCTACCAACCGCAACGAATCGATTTTTCTATTTTATTATGCGTGCAACGTTGCTGCTGCTGCTGCTGTGCGTCCTGCGTATCCTGTATGCTGGTGTTGCTATTGCAAACAATTTGTGCATCGTTAAGGGTTACTGCATTGGCAACACCATCAACCCAATCGCCCCACAATGTTTTGATTTGTTGTGACAGTTTTTGGTGTCTGCTATGCTGCTGCTGCTACGCTGGGAACGTGCCACAAAATGTTGTTATGCAAAAATTAGGCGCATAATTTTATTGCAATTTTTATTGTTGCTACAAGCGTTCAACTGGCTGGACGCTGGGAAACTTGGCCAAGCTGATGGCTATTTAATTGAGCCAGCAAATCATATCTCACTGTGAGAAACTTGCGCGTGTCTCTTCTTGGCTCTAATTAAAAATTATGGCCATTGGCAGCAGGATAATAGAAAATTGTCCCACACAATTTTATGTGCCGCTTGTCATAAATTTTCTTTAAGCGTGTTCTGCCTTCAATTATGATAATTTTCATTTGAAATCCTTTCTGCAGCAATTTGAGATACTCATTCAGAAGAAGAAGAAGCAGAGAACAGCAACAGCAACAAGACAACAATAGATAACTCTACACCTGACATTACACAGAAAAAAAGAAAATGAAAAAGAAAATTAGACGAAAAAAAGTGAGTAAAAAAGGTTGATGAAATGCGTTTCATGTTTGCCAACAGCAACAGCAACTAGCGCTGATTTTGGGCACTTAAACAACATCAACATTAACAACCACAACAACAACAACTGCAACAACAACAATTGAGTTTTCTCCCCTTTTTTTCTCATGCACTGCACCACAACAATGCTTTTGGAAAATTATGAAAATTGCGTTGAAAAACTGTCACATCATCGCCCGATTTCTAGTCCTTCATGGCTGGTGTTGCATTCGCTTTGAAGTTGCATGTCCTTTTGTCTGCATATACAACAAAAAAAAATTTAGTTGAATAAGAGAAAAACGAACTAGAAATTGTTTGTTGCAGAGCATAGAATTACACAAGAAGGCAAAACACAAACATCCTAGAGATGGCAACGTGAAATGGTCCAAAGGAATACAGAAAATAATAGCAAATTGCAGAGGGAACAACTATAAAGTAGGCAATATATACAGATTATGATTAAGAGTCTATATATATATATCTGTATCTTCAGTCAATATACTATAGTTTCATATAAAACAAAAAATTTTTCTTCAGGAAGCGATAGATTCAGCCTCAAAGCTGTTTTATGGTTATATTCTTTAAGCCAACTTTAATCATTTCTTAGCATTTTCTGATGCTGTGATTATATATATAATAATATCATATTATATATATATATATATATATATATATTTATATATATATATATCTTATCTGTTTATCCTTTGCCACAAAAGGAGTTCAATTCCACTCGTGAGTTTCATCAAATTGCTCCTCTCTAATGCTTTGTGTCAACTCGCAGTTGATGTCCTTGTGCTCATTGCACTGCATTCTCTGTACCTTTGCTATTGTTGTTGTTGTTGTTTGGTATGCTGTTTGTTGTGTGTTATGCACTCGACATACTTATGCCAATAGTACAAAGCTGCCTTTGTTGCCAAAAAAAAAAACGAGAAAAAAGAAAAGTGGAAACAAAAATACAAACAACAAAACAAAAATTTATAAAGTAAACAGAAGAAAAATTTATTGAAATGTCGCTGTGATGGCAGTCAACACTTTGCAATGGTTTGAGATACAGCAACTTGCAGCAGGTTGCAATTGAATGACGCTACGTGCAGCATATCTCTAAGCATGAAAATCAGCTTCATTGTGCCATGTGACTATATATATATATAGACAGATATATATATTTGGATAGTAAACTATATATGTGATACAATTGGTATGCTTTGGCTTAGTGTCTGCTGCCACTCGTTGCCTCAGTCGAGGCACATGGTAGATACATCTCCTCGAAAGCTATAAATTCTTCAAACGAAGCAGCACACCAAACTTCAGCTTTAGCTTTAGCTTTTCCCTAGCCACCACCGTTTGCTCCTGTTTTAGTTATCCGCTTGGCAATACAACAAAAACAATAAAAACATGGCAACAGCCCCCAACCTATGATAGCTCTAACCTGCCCACAAGTTGTTGTTGTTGTTGCTGTTGCTATTGTTGTTGTTGTTATTGTTTCTTTTGCTTGGCCAAAAACAGCGAGCACACTGTACGCGCCATTTTCCGTGCGATTGCCAATGTTAAACGCAGCAACCACAGCAGCAACCCCCAAAAAAAGGCACCCAAACAACCCACACCACTGTCCTCCACTCTCACTCCCACACACACACACACAAGCAGTCATTCCTGCTTTAGTTCTCCTGCTCCTTTTTGACTGTAGCGTGGGCGTCCTTGCTCCATGGCTGACTTCTGCTGCTCTTGTTGCTGTTGCTGTTGCTGTTGTTGCTCCCTCTGGACCAGAAAAAGAAATGTTTCGCATAAAATGTTATCGCAAAGATTTACGACCCGACTTTTGCGCATCACACGCCCGCTTGCCCCGTGCCACTCGCCCAGCTAGCTCCCCTTGCCATATACCATACATCTCCTGTTTCGGTTTGTCCTGGCCATTTCCTTGCGTCGCCTCTCACCGCATCCAGCAACTTGTTTTATGATAATATACGAGCTTTCTCCGCTGAAATATAAATGTTGTGTGTATGAGCTGTCTTTCTGTGTACGTATGTATGTGTGTCTGTCTCTGCTTATATATGTGTGTGTGTCTCCTTTACGCCATTTTTGTTGCTGGCTTGCTTGTCATCCTTTCAGGAGGCATCACATGACTTCGCTATCTATTTATCTGCGCATTTGTACATATTTATTTTAATGTTGAGCAGCCACAACGACAGCAGCAGCAGCAGCAGCAGTAGCAGTAACAGCAACAGCAATAGCAGTAACAACAGCAACAACAGTTGCTACAATTGCGACAGTATCCACCTAAGAAGTAAATCTACAATAAAAATGGCTGCTGTATCCATAAGATACATGCCACTGATTTTGGCAGCGCTTATCTTACTCTAGCTGCGCCTAGCGCTCGCGCTCTCTCTCTCTCTCTCTCTTTCTCTCTGTTATGCTTAGAGTCTTGGTACGTCTGGCTAAGCTTTAGCTTTGTTTCCTCCAGTTCCTTTTAGTTACAGGCTCCTAACTCCTGCTCCTTCAGCTAATGCTTTGAGTGTGTGCGCCAAGAATCGTAAAATGAAGATTTTTCATGTGGATTGTTGAGGCGCATCCTTGTCGCTGTCATTGTTATTGTTGTAGTTGTTGTTGCTGCTGACTTCTTGGCTAATGCCAAAAGCTGCTACTGCTACTACTGCTGCTGCTGTTGCTGTTGCTGTTGCTGCTGCTGTTGCTACTCCTGCTTCTATTTCTACTTTTACTGTTGCTGCTGTCGTTTCCCCAGCGGAAGTAATTTATGACTTTTCGTTTTGCAAATGTTTAAATCTAAACATAAATTTCCACGCTGTGCTTTTCCCTGCCCTTTTACCCCCTTCCCCTTCTTTTTATCTTTTACTGTTTGTATCTCCATCTCATATGTATGTGTGTGTGTGTGTGTGTGTGAAACATATGAGCAACGTTTATATTTATTTCGTATTTCGTACGCTGCTTTTATTTGCACTGATAAATTGTGCAATATATGATAGCCATAAAAAGACAGCTGAAATTGGCTTAAAGCGTAACAAACTTAAAGATACAATTTCAACTCAAGTGGCAAAATGACAAAACAATTTTTGACTCGTGCTTACAATGCCCACACATATGCATACATACATATATGTATACAGTTATATACACTTAATCAAATTATCAGATATGTCAACTTGATCCGTGTCAAAGCGAACACGCAGCTAAGCCGACTACAATAGCAATTGGAACAACAGACAAATTAATGTTATTAAAAGTAAATATTGAAAAACTATATATAAACAGCCCACACACACACACACACACACAGATAGATGTATATATATGCTGGTATATATAATATATATATTTATAGACAGGGAGAGGCCTTGGATATTAATGAATTTCCAACGATTATCCTTGCGACATCATCAGCGTCAATATCAATAAAAACAAAACACAATTTCAATTACTTATGCCAAATAAGTCGAAATGGTTAAATCAACAAAACTACTCCTATAACCAAACCAACAGCAGCAACAGTAACAGCAACAGCAACAACAACAACAACAACAAGCAAAAACAGCAGCCTACAGACATATCGATAAGGTCGATTTGTGGCTACCATTAACAGGCTGAGTGTAAGGCTATCAGGCTCTATCCAAAAGGCAGAGGCAATACTCTTTCTCTCTCTTTTTCTCTCTGTATATACTTACTCTGTATGTGCGTGTGTGACAGACAAACTGATCAAATATGCTTAATTATAATTTGATTTGATTTATGATGCTCGTCGATTTCATGTGACATTTGTAATTATTCTTGTCGCGCCCCAAACTACCTTTATGCCACGATCATTGAGTAACAACAACATTAACATTATCATTCTATATTATCATCATCATCGTATACTCATCATCAACATTCATATCAACATCATTATCATCATCAATGGTAGCAACAATTATTGTTGTTGCATTCATGATCAACGATGTCGTCGCTGACAATAACGAGGAGCAAGCAACGATCCTGAGCTGCATACGAAACTAGAATTGCTGTCACTATATAAACTATATATATATATATATATATATATATATATATATATATGATGCAACATATTGATATATAGATATATATGTATATATAGAGGGTGTTCTTTACTTGTTTGTATGATTTAAAGGTAAATTATTATGACATTAAAAACTATTAAATAGCTACAGAAACTCTCTCCTTAAATGCTCTAGGATAGTAATATTTAAGAAGTCCTCCGTTTCAGTACTACAAATCATTGAGGAAACTAATCCTAAAGGTCTTTTCTCTATGCCAAAATACAAAGAATTTAAGAGTATTTACTATTCGTTTAAATCTTCTATGAAATATATGTGGAGAACCCATTTTTAATGTGTATTAATTTTCATGGCGTTTCTTAGTCGTTGTCTTCTCTTGCTGACTGCTTATTATTATTATTATTACTTATTATTACTCATATATAAATATATATATATATATATATATATATATATATGTATAGTTAACCATGAAACTCAGGCTTGTCAAATGGAGTCGACTTGACTGGAGTTGAGTTAAGTCTATGGGGAATAAATCAACACGCTGTGTGGCTTCGTCAACGATCCATCTTTTCTTTCCATATAAAAAACTACCCGGAGCTGTGGCTCTTGTGGCGTGGCCTGATGCCGTCGATCAAAGCCTGTTGATCGGAAATTCTCGCCTACGATCGAGTGACAATGTACAAAAACACAACAACAACAACAAAAGCAAACAGTAACAAAGTAAACATGATATATATATATATATATATATATATATATATATATATATATATATATATGTGACTATAGGCTGGCTCTGCATTGCTTTTGATCAATGGATCTCAACAACGCCCCAACGCCTGGTAACCAAGCTTAATACCCTAACCAAATGCTATTATAAAGTTGTTTAACTACTATAAATAAACAGGAACTATGCAAATATTAAATTATAACTATTTTATAGTTATGTTTTATGCGTATAAAGTACAATATTAAATAGAAAATGGGAATGGGAGAAGAAATTTAGCAACTTGTCATAAAATAAACTTTTTGATAGGGAAATAAGTAGAGTATACTATTAAAGTTTATAGCAGTATTTGTGGTATATTCTATAATATTTTTATAGTATTTAATATAGTATATTAAATATATTTATATTTGATTTAACTTTGCCTTATACATTATATATTTCTTTGATTTTTTGATTCATAAGTTGCAGTAGCATCTTCGACTCAGTTTAGCCAGAAATTGAGAACTATTTTAAGATTGTTCCTATTAAAATCTATATAATTTGCTTGAATGTAGCTATACTCTATAGTGTATACATAATTCGATTATATATATATATTGTTATAGTTTTGTGGCTGTGAGCTGATTATCGTCGGTTGATCACAAGCTCGATCAGTTAAGGACAGCGCACTTTTGCGCTGGGTAATAAGCCGAATAGGCGTATGACAATAAGCCATGTAATTAACTGTATGGCCATATCAAAGCAGAGCAACTGAAAACTGGTAACTGGTAAACTAAAAAAGTGGAAACTTAAATCAGAAACTGGGTGGATTACTGGGAAATGTGTGGGTTGATAGTTATCCAAAAGAGACTACCTCGAATTTCATGGAATGTGCACGTAATTGTACTTGACAAATTGCAGTCAAAATAAGATAGATTGCTACACACACACATATAAACATATACGCACAGATATACACACAACGGTGACTATTGAGAAAGAGATAGAGATACAACCTGTTATTGTTACAGTTTTTATTCCACTCTACAGCTATCTCTGTCTGGCTGTCTGTCTGTCTCTGTCGGCTATTTGTGGTCTTTTAATTAGCATGTCATGTGTGTCAGTCGAGCACTTCAGCTGACACAGCTTCAGTTTCATCAACAGCTCCTGCGCCTTCTTACTACATGCCACGCCTCTGTCTCTCTCGGCTTTTGGGGTTCATGTGTGTGTGTGTGTGTTGTTGCTGGGCGCGAAATGCATTTCGTTTCATGACTTGCATTAAATTCAATTTACTTTTTTAAATATATATTTTTTTAAAATATTTTTCTGTTGTTGTTTACGTTTTGTATTTTGTTTAGGTCTGGCAGCCTGCCACTCAACTGAGCCGCTCCTGCAATGATTGGCGATTTTTACAGTACGCGGAATTGAGCTAATATCGATGACTCGGCCATTGAGTGGCCTCTCTCCGTGACGGACAGACTGGCTGCCTCGACTGACTGACTCCACTGGCTAACTGAGTTGGCCACATTTATTAGCTGAATGCATTGAAAAACGCCACTTGACTTTGTATTTGGCTAAGAGTTTCGGCTTTGCGTTTTTTTTGTCTTCTCCTTTTTTTTTTTTAATAAGCGGTTGTCTTCTTTACCTACAAGTTTTTTTTCCCTTTATTTTTGGCCCCTTTTTCAATTAGCCTCAGCATTGGCCAGGCTTTGAGTCTGGGTCTGCTACAAACATTCTTTACTATGGATTTCGCCCTGAGCCCTCGACAGCAGCTCTTGGACTCTTGGGTTCTTGGACTCGGCACTTTAATTAATCGCCATGTCTAACAAAATATGACAAGCGCCATAAATTAAAGAAAGGCTTTGCTGCTCAGCTCACAAGCAGCTCTCACAGTGCCACAGTGCCTGCCACACGTTGCCAGTCTCTGGAAGGCAGGTGTGCACAACAAAATTTGCGTGTGCGGACAGCTAAACTGCTACTGTGGCTGCTTGTGGTAGCTGCCGCATATAAATGAGAGATGTTTAACTAGGAGACACAGACACAGACTCCAGCTGCAGCACCTTCAGTAACAGCTTCAACAGCAGCCTTAGCAGCTCGTGTTGCCATGTTGCATGCAAGCTATAAACGTGGGCAGAAGGAAGCTTGTGGGTTGTTCAGCTTGTGGGCTGCTAATCTGCCAGTTGTCCAGAATATGTATACCTTATATGAAAAGGGATAAGTCTATTTACATACATATATATATATGTATATTAAATAATGTATATATATGTATATCAATACCATTTGTCATTCAAAGAAAATATTAAATATATTGATAATATTAAAGAAGGTTCAATGTGGTTAACCTTTGATCTGCTCGTTAAGGACAATCCTTTAATTATTAGATAAATTTTTTGTATGGTAAATGCAACACAGTAGAAAATCTATTAATCTCCTTTAATATTATCAACTTTTCACTTTAAGCTTCATCAACTTTCACTCTTGTAATTTTCACATTCCCTATTGCATTCTATAGTATGTCTACTACAATAAGTAAGTCATTTCTTTATATAAATTATATATTATATATTATATATATTTCATTGATAATAAACTTAGGTTACTCTACCTTTATAAACGATTTTTAAGGTTCTAAAAATAACATAATTTTTTAACCGATATATACTGTATTTTTAAATAATTAAATAAAATAATATTATATTGTTAAATATAAAAAAATATAAAAGATTTTAATATTGTTGTCCTACAGTTTATAATTTGTTTAAAACCGATGAAATTTATATGAACTGATTCCAAATGAACGATTTTTTATTTGTTTATACACAATATTTTCTTATAAGCATTTTTTTTTTGCATTTATGAGCTTAAATTTAGATCTAAAAGTTTTATGATAATATATTTGCATATAAGCAGTGCGTTTTATAAGCGATATATACTGTGTAAACATTTCCTTAGTTTCTCCTTCTAAGTACTATATCTTACACTTCAGTTTGATAGATTTTCTTATAGTTAATATAAGCTATATGCTCGAGTTCTTCAATGAAAATGGTTTTACATTTTAAAATGGTAATTTGGTAAAAGTTTTCTCGACTTCTGTTGCAAATTGCTTTCATTTGACCCAAGGCAATATATTCATTTCCCCTTAAATCTGTTCATTTGAATTGCAATTATCTGTGGAGGAATTGTAACTGCTCTCAAGTTGGGTAACTTTTCGAGCACATTTAATCCCTTTTTTTTCTCAACAGTTTTAACTACTTCAGGCTGAGCCTTTGCCTTTTATATATATTTTATACAATTATATAATATAGCAATAAATTCCTTTATGGCTGTATATAAATTAAAAACAAAAGGGTTTCGCTGTACTTCAGCGTAACGTTGGGAAGGGAAGTGGGTAAGTGGAGGTTGTAGGAGGCGCCATATAAGCCACAAACCACTCACATAACTCAAGGAGCTTGTGACATTTTTATGGCACAGGACGCGTATATATATATAAGTATATATATATGTATATTTCTTTGCTTATATATATTTTATACGTAGATTTTTCGGCGCTTTTGGGCATTTCACGTTCTGCTTCCCTGCGTCCAATACAATTAAAACAAAACAAAAAAGGGGCACATTAATCCTTTTTACACAATATCCTGTATGCAGCATGGCCGCAGCTTATATGTGTATATGTGTGTGTGTGTGTGGGGTGTGACTATGTGGGCGGCTTCCTGAAACAAGGCCCGTACAGTTAAAATCAGCACATGGGAGCAGCAGCAGTCAGGGTAACCACAGCTGGAGCCTGGAGTTGGCCATTTTCTTTTGCCTGCTGCCATTTTTTTATGCTCAGTTTTTGTGGCTCTTTTTTTTGGGATATTTCTGTTGTTGTTGTTGTTGTTGTTTTTTCTGTTACTGGCATTAAAAATGTTTTATGTTGTGTGCGATTTGCGCTGCCTACTTTGCACATGCTTGCACTGAGCACTGGGGAGGGGCAGCGGCAATGAATGTTTGTTTGCCCTCGCTTTGCTTTGTTATACAATATATATTAATACCCTACAAATATGTGTTATAAGAGGTATATTAGTATAATAAACAACTTAATATAAAATAAAATCCATAAGTGGAGATGTGCCTGTTATTGTTATTAATATAAGATTTCACTTACATATCTATATTGATTTTATAGCTATGTCATAAAGTTAAAAATCCATTGAATGATCAAAGAAAGTATACAATTTCATATATGATAATTATGTATTATACTTAATATATACATATAATATATAGTCATTATGTCTAACATAACATATAACCCAAAATATAATGCATTTCATTATATTGAATCGAAGTATTATGTTTTCGATGGGCTGCAGCTCTCTCTCTTAGGCCAAGTTATGACAAGTTGTTGGAAGCTCTGCAGAATTTGTGAGTAAAAGATGTGGTGTCTTTGGCTTAACATTAGTGTATATATATTTTAAGCATAATCTATATAATTTATAATAAATATAGTTTATTAAAAGTATATTATTTAATCATATTCCATCTCAATGCAGTTTACTAAAGTTATTTAACAATTATTTACAACTCTCAGCAGCTTTGCAGCAGTTTCTGCCATTAATAAAGCTATACATAAAGCTAAGTAATTTCTATATTATTTCCTATTATCTGCCATTTACTGAGTATCTTGTAGTCTATTATTTCTATAGTGATAGCATTTTGTTATATAAATAAATGTAAGTGTCTATCTACATAGGATATGAGCTCGTTTGTTTACGTAGAAAGGCTTAATTTGTACAGTGTAACACACATATATACATATGAATTCTTTGCGTATGTATGTATGTGTGTATGTGTGTGTGTGTGTGTGTATGGGTAGGTGTGTGTGTGTGTGGATGACTTTTGTCTTGGCTTTAACTGTTTTTATGGCGCATTGCGACTTTTTATGGCCTTGTCTTGTTTTCGCTTTGCCTATTCTAATGTGTAGCAGGTTCCGCCCTGCCTCTCCCCCCTATACCTGGCAGCACCGCTACCCCACCACATTACACTAAATACAAAAAAAAAAAAAGAAATAGAAGTTAAGGCAGGAGAAGGATAATAATAAAACAGTGGCTTATCGCAGATGCTGATGTGAACGGCACTCGCTGTGCGTTATAATAAAACAAATGGCAGGCCATTTAATTGCTGGCCATAAATGGGCGCCCTTTATCCTTTGAAGGATGCTACCAAAAACAGTTAAAACAGCAGCAGTAATAGAAGAAATAACAAGCATGCGTGAGCCTAACTCCATTTTCTCCTAAACATTCTCCTACTCCTTGATCCTGCTCCTCCTTTTTATTATTATTAGTATTTAAATTTATTTGTTGCGTTTATAGCGCGCAGAGGAATGCGATAAATCTGGGCAGTGGCTTTGTCGTTTTCCAGATTTTAATGACTGCTCATAAAAGGTAAACCCAAAAATTATATAAAACGTATACACCCATTCCATAATTATATATTATATACATATATATATATATATATAATTTGTGCTGCTTTCTGTATATAGTATAAAGCACATCATAATCAAAGCAACTTAAAACTTCATTTAACATTTGCGATATGACATAATTGACACAAAGAGCAGGAGAGCCAGGCTAAATGAGAGAGAAAGAGAAAGTAAAGAGAGGAAGAGAGTGTGAAAGGAGTAGAAAGTATAGTTTGTTTATCAAGTTGCACAATAGTATATTAAATCTCAGCATATGCAATATCCATTCAATGTGATAAAACACAACCCCAAAACTTTGTGTGCTTTGTTGCAATACAATTAAATGCAACAATTGGGACAATTGGGAGAATTGCACAATTGTTATTGTACCACACAGTGTTGAGTGCAATTAAAGCAAAAAGAAAAACAAGTTGAAGTTAAAGTTTCATAACATTTGGCACATTTGGTTTTATGACTCAATTATGCAACTAATTCGTGGGGAGTCGCAAACGACTCAATTTGCGGTTGAACCCTCCCAGAGGTATTACACTGTATCTAATAGATACGAGTGTGTATCTATTAGATACCAAATAGTGGTAATACACTGAACAACCCCTTAAAAAAGAATTTGTGCAGCGCCTCATTAATTGCGTCTGTTGCAACAACAACAACAACAACAGTAACAACAACTTTAACTACATTTGTTATGATTTTTTGATATAAATTTCAATTTCAATTTCATTTGCTTGATGATTAATTCAGTAGCCACACCTACTGCTACTACAACCCCTACTCCTTTTCCTATCAGATGCTGCTGCTGTTGCTGTTTCTGTTGCTGCTGCTGCTTTTACCTTTTCCACTTCATGATAAATGAATGTATAGACTGGCGCTCTCCTCTGTATCTGGTTAGATGTTTATCCGTGGCATTCCTGCCGCCCAAAGTGTCATTGTTGTCGATCATTTTTATGTGACTTGCAGTCAGCTCCATTTGATTGACATGCCAGTCAGTCAGTTAGTCAGTTATTCAGTTAGTCAAGCATTCAGTTAGTCAGCCATTCAAGCAGTTAAAGTAACACCAAAATACCCATAACAAAACCCGGAGATTCTCAATACAATTTACCAAACTCTGATCATCTTTCCTCTTCAACCCCGCCCATATTTGGTTTTCATTTTTGTTTTTCTGTTACTTATTTCTTTTTTTTTTTATTTTTTATTTTTTTTTTATGGACAAACAACATTTGTGTCGCCTTTTATGATCGGTTTGTGCTCTGAGTGATCTTTTACGATCCAGCCTCCAAAATGTTATTAACATAAAATGCCCATTAATCATTTTATGGCCTGAATAATCAACTGTATGCGCTTAGTTGGTGGGCCAACTAAGTTGGCCCGGCTCCAGCTTTTACTTCAAATTCAGTAACCAACTGCAAGCAGCTAACACGGCGCCAAATTGCCAAAAAAATAAGGGAAGAAGAAGTAGTAGTAGAACTTGGCACATTGCAGCATAGATTTTTGGCTATACATTGGTAGTTGTTGTTTTTGGTTCAGTCTGGTACTGGGTTTAGTGCTGGCTTTGGTGCTTTAATACTTTTGGTACTGGGTGACTAGCACTTAATCCTGGCGCACAACTATGCCGTTTGCATTGTTTCACGCACAATGGACACAAAGGACATGTTTGCACTGATTATCAGATTAGGCCATTGTACGTACAAATTGATATTGTCATGTTTCAAGTGCCCAAGTCGCGGACACTGTTTTACTCACACACACACACACAAACACATATACATACACAGAAAACTCATTGAATGCTGTCGCCAGTGCCGATTAAGAGATTTTTTTCGCACTCCCAACCAGGCAACAAGCCAACAAACCAACCAACCAGCCAGTCGGCCAACAAACCAACCAACCAACCAGTCGGCCAAGCAACCAAACTGGTAACGGAAACAATGGATGGCCAGCAGGCAGAGATTTGCAATATTTAGGCTTTGAGCATACAAGGCGCAGCAGCATCAACAGCAACAACAACAGCGGCAGCAGCAGCAGCAGCAGCGGCAGCAGCAATTTTGATGAAACAATCGACCAGACAATGAGCATTTGAGTGGTTTTTGCACTGCGGCTACGGCCTGGTCTAGTTTTTTTCTGGTCGGATCGATCATTAGCATAAAGCCACAACGGCGGCAGACACACAACCTCACCCTCTCTCTCTCTCTTACAAGTACATAGACTATCTCTGTCTTTCTGTCTGTGCGGGGCGTTAGCCATGCGAATGCAGAAGGATTAGGCATTCGACTCATACTCGGATTCAGATATTCGGACTCAAATACAAGGAATGTGCATATCATTCTCGATCTGTGGCGGCACTCTATGGATTCCAGTTCATTTTTGCAGATCCCTTACTTTGATAGCATGCCAGAGATTGCCGATCAGACAAGTGCTTATCATGGAGTAGGAGAAGGAGGAGTAGTATGAGAAGGCAACCTTTGATCATATCTGGCGTTGATTGTTCGGTCTGCACATTAGTTGGAAAATCACTCAAATATATATATATATATATATATATATCAGAAATATCAGTTTTACATGGAAATGTTTCAGCTCATAATCGCTGGATTTGTCTATCAATGCACATGCATCAGTCCAACAGTTTTGACCAGCCATTGGCCATAGCTTAGCTAGACAATATGTCGTAGTTGCTATCACATGCAGATCATCAATGTGGCATTGTTAATGTGATCCTAAGCCAGCTCGATCAATATACAATTGGACATATGATACAAATATATATTTATAGATATATATTTGCTTAGGTTTCCCCTAAGTTGCGATTCTACATAAATTCACAGCTCTATATCTTGATTGCTAATGTTGCCCAGATTCGGTGGTGAGTTATTAAGAGCACTCGGTCAATTGATAGAGACATCTTAATATAATATCTATATAGAAGACTCTTGAGATAGATATAAACTTGTATAAACACACAGTTTTAAGCCGTAATCGTATCTGATATTGGTTGCTTTTGGCCACAAGTTAATAAGACAGCATATTGGTTTTATTGATACGGTTAAGTTATCTTTTGTTGTGTTGGTTATCAATTGATCAGCTTTGTGAATTCATTAATCTAAGCAAATTTCAATTAGTATACATATATATATATATATTTAGATATATATTAAGCAGCTTATCTCTATATATGAATAACCCATTAACTTTATAAAATTTTATAAATAAATTTATTGATAAGCAAAATTTGATACGAATTCGGAATGGTTTTCAATGATAATTCTATCGACAATTAATAAATAGACTTTATCATTTTGTTAGTCTTAAATCTAAGTAATATGCATATACCCTATTTTAGAGCTTATCCCTTTGAAATCCTGGCGCCAGTTGACTGCGATCAAACACAGGGTTTAACCCTCTACACGATCACTGCATGATATCAATAGTATTCTATATATATATAGTATATATATATACACTTGCCAAAATGCCTTTCACAGCCTCTTAGCTGAAAGTATCCTAGGCGCCGGGTCATAACTCTTAACGGAGGATATTTGTATTTCATAAATTTTACTACAAGGGGCAATAAAAATATTGGTCTGCCTTCGGCAAGTGCCAGTACAAAGGAATTGCACCATAAAATGCATATACATATATACAATGGATATATACAGCAGCTAAGGGAACAAAGAACCCGCTTGGCTAAGACTATAGCCTTTTGTCTTTAAGAGCTCAAAAGTAGTGCAACACTTTTGGCTTATAGACAAAAGCCAGCTAACCTGCAACCTGCAATGTGCAACGTACAACCTGCTATGTGCAATGTGCAACCTGTAAACTGCAACTCAGACTCAGACTCAGACTGAGACTGTGACTATAACAGTGTCTTAGAATTGATACCAAATATGAAAGAGATAGAAATATATATAGAAAGAGAGCGCTTAACTATTGTCTTCGCAGAAGTCGTTAGTGTGACAGGTTGGATTTGTTTTGTGTACGGTGCCTAAGTCTGTCATCATCATCAGCATAAGACTTGTCTGGCGCCAGCATTAGGGACAATATTTTCGACTAAATATTTCGTCACAGGCAACACAGGCAATGAGGGCGTACGTTGAGGCTCGAGAAAAACACACACACCAGAAAGAAAAGATGAGCCCGAACTCTGAACTTTGTGCCCATAGGCTCAAGTCTTCTAGACGACGCTGCGGGCGTTTATTTTGGTAGATTTTTAGTGACCCCTTAAGGTTGTTATTATTGTTGCTGTTACATTGATGATTTATGCACTAACCAGTGTTACAGGTGCATTAGCTCAGGTAGTATCGATATCAATATCGATGCCAATAGATTTCATTCAAACTGAAACTCAACTTTATATATACAGAAAATCATATTAAATATATACGGTTAATTCCTGATAAATTCAATATATATTAAAATTAATCCGAAATCTTAACTGTCCAAATAAATTTATTTACTTAACTTATAGGCATAGTTAAGATTAGAAAATAGTAAAAATAGTAGCCACATTTTTAGTATTTGACATTGTAGATATGTCTTGAACCAATTGCAGTATTATTTATATATATTTTTTTTATATTTAGTTATAGATATGAAATAATATTTAAGATTCCTATAAACATTTTCTATATATAACATAAGTATTACCATTCATTAGAATCAATGGGAAAATAGCTCTAAAATCTGCATAACATCTTTCTAGACTCAAGGATTCACTGTCTGTTTTCAGTCTAAAATTGTTTAAATAAGTTATTAAAATTATTTATTATAATATTATATTTATTATTTATAGTTTTCCACAATACTTTTGTTAACATTCATTGTGCATTTAAATGCATTAACTGCAGTTTATTGTGCTGCCGACAATTTTAATAGCATATTCAATAAATATTTGTAATTAAATTCAGTTTAAGCAGTGAAAATATGCATAAAGCACATGTGCTGCAGCCACTGCATGTCCTTGTGCTGCCAATGATGCAATGGCATGTGCTTTGGTACGAAGTTGTAACATATTGGAGCACTTGAGGCAACTGGGTTGGTAGACGTTGTGGTTGCCAGGAGGCGTTCGACAGGCACGCGCGTTACGCTACTTGAACTCAGTAGCAAGACACCAAGAGCTGCTGTAGGTCCTGCCACAGAGACATTGGCTGTATGCAAGGCGAGTTGCGGTGGGGGGTGGGCGGTTTTTGAAAAGTTTTTTTAGTAGCAGATTTTTTTCTTTGGCAAAGTCGCACGCTCTTTCTATTGGAATTTTCACAATGAAAACACTTGAGTTTTATTTTTTTTCTTTTTTTTTTTTTATTATTATTTTGTTATTATAATGCTCCGTCGAGACGTGTGGAGTAGCAGCGGTTTGGTGGACTGATGAAATGAAGGTGGGTTGCTGCAGGGTTGGTTGGTTCGCTGAGGTGGTCTGAACTTTTTGGTTCAAGAACAATGGTTCAAGAGCTGCTTGCAAAACAAAAAGCGTTTTAAGTTTTAATTACACCAGGCACAAAAGGCTACAAGAATGAACTGAGGACAGAGCAGCAGCAGCAGTAGCAGGAGCAGGAGTTGCAGCAGTAGTAGTGAGCAGTGGTGGCACGTGGTGGAAGTGCTGATGTTGGTGTTGCTATATAACAAAGTAAGGGGTTGCCATATAATAAAAGAAATCGGATATTATATATATACATATATATATATATATGAATAGAGACTATTGGAACTAAAAGAAAAAGCATATTTAAGTTAAATTGTACTTAAACAGCTTTGGTACTTGGCACGGTGCTTATCAACTGGTACAAATCTTTAGCCAACATTCAATGGGCCAATAGGAACAACAACAACATCAACAATAACAACATGTAGCCCCATGACGTGCCATCTAAAACTATCTATCAAATACAAGCAGCCATAGCTTGTCAGTGATTAGATTTCCAAACTCTCAAGAATTTCAAGTCAAAACCAACAAACAAAAAAAAAAAAAAAACAATACTAAAAACACCAAAAAAAAAGCCAAAAAAAATTATAAAAAATTGCTCAATTGTGACTGATTAGACTTTGTTTTCAATTTGTTTGTTGACGTGCGAGGATGGTGGCAACAGGGTAACAGGGCAACAGGGCAGCCTGACAGAGCTAACAGACCGTCATCGTAGAGTAGAGTTTTTAATCAAAATTGTACAGGAAATCAAAAATCAGTTGAAAAATAAAAATCACAGTTTCTTATCGTGATGTTTTTCTAACGCTTTACCCCAATTGCTATCCTCTGTTCAAAGCGTCTTCAAACTGTTACCCTGTAACTACCTAACCAAGGTTTCAGCAAGGAGTATACGACTGAAATGATTATGATGCTTATATCTGAAAGTTAATATATAGCAGAATTGATCATATATAGTGTAATCTGTATAAGATACCCAATTATCAAATGGTTTATTTATAATTTATATAAATTAAATGACTTAAAAGTAGCTTGCAATAAGTTGCATTGCTTTAAGAAAGCTTCTGTCTAGATATAGAGAAAAACGATAGCAGAATGCGGAAACTAAAAGTATAGATTTTATATTATTTTAGAATTGATATAGAAGATTATCACATAATATAATAAGATTTAACTTAACTGCAACTGTTTGCTAATAAAAATTGCTTGCTTACTTCAAACTTTTAGTCAGAAAGTAAAGAATAACTTAAAGCAACAAATTTGCTACTTATAAAGCTGAGATTTGTATATACTTTACAGCTACTTTATATCCAAAGAGATCACAGTTTAGTTAATCTACAGATCCACATAGATCCTGTGATAGTGCTGTATAACAATTGCTGTTTACAGGGCATCTACAAGTACATAATGTATTGAGTTGTTATTTTGGGGCTTTTGAAAAACAGTTTCTTCCAATGTCTAAACAATGGGCTCGTGAGGCCTCTGTAGACTGAGAAGCGAGCCCTTGGCGTGTAATTTGAAGAACGCAACGGTACGCAGCGCAGTAGCTATGAAATCAATTACGCGATAAAGATTTGACAGGAGAAGCGAAGCAATGTGGCAGTCGATAATTAATTTTAACGCTTTATCGCATTGAGGTGCGCCCCGTCTGATAGTTGCTGATAGCTGATAGCTGATAGTCGATAGCTACCAGCAGCAGCAGCAGCAGCAGCAGCAATACCAATACCAATACCAATACTAAGCAACAATAGAAATAACAGCAAACACTAACAATACTAACAATATTTCTATTTAGTTTTTTGTTTTTCCCTTTTTGTCCGATTTTTGATTGAAGTCTGTCTAAAGACACGTTTTCTAATCGTTGACACAATTCAAAAAAAATATGTATATATATATTGAAATAAATATATATAAAAAAAAAATCAAAAATTATGAGTATACCGCATGCGTATGAATTTATTAAGTTTTATATTCCATCCGTTTTATGAGTTTGTATTTTTTTTATGACCCAAACTCTCTACTGCCCCCCTCCACTGCATCTCTCTCGCTCTCACTGCTTATGCCGCAGATGTTTCCCATGATATGCAAACGAACTCAATTATTTATTTTATCACAAATGATTTTGCTTATCAAATCTAGAAATCACCTCATCTTCAGCCTTACCTTTTTTCTCAGCTACCAACTCCAATTCCAATTTCAACTCAACTTGAGCTCAGATCTCTTTCTCACTTTCTTTCTCTGTCTTTCTGTTGTCTTTCTCGTTTAATATGGTATGCTTATGGCATAGCATAGCATCTCATCTCATCTCATCTCTTGTGTGTTTTATGTTGTACCCTCTTGAGTTTTTCTTACAATTGCTTGGGTCCAAAAATAAAAACGTTGCCGTCCTGGTCGTCGTGGACGCCATTATTCAAGGAGCCAACAACTCAGACTAAGACATTGAGAGTTTAGAGAGACACTGAAGAGACTGTCTCTGTCTCTGGCTATAGTTATATACCAATGGCTATTGCTATGGCTTTGGCTCTGTCTCTGGCTCTGGCTCTGGCTCTGACTCTCATTCGCAAGCGGTCGCATCTTTTGGCGCTATCTTTGCGTTGAAATCTCCACAGTTCATGTCAAATTTCTTGTGTTTTTATATATCATCGCCATGGCAGCCTTTCCTTTCCTTGCTTTCCTTGTAAGTATGTAAATGTGTCGTTTGTGTCTTCGTCTTCGTCTTCATCTTCATCTTGGTCTCATTCAGCTCATTCCGTGTCTCCAAGGTCTCAAGTTGTGAGTTGCAGCTGCGTTTTGCACTTCCCCCGCAGCTGTGACTGATTGTCGTGCGTTTATCTTTTGATGTGGCATAGCTTCTGTATATACATCATATATATGTATATATATATATCCTACGTATATAGATAAATCTGATCTGGCGTTTGGTTAATTAAGTTTCAAGCAGATTCCGCCAGTCAGTCGCCAAAGTCAATTTTTAGCACCTATTGACATGCAAAGGAACTATGTAAACCTTTGCTTATAGCCAAATGAGGAGCCTCTGGCCACACAGGCTGCAATTGGCCCCGGCAAATCAATCAATTCAACACGCAATTTAAGCCACAGTCAAACTAGGTAATGCCACAGACGATAATTTCTCTATTTTGACTGCTGGCTGGCTTCACTCCTTATTCGTTCCCTGTCCTTGTGCCTTTTACCCTTAGCCCCAGGTCTGACAATAAATAATAACTCAATACAAATCCCAATTACAGTCGAGTGCCACCCGCTTAGTTGGGTTAACACGCAGACAGGATAGGACAGGACGAGCTGAGCTAAGTCGCGTTGAAATTGTGTGGTGTGAGTTGAATGTGAAAATCCTTGCTAGCTACCAGGCAACCTTCTGATTGTCCTTTTTGTATAATACACCTTTTGCTCCTTCCGTATGTATATGTATGTTGGTATGTGTGTCTATTTGTTATGTTTGTGTATGTTCGTTTTATTTGATTCGATCAGCGGGGTTTCGCCTACATGAACCACAACGACGACGTTGTCTAGCGCCGGGTTTTTCGGGTTTATCCTGCCCTCGCCCGGCACATAAATCGTTTGTTTTGGCCAGGAGCAGCCCCTGGGTTTGTGTGCGGGCCTCATTCCCCCTCTTCCTCTCTCTCTCTCTCTCTCTCTCTATCTTTTAGTGTATTTTCGTTTTCTTTATTTAAATTTTCATTTAATTTGTTATTTGTTTACATGAAATACACCGACATACGACGACAACAGAGGCGACATATGACAACATTCTCAGCCGGCAACAATTGCCATTGTCTGCCTCTCAACGCGCCCATATACAAAAGAGGGGAGAAATATTTCTACTAACCAAAATGCATCTATGCTTCAACTATATAAACTGACCACACACACACAAAGACACACATACACACACCTGGAGTTGGCCACTGTTTTGGCAACTGTATCTAATTGCGGCCCTTAAGCACAGACAATTCCATAGAGAGATAGAAAGAGCATCTCGTGCCGCTTACAACAAAAGGACAAAACTCCCAAAAAATTGTCAAATCTAAAAGAATTTCTTGGAAATTGGCGAAAGGGCTAATAACTGCTGGAAGTTGCAGTATTAAACTGTAGATTGTAAACACGATAATAAAAAAGATTTCTATTCTAAGAAATTTAACTGCATTTAAACAAAAGTCTGTTAATTTGGAGTTCTTATAATAAGGATATGATTCAGCCAGAGATGTCATATAGTGAGGTAACTAGAATAGCTCCATTCATTATAATAACTAGCAAGAAAAGAACTTAAAATCTTAGTTAGAATTATATTCTTTAAAGAGCTTCGATTAGCAAATGTATCTAACTTATATTATATAGTCGACAGAGGCTGTTTTAGTATAAATTAAATTTATTTATAATTAATTGAAAATAGTTTATCAATTTTATAGACTTGTCAAATTTACAACACTAAACTTTTCATTTTTCATTTTAAATTTCAATTTCCATTTCAATCACAATACTTATCAATCTTCTATGCAAATGAAACAGTTTAAATGCCTTCCAAGAAAACATTTTTTATTCATTTTCCGGTCTAAAGCACAAAACTAGTTCAGTTTTTAAGTTAAATTTTATAAAGCCTTATTCAATATACTGCTATTGATAATCGTAACAAGGCTTAAACAAACAAACTTAAATAAATTAGTTGTAGTAGTAGTCAAAGTGGGCTTTAAAATTGCGGCAAATCTGTACAACATCTCTAACAAATTAAGTTAACAACAATAAATCAATGGCTGACGACGACAACAACAACGACGACGACGACGACGACGAAATTCAAATGAAAAATCAATAAGCTAAGAAATCTATTGCCAGAGACAAGATCATGCCCAATGCCAGAGTCTATGGGTATGGCTCCAGTTTAGAGTTTGTTGTTGTTGTTGCTGTTGTTGTTGTTGTTGCTGGGAACGAGCTGCGTGTTTAACAACAAACAATTAAGATGGCGACCAAATGATAAACTAGCAGCCAAATCATCAGCAACAGCAACAATCACAGAAGTTGTGGCCAATGGGTTTTGTTGAAAGAAATGGCTATAATGAAATAATTATGGTTGCGCCTTAGGGCTGACCATTTATATGATGAGACAACAAGAGAAACATACATATATATATATGTATATATATATATATATCTTTGGTTTGTTACAGACCTAAAACGCATGTTAATCAATACATTGATTGCAACAGCAGCAACAGTATTGTTGCAGCAACAACAGCAATGCTTGGCACTTTATCACAAGTAATATATCGTGTTGGGTTTTTGTCAGGACTCATGCTGCAGGATCCTTAACAATGTATGCCATGCTTTGCTTATCAAAACATTGGCATCTGCCAGTTGCCAGTTAGCAGTTGATGGCTTTGATTGCTGCTTTTGGCCATGCGTGATATTTATTTGTTATTTGACACAAAACGCCAATTGCCAAGCTGTGCCTGGTTCATGCCACCTTTTGGCATGTGTCGCAACATCCTTCTCTGGCAGACAATTGAGTGACCAATATGAAAAATGAAACGAAGACCAACAAGCAGCAGCAGCAGCAACAGCAACAGGAACAGCAACAGCAAAAAGACAAAACATATCTGAAAACAATTTTTAATTTGGTTGCCATTGTGTGGCACTGTGTGAGAGAGAGAGAGACAGAGAGAGAGAGCAAAAAAAGGGCAAGCAACCAAATTGTATACATTTTTTGCGCTCTTGCATCAAGATAAGGTAGAACCGCAACACAATGCGCACTCCGGAGGACTATTTGGCCAGCGAGAAATTAGACACGTGATGAGGCTCAACTGGGACTGAAGATGGCCATAACAAAAACTTAACTGATAATCATACGAATGGGTACAAAACTAAAATCGACTACAGTTTTGTTTTTTTCTCCTCTTTTTATTTGCTTCCTTTTCCTTTTTTCTCATTTTTTTATTTCGCTTGTTTTGACTTCCAGCAAAATGCAGCTAAAGACTTCCGAGATTAGTTTTGTATCTGATTCAAATCAACTCATCTACTCATCGTTTGAATAGGTGCGAATTTCTGATATGAATGCTGTGATAGCACCCAAAAGCAACATAAGAAACAGACATACTAGAGACTTAGAAGAAGAGATGGAAACAGGAAACTGTTTCAAATGAGGCTGATGGCAAAATTATGACTAGAAATAGGGGAACAAGCATAGATTTTAGTCATTTTAAAAGAAATAAGAAAACAAAAACTGTTTCAAATGCCACACTTGACACTTACCACTTGCCACTACTACCTACCAGTTGTTAAGCTGTACAGCTGGGGGGGAGGCGGGTAGGGGTAGGGGGCAGCACTTCGGTGGCATCCAATTAAATTCAATTTTCGAACAAGCTCGAAGCGATGCTACTGCGATAAATTAAGCAAACATTTTGTTGGTTTTTCGGCAGTTGCTTGTCCGCAGCAAACAACAAAAAAAAGACAAGTCGAAAACATATAAGCTGATAGCAGCTAAATATACCCTATATACCATATAATATAGGTAAAATTAATGGGTATAAAGTGTGAAGAAAAGAAGTTCAGCAATAAAACTATCAATTGAACATAAAATTAGATACATGTTTTATGGGATATTTAGTTTAGAATAAGCCTTCGATTTTATATACCCTTCGGGGTCAGCACTGTTGCAGGGTATACAAATCAACACAGCAACAAGACACAACACAAACACTGCAAGGCGAGAGACAAACACAGCGCGTTGATTATCAAAATTTGATAAGGCATTAGATACCCAAAGACACACACACACACACACACACACAAACACATACACACATATTAGTTTAACTAGAGGACTTCTATGCTCTGTTTCGGTTCACTTGCTCCATTAGAAATTCATGTGTTAATGGCAAGGGGAGGGGTGAAAACAAAATTTCTAACGCGCGCTACAAGTTTATTTGTGCGTAACAAATATTTATTGAATTGGTAACACTTGCGGACTGCAATCGTTGTGTGCAGAGCAGGGGATGGGGGGAGCTGTGTAAAAGGTGAAAATGTCGAAGGGAAAAAATAAGCCACAAGGTTCAACTGTTGCCCAAAATGACCAATTACGACTTTTCAAACTTGATGATGTGTGTCTCCACATCTCACTCTGTCTCTCACTCACCGTCTCTCTCTCTCTCTATTTATCCGTCTATACCTTCGTCTCCATTTTGTGTCTGCTTCTAGTCTGCTGACACTATTTTCCTGTGTTGCAGCAACAAACGTTTGTTAACGTTGTAATTATTTGTGGCTTGTTACCAGTTGTTAATGTATTTGTTGTTAACAACGGGTCACCTCTTTAAACGGTACAGTGAAAACCAATGAGATGGAACAAAGACTATATCAAATAGCACCTAACCATTGGTGTTTCTATTAACTTCATTTGTGGCTACTTCATTTGAGGCAACTTCATTTCTGGCTAGTATAAAAAAATCTGTTAATAAGTTGAAGCTAATGCTGCCATTTAGAATTGGCAAAGTTTCGGTAAAGTTTATTTATTTATTTATTTAATGTCAACTATGAACAGACGACCAAAATTTGTGGTACAAATTAAAATAAATTAAATTAAATTTCTTTTTTTAAAATATTGCGTATAAAAGTAAAATAAAATTTATATTCAAAATATAAAATTAAATTTAAATTTAAATTGTAAAATTTTATGTAGAAAACTCAATGGAAATCTAAGACAACGTAATGTTCCTTGTGGGAAATTGTATTCTTCTCATTTTCATAATTTCAGTAATGTTTTGGTGCATCAACTTTTAGTGTTCACTGTTATAATTATAGTCAGTGCAATGCATAATTGTCAAATTGCTTTAACGTTGGCTCTCTAACCAATTGCTTTACTCTCTCTCTCTCTCCCTCTCTCTCTCTTTGTGTTCACCATAGTCACTGTTTGTGTTGCTCTGGAGGCGCCAGTGATGATGACTTGCACAATGTTTGCCATTTTGCTTAAACAACTTTGTAATTTTTTGTTTACACGCTTAAATTGTGGCATAATTGCTTCGGGAAGTGGGAATTGCTATGTGTCTATATCTCTATCTATTACTAGGTGTGTGTGTGTATGTGTGTGTGTGTGTCAATTGTCAAGCACACACAGCGAAAGCATACACATGTTAAAAAGTACATAGAGCAAGTGAAACTAAACAGATTGAGAGGGAAAACCCGAGAGATAGAGTGAGAAGAAGATGTTGCCCAGCGACTTTTGAACTTGGCCAACACAATAGGGCAGCCATTTGGCCAGCCAAATACGCACTTGGGCCATGTCAAAAGCAGCAATGAACAAGACAGATAAAACAGATGCTAACTTATAGATAAAATGGGAGACTGCGTCATAATTCGTGTAATTATATTCTCAATTACTTAACAAAGAACTAGTAGAAGCACAGCCAAATCCAGATGCAGATGCTGATGTTTGTCTTTTTGATTAGAGTCCAAAGCGTTTTTCACATTTCTTTGAACCAACAAGCAACAACAACAACAACAAATAGCAACAACCAAAAAATATGGAAAAATCAAAAGGAGTCCAACAAATATAGCAATGAATGAGATAAACTTCTAAATGCTGCTCACTCGAGCACTCAAACAAGCAAACAAACAAACAAACAGAAAGACAGACAGACAGACTGACAGACTGACAGGCAGACAGAAGGACAGAACTTAAAGGGGCGGAGTACACATTAAGGGAATGGGCATGGTATGGTTAGGAGTGTGGGCATGGACTTCTCTATACACACATACATATATACATATATAACTGGGACAGCCACTGATACATATACTTGTACATATGCAAATGGCAGTCATCCTGCGGCCTGTACAGGCCAACTTAAGTGGTTTCTGCTCAGCAGCAGCAGCAGTAACAACAGAAGCAGCAGCAGCAGCAGCAGCAGCGATGTGATGCCTACAACGATATGATATGATTATGTTAAACGCTCGTTTTGTTTGCTCTCTCTCACTCACATGCAGAGATTCAGATATGGATTCAAAAGGAAGAGGCACAAACAGACATGGGTAACAGTAAGTGTGTGGGGAGGAAGAGGGGAGGGGGGGAGTAGAGTCAGTAGCAGGGGCAGAGACGGTAATAGTCGGCAGGGAACATGCTGCCTGCTGTCATTGGTCATTGGCGTAACGCGCGGGCAGCTGCTGCTGTTGTTGCTACTGTTGTTGTTGTTGCTGCTGCTGCTGCTGCTGCTACATCGTCGTCGTCATGCTCTCTTAACTGATTTTCCAGTCTATGGACTAAAAGGAGCAGCAACAGCAGCAGAGCTCACTGTGACTGCATTCAGTTCAGTTTCAAGTTGACGATTTCATAATTCAATTTACAAGATAAGCCAAACAAACCAACCAAACGACCAGCAACAGCAGCAACAATAAGCGTTAAGCGTTTTGGGGCGTGTTCTTTGGCAGCAGAACAACAAATAAATTTTATAAAATCAAAAATCAAAAAGCAAAATAAAAAAATAAAAACCTTTTAATTAATTATGCATCAGCGATTGTATTTTTTTAAATTAAATGAAGCTCAGTCAAATCTTATAAAGATATTCAGCGATTGCTGCTGCTTCTGCTTCTGCTGCTGCTTTATCTGCTGTTGCTGGTGTTGCTATTGTTAATGTTGTTTGTTTCAGCAGCAGCAACATTTTTTGTAACTGGCACACGCCGCCTTAAACCTGATCAAATATGAATTATATACATATATTGTTTATTAGCTTTGTATTATCAAAACAGATTAGCTAATTTCACTTTATTGTTAGCCCACAATTATCATAAATCAGTTAATTAATATATTGGCAGCGCTTAAGTCACAAGTTGTTAGCATCCCATATCAATTTTTTTATGCTTATCAAATAAACTTTCGAACAATTTCTATATAAACATAAAAAATAACAAAAGGATTTTACTTTGTATGCAAGAGATCCTTTAATTCTTTGCATAATTTCAAATCAGACAAGCGTTAAAAACATTTCATTATAACGCTACACAATCGGAATATTTAATGATTTAATCGTTGCCTGAAATCAAGCTCCAAACAACAACAACAACAGCAACAACAAGCAGCAACACCTAAGCAAGAACTGAAGCTGAAGTTGAAGCTGAAGCTGCAACCATCGTTGCAGACATCGTTGCTCGATTAACTGCTTCAAATTCACAGATTTTAAATTTAAAACGTAGTCACAGACTGCAGAGCAGCATGAAACATGTAAAAGAAAAAAGAACAGAGCTTATCCCCCTAACACCTCCCCTCGTCTTTGCTGCCAAAAGGTGCCACAATGCTGGCGACCTCGCAATGTACTCAGATATAATGGCGCGAGTTTCATGTTTACAAAAAGATTATGCAGCGCCCAGCGTAAACGTGCCACAGAGATCTGGAAGTTGCAACTTGGAGTTGAATGTTTAGTGTTGAATGTTGAATGTTTAAAGTTAAAGTTAAAGTTGTAGCCGATGTTGTTGCTGGAGTTCTAATTAAACAATTCGTAGAATTTCGCGTTAATTGCGAGAAAACGAGTTGAACGTGCAACGCGAATTTGTGGTTGTGGCTAAGTTAACCAGCTTTTGCCCAATTGCCAGTTGCAACTTGCTGCATTTTACCGCAACTTAAAGAAGGTGACACGTTTTGGGCATAGTGAGAAAGCTCTGCAATTTGATTAACTGCCATTATACCATATAATAATGTGGGTAAACGTAGCTGGGAACAAGTTATATTGTTGACCCGCATCTGCTTAGAAGTGATCAACAAAAATGTTCCCTATTATTAAGATAGTATAACATAGCTGTGACTAGAGCCCAAATCTCAAACACGTGACATGCCACAAATGCCAAGCAACATAATGCGAGAAAGAGACAGAGAGAGAGATAGACTGTAGTAGTAGAGTTTTAAAGCAGACGCAGTGGGAACTAAGGATCGTACACAAAAAAAAGAGAAAACTCAATTCAAATTATCGCCAAACAAGATCGACAGATGTTCAACAAAAAACGCAGAGCATGGGCAACAACAAGCAGTGCAACAATAACAACACAAACAACAACAATAACAAAAGCAAGAAGAATTATAACAACAAGAATGTCCCAGAGCAGAATATCAAAAAAAAGGAAGAACAAGAAGGTCTGAGGATGTCTTGCCGGGGTCAATAAGGTGCACCGACCGATGTCCAAATCGATCGAAAGTTAAAGCCAAACCAGTCGCACGTTTCGCTGTGCAAATAACGCCCCATTTGTTACCAAAATACTAAACTTAAAGCCCTTAATCTAAACCACTTTGGGCAATGAACATGTACATCCAGCAACAACAGCAGCAGCAGCAGCAGCAGCTCTGGCACTGACTCCGCTCTGGCAGATCAGTCTGACCGATCGACATTGGACAACTCCACGCATTTTTCGCATAGTCCAGGCACACCTTTCAACCAAAAGCCCAAGACGCCAAAAGGACAGAAGAAACCTAACAAACTAAAAAAAAAGAAAAATGAATGAGAAAAGGGATAACTTAAACCACAATGAAAGCACTCGGAACAAAAGCATAGAACATAAGGCAAAGCCACTCACAAAAGAATACTCAAAGCTACATACAAATACACATATGGATATGAATAGAAGCATATACATATATCTGCACATATATATATATATATATTGAGTATTTACAAATATGTATATGAATGTATTTGTGGTTATTGTTAACATTTGCTGTTGGAGTACCCAAAAAAAACCCGCACGCAGTCAACGTCAACGCAACGCTACCGTCGATCATCATCCTCGTCATCGTGGCTCGTCATAAGCGCTGCTCGTCATCGCCCAATACTTGTGCACAGGCAACACAGCCAACACAGCCAACACAGCCACAATACATGTCCACATCCCAGACAGACAAACAGACAAAGCGACAGACATATACTCACGGGGCTAAGGGGCTGCGCCGCGTACGCTTATCAGTGCTGATTAATCTGCATCGCAGTTACTGATAACGCCAGTGCGACCCTGTCGAGCTTGTAGCACAGTGTTGAACGCATTTGTACGAAGCGGGATCCTCAACAGCCACAGAGCTGCCAGAGAGTTGCCGCCGCATCATTGTTAGCCGTGCGCAGTGGCAGCCAACACTCATGTTTAAATTATGATGGCTTCTAAGTTGAGCCCCGTACACTTTACTACTCAACTGCCTATACACACATAAATGCACACATATACACATACAAATACATATGTACTTTTATACAAATATATGTGGGCATATGGGCACTTTAAACAATCGTGTTAGAAGTCAAGCTACTGACCCATTGACCATATATCAATCAATCACAAAATTTAAACATTTGTTGCTCACCCAGCCAAGTCAAGCAACAATTGCTGAGCTTTCTCGGCTTAACGAAAATGTATATAAACATTGCTGCTACACTCTTACGATGAGATCAATTGAGAATACATCAACTCTTATGAGCTTAAAACCGTAAACACAAAGAGATATACAATCTAAAATATAAAGGCAACTGGAAATCTTTAAATTTTTTTATAAAATAAAATATATTGTTCTATACTTATCTGATAAATGATAAACTATAATGAGACATAAATATTTGTTATTGATGCATATCTTCTTTCCAAAAACAATTTGTAGATTTGAAAGTAATATTAGGTATAAGCGTTCATCAATTCAATATACAGTTAGAGTAAAATTATTCAAATTAATTTATGTATATTTAATTATAATTAAGAGAATTTTATTTTAAGCTTGTTAAATAGCTTAAGTATCGTTTAGTTACTATATCTAAGGGTAAGTTTATTTGTCCATTATTAAGTTCACTTAAGTAAACAATTGAAACTAGTGCTTAAATTATAATTATGAGATAGTTAATTTAACATTTTATTAATAAATTGCATATTCTGCTATATATTAAGAATTTTATTCAAAGTTTCAACCAAAGGCGATTGTGGTTTGTTTATTGAGGGAAGGCAACATTGTTGCTGAGCTTCCCAGAGGGGAAATAATATTACACACGCTTCTGAGCTTATCTTGGTTAGTAAATAAGTAAGCACATATTCATCTCCATACACCCTACATATGCATATATACAACCCACACACATACACATTCTTCTCTCAGTTTGGCAGGCGATAAGCGCAAAGCTGCCGCCGTTTGCTGCGACGGCATTGATCATGGATTTAGTGTATTTGGCGAGGTTTTAAACGTCGGTTGTAGCTGCTAAAATTAAAGCGTATTTATATACAAATATATATATATATATATAAATATATATATAGAGATATTTTTGTATATAAATACTCGATTTCAGTTATGTATAGGGTACATCTGTTGCTTTTGGGCATAGTACATTGCCTGCTAGCAGCGCCAGTTTACGATGAAAATTATCATCTAAATTTGAGTGCTAGCTGCACGGAAGCGTCCTGCAGTCTGTGGAATTTGCAGATTGATTACCAGCAACCTTTGGAGTACGTAGACAAACCGGTACCACAGCTACAGGAGCTGCTACTGGGCAATAGCCGTATGCGTGTTATGCCCGTAGAGCTATTACGTCTGACGCCCAATCTTCGAAATTTGATGGTGCAAAACTGCAGCATAAACCATATAAATCAGGATGATTTTAAGGCAACAACACAGCTAAGGCAGCTGCACTTACAGAGCAATCATATATCGCATCTAAAGCAGCAACAGTTCCAGCAACTGCATGAACTTGAGGTGCTTCAACTTGGCCACAATTTTCTACAAAGTATACATGTCCACGCCTTTGAGGGTCTAAAACAATTGAAGCTATTGGGATTGCAGAGCAATGGCATAACGGAGTTAATTGAGAGCGTCTTTGATCCACTCGTAAATCTTACTCATATCGATCTGAGTGATAATGAAATCAGACATATGAACGCAAGAGCATTTAATAAAAACGACAAACTGCAAACGTTGCTGCTCAATGGCAATCAGTTAGTTGAGTTTCAGCCAAGTTCCTTGTCATTGTTGACAAATCTGCGCTTGCTTGATATGAGCAATTGTGGACCGTTTGGTGCCGTGCACCTACAGAGTGTAGACAAACTGCTGTTAGCAGGCATCGGGGTGCAGATCTTAATCATCGAAAAGGGCGTTTTCAATCTGGATGTAAGCAACAATGCAATGAAGCAGCTCAGCATTGGTGATAAGAGTGCCGTCATTGAGCTGAACCTGCAGGGCAATATGCTGAGCGGCAATGCAACATTTTCACTGCTCGCTGATATGTGGAATTTACAGCGCTTGGATTTATCTAACAATCAAATTGAGTCTTTACCCAGTTCCCTGGATACGCTGCTGCCCAGCCTCAGTCACTTGAATCTGGCACAAAATAAGTTGCACACTTTGCCATTGCATTCGCCGTTGCTATCGAATCGTCTGATTCATCTGAATATATCGTATAATCATATGTTTTCAGTAAAGACAGAGCAGCTTTCAGGTCTACCCAGCCTGCAATCTCTATTTATGGAAGGCAATGGTCTGAGTCAGTTTGATTACCAGCTATTCCATAGGCAGCATCCCCGGCTTAGGGAACTGGCAGTCTGTGATGATGAAGGCAACTTCCGTTCCATGCATAAATTGATCATTTACTTTGCGGATCGTGGTGTCCATTTGACTGCTAGCTGCCTGCAAAAGCTGAGAAGTGATATGGAGAAACTTGTAGCTAAAGGCTTGCCACAATTTCAAATGACTCAGCCGCCGGTTACGGCACAATTAGAAGGCATTGGAAGTGTCGGTGGCATACATCCATACTGGACGACACGAGATGTTTTGGCATTCATAACATTGATTGTTGTTTTTATCATACTACTGATACAGCTCTATCACATCCTGGAAGAGGAAGGCTGTCTGCGTCGCATTAACCATTGGATAATGGGTAGACAACCAGGCGTAGTCAATGGTAGACGACCCAGACGACTCGATGAGGATGACTCCCAAGTATGAATTGGCTTATGAAATTATTGAAATTTCTCTTTACATTTTATTGTTTGCATCTTTTGTTATTTTTATCCGTTTTTTTTCCACTTCCCGAACAGGGCACATCTGATTAAATGTGAGCCACACTCATCAAGCATACACTCAGAGAAATCTCTTATACACAATTGGCTAATACAAGGTAAAATTTTAACAATACGAAAAGACAAGACTTAAAAAAAGTAATTAGAATATATATAAAGAAAAATGATTAGCTATAATGATAAACATTATTATATATAATATAAAATAAAATTAATAGAAAAAAAGTTTAATCAAAAAATACAAAAATTTATTCAATACATTTTTATTGCATTTTCAATCAAATTTTATATATTAAATCTTATATATCAAATCGAGAAATCGTTGTGTTTATTCAGGTTTATATTGAGCTTATTATGTTGTTATAGTATAGGATATTCCCTATATCAGTAGCAGTTCTATAAATTTATTATCAGCTGAAGGGTGAATGTATATTTTTATACAATTTATCTGTTACATATTCCGGTGTGTCTCAGTATATGTTGCAGGCACATGTTGCTGACAATTGAACAGGCAATATGTTGCTTAGCAGAAGACGAAGCTTCAAGAATTAAACGACAATTGTTGACAATTTAGCGATAATTTTAGTTGCTGTTGTTGAGTTTCTTTTTGTTGATGCAGCTTGTTGTCAATGTTGTAGTTGTTTTTGTTGTGTATTGCCAATGTATTTTGCATATGAAAATGTTGCCAAGGCACTGGCAGTTGAACAGGCGAGAGATGCATTTACAAGATTCGTACAAAATACGAATTTAAGTTCAAAATAATTGCACGGCATCCACAGGATGCAATGCAAATACTATTAAAACCTTAATGTGTGTGTGTGTGTATGTGTGTGTGTGTGTGTCTGTGACTGTCTGCTTGGCACAAGTTGTAGTCAATGTTACAGCTTGCTGTTGCTGTTGCTGCTGCTGCTGCTGCTGCTTCTGCAGTTGGTAACAGTGCTGCTGCTCAGCCTGACCAATAACGACAATAACAACAACGACAACATTACAACAAGAACAACTTGAACAACAACTTTTCCGCCTCCGTTCGCCGTTCGCCGTTCGCTGTTCGCTGTTTAGACTGCACTTGCGCGTCTCTGGCAAACTGCTGCTCCTGCCTTGGTCCGCCCCCTTTTTGGCCAGATTTGCCTACGACATGTTTTGGGTGGAAATTGTGACCATGTTTAGCCGTTCCTTATTTTTTTTTTCTTCTTTATTTTCTGTTTCTGTTTGTTTTGGATGGCTTCGGGTACTACGAACTTCGTTGCATTCCTTTTCGCTGCGCCGTTTTACCCTGCCAATGCGCACTCGCACTCAAGATTTTGATATGGCATCGCAATTTCTGAGAAATTGTATTTTGATTTATTTATAATGTTGCAGCGACATGCAAGGAGAGCAGAGGTACTATGTGTGTGTGTGTTGGCAATGATAGGAGTAGGGGATAGGTAGGTGTCATAGGTATAAAAGGATTGCAGTACTTGTTGTTGCTACGGCTTAACAGGCTGTTATTCAATTTGGATTTATTGTTATTGTTATTGTTGTAAAATCATTTCGATTAAATTAGAAATATGCAAATTATATGCAATGCATTAATTATGACTACCATGACACACACATACATATATATATATATATATATATATATATATATATACTAGCAAATATGATTTGGTTAGTTTGATAAATGCAGCTGCATTCACGCACGCGTTTTGCTAGCGATTTTGTTGAAAACGCTTCGAAAACGCGCCGAAATCGCAGAGCAATTAAATAACTTCACACCGCAGCTCCTTGTGGGCGTTCAAAAGTAAATCGCGCAAGCGGCTTTTTTGTGAAAAATATTTCAACGATTTGTAAGCATCGAAAACTAAAAAGAAAACCAAAAAAAAAAAAAATAAATAAGTTGATATATTGAAAAGGCAGCAGCGATTGCAGTTTGCTCTTTGCAATTGTGCCACAAGCAACTGGCAACTGGCAACTGGCAACTGGCAATTGGCAACTTGCAACAATACAACAACAGTGAAACTAAAAGATTCAATGGGCATCGCAACAATTTACCAATCGTTCACGCGTCCAGTTCACAGAGCATTCATATTGCGTGCCAGTTGAGTTTGCGATACTCCCCCTACTGCCTCCCTCATCATACACACAGCTACACACAGCTACACACAGCTACACACAGCTACACCAGCTTCACCCCTCCATCAAACCGTCGTCTCACCCATTTTTGTTTCACTTTTTTTTTTAGTTTATTTTCTCTCGTTTTATTTCGGGGTGGGCGTTGCCGCGGAGGCTGTGCAAAGTGTAAATTTATGATCATGCGATTTTTATCGAATGTGAATGTGAAAAAGAGTACAACGTTTTTTGCACTTTATAAAAAAGAGGCAAGACACCATCCCAACAGCCAGCAGCCAGCAGCCAACAGCCCACAATCACAAACACATTGAGAATCGCAACAATCAGAGTCTTTGCCACAGAAATCCGTATCCTGAGACCAATGTTCCAAACTGGAACCTGAACGCATTATTAATACTCGCACGCCGTCTGTCATGTTTTGTATTTAGTCAATTTTTATGCGAGTTTTTTTTTTCATTTTTATTTTCTTTGATATTTTTTTATATTTTATTTTTATTTTTTTATTGAATGATTTTATTTATATTATTTTTTTCTTTATTATTTTTCATTTTAAATTATTATGCGCCTGCCGCCCCACCCCCCGTATTGGCTTGTTTGTCATAAATCACGTTTTTCCTTATAGTATTTGGCAGCGTTTATCAAATTTTCGCACACTTGGCTTTGGGTTTTTGGCTGGAAAATGAGATTTTCCAAGCGTTTTATGCGACACGCCCAAAAGACAAAGTGCAACAGCAGCTAGCAGCTAGCAGCAACCAGCGGCTGTTCCCAACCTTTTTGTTTAAGCACGACAATGACACGACGCGACCTTATGTACTGTCTGATTACTTAGACAGTCATTCAGTCAGTTAGTCATTCACTCAATAAGTCAGTTAGTCAACTCACACGTGGCTGCCAAATACTATATGGGGGTGGGTGGGGGTAAGGGCTCCATTAATGCGATTATTTTGTGCAGTTCTTGGCAAAGCAAAGGCACAAAGTTCATAGAATTATTTCCAAGCGAATGGACGGCATGTGCCTCAAAAAAGAAATAAAAAGGATGTGGAAGGTTGGTGGCATTAAAGACATTTTAATGGCCATGGCAAAGACAATATCAACCACAATGTGCTACTATTCATTCTACTATACTACACTCTACTACTACTACCTCCACTTCACTCCCCCCCCACTCAAATGTATCAATAATTTTTCATACTTTCAGTCAGAGCTCTTTCATATTTCACACCATGCTTAGGCGCAAATTTGTAGCGCTAATCCTTGCCAGCAACGCAGAGGCATTGAAACGTAGCTTTAGTGTCTCATTAGCACCCCAACTCAATACACACCAGAGAGACCAGCGACACCAAGTGGCAGCATAAATCGTTGGCGCAGCAATTCTGAACTGAGTGCTGCGTGTTGCAAGTTAATCGCATTATTTACAGCAAACAGGATCAGCGGCATGACTTTTCGACTGTAATAGTCCTTTTATTTTTTTTTTTTTGCTCTGTGTGCACCGCACTCAAAAGTCAAGGCGACAAACACTCCCACGGGGATATCAATGACATATGTAAAACGTAAGCTCACCCAAGGACGTACAAACTCTGGGGGTGGTTGTGGGGGTTGTCCTGACACTACCAAAGCGTCGGCGCGTGCCAGCGTGTGGTTCGTGTAATGAATATCCGCTTAGCTGGTGCTGCTGCTGCTGCTGCTGCCGCTGCTGCTGCTACTGTGGCTGGTCAGGATGCTGCAAACGGGGTTGCAAGTGCGTTAACTTTTGGTGGTGTTTAATGTTTAGCTGTTTAACTACATTCGGCTGTCTCCATTGTGCCGGGCGTGCTATGGGAAACTCAAAGCAGTGACTGCTACAATATGTCATTGCGTATGCCCCGGACCTGCCATTTGATTGACTTGACGGCATAAACGGTTGCAGCGAAAAGGCCAATCTCCGGTCTACGCTTTGGTAAACCTAAGTAGTGTGAGAAAAAGAAAACCAACACACACACACACACATACATACACACACACATTAAAAAACAAGTTGTTTAAGCTGAGATTGTTTACAATAAAGATATAAACCCTAGGCAAAAAGATAAGCGAAATTTTAATCTATAAATAATTCGATTAGTTTTTAAATTTCTAGCTGAGTTCTAGTAGAGGGTAGAACTATGAGATACCCTTAAAGATTGTCCCGTAATACTATAAACATAACACTTATTAAAGCGTTATAAAGCCAAGTTCTTATTGCTTAATAGTAAACTTATAAACTGAAGATGCCTCAAAGGATCTGTTATTCCCCAGAAGTTGACAAGTGTTCAACAACTTTTAACCACAAGAGATCCTTAAGCATACATACTTAAGATACTTAATGGAAGTTTTACACAGAGTAAATTTCTGATATAGAAGCTTTTGAAGTTATCCTTAAGTAACTTATGATCCTTTCTAAACAACTTTCAATTCCTTTCTAAGGTTGTAGAAGGTTTCTTTAGCCGCTTTAATTCCAATAAAATATCCTTTTATTGCCTGATTCCTTTTGACAACTGCATTGGGAAATTACTATAAAAAAAAAACACTATCAAAAACACACACACAAGCACAACAACATATAGACACATATACACCAACACATACAGTTTTGATCACTTGAGAACTTTTCACGCGTTTTCCATGGAAATGCCATAAAATTAAATGTAAGCGGTGAAAATCACTGAGAAAGGTAATTAACGGGAGCATAAAACGCAGCATCATTGAGTGAGAAGCAGATAGAGAGGTGTATGTGTGTGTGTGAGAGAGAGACAACAGAGATATGTCAGTAATTAGTTATTCTACAGTTAATGCGTTGCGATAGCTACCCAAAAATAAAAAAAGAAAATCTCTTAAGCGTTGCGTATTTAAAGCCTTTTTCGTTAATTTTTATTTGATTTTTCTTTATTTTCCTTTTATTTTATTTCATTCTCTTTTTGTCTTTTGGCTATTTTAATAACATTTCCAAAAGTGGAAGCCATTAAATGGACGCCAGGATCTGCCAATGGCTATTTTTATGGACTACCAACAGAGAGTGTTCCCATTAAAGGAAAACAACAGCAACAAAACCTTCATTGATGTCAGCTAATGAACGTAGAACGGGCAAAGGGCACAGCGTAAGGCAACTGGAAATCATTGCTGCAATGCATGGAGCCACATGGAGCTACATAGAGCATTGGCCATGAAGCATGAAGTGGCAAGCGGGTAACGTACCCGCGGCGTTGACGACAGAGATTAACATATTAAACGAAATCGATATGCGATAAGGATAAATAGGAATAAGAATGCTGCCAGTTAAAGGATATTGCGGCACTGCTTCGCACGTGATGCGCTAATTTTTGCCTTGACACTTGCCCGCAGCTTCAAGCAGAAAGTTCTACTTTTTTTCGTTTTTTTTTTTGGGGTGGAAGGACAAGGACTAGGATGACAACGTTGGCGTGTGGTCCGCCGGATATGTCAGAAGTGTCGTCATTGTGGCACGTGACACGCTTTACAAAGGAAAGAAAAAAAAAATATATATATATATATATATGTATATGTGTATACAAAAAACAAAGCCAACGCGGGCGGTCCTTGCCAAGGACCTTCAAGTATTTAAAAGACAGATAGAGAGAGAGTGAGAGAGTGAGAGAGAAGCTGCACTGAAACTGTAATCTGAGACAATGCGCAGCCACCAAAATGGGCAAATGCGAACAATGAGCTTTAATTTGTATTTATACAGAGCTGAGGTCGAAGTAACACAATCTCATAAGAGTGAGAGAATGAAATATAGATAGAAGAGTATAAAGAGCGAACGAGATAGACTGAGGGCTAATTTGCTGAAGCAACAAAAGTGTCAACAGACGCAATAAGTTCAATGCGTGTCAAGCAGCAAATAAAAAAAAAACATATTTTATTTCTAGATCTTTATGGGAATATATATTATACATATATATATATACATATATATACATATAGATTTTATCCGAAAATTATTATTGTTTGCTTTAGTTTATTGGATGCTGCTTAAAATTTTGAATGCAATATTTGAAGTTGAGATTATCCTATTTAAAACAAATATTATACTTTAAATTAATTAATATATATTTAAATTATTAATTAACTAGTTAATTTTAAGCTAGCCCAGAAGAATTTGAAACTAATTTCTATAGTTTTATAACAGTTATCCGATAGTATATCATGATGATATATGCCTTGCCATGCAGCAAAGAGTTTCATTTGTTTAAATCAAAACTGATGCATAGTTTAACTTATAATTTATTGTATTAAAAAAGGTGTTTAAAAGCATTTAAAATATGCTTGAAATTGCATTTAAGTTTGCATTAAAATTGCATACAAAAATTGTACTGGGAATGGCATTAAAACGCCTTGAGATTTATTTATAGAGTACAAGCAAAATTATTAGTTGTTATATTTTGGAATGTGATTAACGATTGATGGCAGCTGCAGGGGGCGTTCTTTAAGTGGTAAACCAATCCCCTGGCAAATGCAAAATAGGCGCAAAAACTACAACAACAACAATAACTGTGGTCAGGCCTCTCTCATAATGGGCAACAAGTTTTTTTATTTTGTTTTTGCTGCTTTTACAACTGGCGAGGCCAATGCAAAAGGATTGCATCTGATTGGATCTCTCTCTACGCTGGCACTGGCACTGGCACTGGCACTGGCCCAAGCACTTGCAGCAGTTTCAGCAACAGCAGCAGCAGCATCAGCAGCAGCAGTAAATACAAGAAGAACAGCAACAACAAATGCCGTAGCATGGTATAAAGCCGGAATTGATGCAGATGCAACGTGATGCTTGTTGGTAATAAAATTGGTGCTTAAACGAATCCACTCACAGCCATTTAGCAATATCAGACATGGCTGTAAAATTAACAGAGCAACACACAACGATCCAGCCAAAACGATGGACCATCCAACGAGGGAACGGCATCAAGTATATCCGTGCCTGCTGTTGCAGTTCAATTGTTGTTGCTGTTGCTGCCATGTGCAATTATTTCTTTGTTGTTGCTGTTGCAGTTGCCTTTTGGCCGCACTCGCGTTAATGATGCAGGAGGAGTCAGGGGAAAGCAGTTAAACGCGCGCTTGTAAAATGGCAGACTGGTTTCTCCACAACACACCAGACCAGACCAGGCCAAGCCAAGCAAAGGCAAGCCGGGCCAGGCCAGACCAGACCAGACTCAGCCCCAGTGCTAGTCGCAGTCAGGTAAAGCTAAAGTAAAGCCAAGCCAGGCCAGCCATTGCGTCTACAGCATCAGGCACTTAGCAACACCCACTTTAAGATCACGACAACGACGACAACAACAACAGCAACAGCAGCAACAGCCGCAACAACAACTGTTGCCGGTGCAATATGCTGCAACTTGAAGATACTGTATAACAATCCCCCTGCTGAACCGCTTTCCCCTCCTCTTACACTTCCTTTTGGGAATTGCTAAGTGCACACAAATTTATGACAAAACCTCATGAGCTTTTGATGGAAGCAACTTCGACTTTTTATTGAGATTTTCAAAATTCTGACAACCAATTTTTGGGGGCAACATCACTGGATGCTCTTTGGTCAGACGAGAAACTGTGCGCTCTGCACGATCGCATTAATTTATTAATTTAATGGCAAAAACGTTATTCGGCCAGAGGGATAAATACAAAAATGGAAAGGAAAGGATCGTCAGGGAAAGGGACAAGTTGAGTTCAGATGAGAATAATGTCTTACCCCATACTCCTTTTCTCATTGCCTCCCCGCCCTGCGGCAACATCGCATACACACTGGGCGTTTCTAACAATTTTATGCCAGATGAGCGCCTAAATGATCGCGATCAGTTACCTGCCAGCCCCATCCATCCAGTGTAGGTAAGCTGGAACCGATCCAAAGCCAAAGTCAAAACCAAACGTGCGTCCACTTATAGCACAGGCAATCTTCATTATGGCCACTGCGGGGCACACACAGCTGCAACAGCTTTCGATTTGAGATATCCAAGAGTGAACGCTGCGCCCGTTGCTCCTGCTGTTGTTGTTGTTGTTGTTGTTGTTGTTGCTGGCGGTGTTGGTGCCAGGTGAGGTGTTTATTAAGGTGTAATGCAATTTTTCATATTTCTTTTATACTTTCAGAGCGCGCGTGGGCGGAGCAACTGGAAAATTGCAATAATATGTTTGTGTATCTTTCTTTGGTAACAAAATGGATGCGGATGCACAATGCAGGCCACGAAAGGAATTGGCAATGGGTAACGGGCAATGCGAAATGGGCAATGGGCAATGGGCAATGGGCAATGGGCAACATACTATGGTCAAATAGACAAACGGCAAAAGCAAACGGCAACGGGGCAAAAAGTGTGGCAACATGTTTGAGGTTTTCGCTTTTCCGACATAAATAATGGTCATAAATTGAGCATGGCCGGAGCTAAAAATTCAGTATTTATAGCCAAATGATAAAAATAAGATTTATTAACATTTTGCTGCCTCGCATACACTCACACATAAACACACACACACACACATACACCCAGCCAAACAGACGTAGCTCTTTGCGCTTTTAACACACTCCAACAAGAAAAAAAATTATATATATATATATATAAAAAAAAAGAATACGAGAAAAGCACCGGGTCCGGGACCGGAGTCGATGCCGCGCAAGAACATCCGTTTCATTTTGCCGTGTGGCTGATCCTGCACTCTATCCATTTGTATGTGTGTGCGTGTGTGTGTGTGTATGTTTGTGTGTGTCTGTGTTTTTTCTGCATTTGCATTTCGGGTGAATTAACACTTGGCTGAAACGAAAATAACCAGCAAACTAATTAGCCCTTTTATTTTGTTCAACTGAATATTTGCCAAGAAACTGGCAAGAATCTGGGTAACAAGTCGGGCTTAATGTCCTCTGGTTAACTGTCTAACCAAATTATGGCTAATGGGCAATACCAATTGTTGGACGAGCCTTTTATGGTGATTCACAATTAGCGTAACTCATCGCCTGCGGTCGACATGGCTACAAACAAGATTTCAATAAGGAAATCACAAAATCAGAATATCAAGGAAATGTAGCAGCCAAAAGCTAAATAATAATAATATAAATAACAACAACAACAGGAACAGCAAGAACTGCGACGCGCACGCAGCCTGATTTTAATCAAATTCACAGCATTGTTTGGCTGTCAAGCAGCTACGGTCGATTATCACAGGCGCAGGACGAGAATGTGGTGTGTTTGTGGATGAAGATGAGGATGAGGACGACTACAAATGTAACAAAGAAGGCGCAGTAACAACGCAAAGGCCTGCATGTTGTTGAAGTTTGAGTTGTAGTTGGTGTTGTTCTTGTTGTTGCTGTTGTTGTGGCAGATTCCAACGAACAAGCAACAACCCATAAAGCTGCTCCATATTGTAGCAACGGCATCGCAATCGCGCGTGACCACAGTTGCCTCAAGCGCCCGAGTACCCACCCACTTATCGCAACATTGCTTTATGGTTAATTCGTTGCTGACCGAAAAACAACGCGCCAGGCTGCATCGCGTTAAATATAATATAAAACTCATGAATATCATTACAAACTCGGTGAAGCCATTAAACTGTTTTAATAATAATAAATTCTTTTACACGCGAAGAGTAGTATTAAAATTCAAATCTTAGGCGCCAAACCAACATGACGTCATAGCCATTTTTTTTATTAAATTGATAGTTTGATAGGGTTGCCGGATAGCTAAAAATAGAAAAAATATTTATATAATACAGTATATCGATAGTTTAAGAAATTACTCGAACGAACTATATGAATTTGAACCAGTTTTTCTTGTGTTACATTCGATATAACAAATCGATATCGTTGCAATATTGCTGTAAGTGTTTGTTGTTGATGCGTTGTTGCGCAGTAATTAGTTTTTAGTTTAATAAAAGGTAAATAAATATATTAAATAACATAAAGAAAATGATTTTTGTTTGAATAACAACAATTATGAAATATTTTGAGATTGACCTTAGGGTAGCAATGTTTACTCTATGGTAACCAATCACATTGAAGTATAATTTTCTCTTTACGATTGTGTTTTGCCGTTTAATTTGTGCGTCATCATTGTATCTGTCAATTTATAAAGAATATATATGCAAAATTGTTGACGAACTAAGCGCTTTACCGGTGGCGCTGTACATTATCTTTTGTTATTCGTTCGTTTTGATTAGAAAGTCGGTAAACGTTGTGGGTGTAGACAAAGTGATGAACGGGTGACGCGGTGTCCAAGCAACAGTAGCTAAAATTTCTAAACGTATATATAACCCAACGCTGCAAAAAAAACTTCCATAACATAATAAGTCATTACTCACGCAGACAGCCGCAGCTGCAGACAAACTCAGGCCAAAAACAAGAAAACAACAAATACAAACAAAACCACCCGACACCCCTTACTCTATAGGTTTCTCTCTCAATTACGCTCTCTCATTGCTGATGATTTTTTGCGTTTAATGACGAAATGACGTCGAAGTCAACTAGTCGGCACGCGTAGCGCTTTTTAAAGGTCACGGGCAGTCGCGCGGGTGGACGAGTTTTTTTTTTATTAAGTTAATATATATATATATATATATATATATATATATATATATATATATATATATATATTGCAACTGTTTTGCTTTATTTTGTTTGGAACACTTAGATAGTGCGATAACACGGAATATTTATTATAACTGTTGTATTTTGTTATCAGGCGCCAAAATGGATTTCGCTAGCGTATTAAACAAGAGCGAGCCACACCAGCGCACCATAATACACTTAGATATGGATTGTTTTTATGCTCAGGTGGAGGAGGTACGTGATCCAACCCTACGTAATCGTCCGTTGGCAATACAACAGAAAAGCATTGTGGTTACCTGCAACTATGTGGCTAGAGAGCGGGGTGTTACCAAACTAATGCTTGTTTCCGAGGCACAGCGAATATGCAATGATCTAGTGTTGGTTCTTGGTGAAGATCTGGCACCGTATCGACTTATGTCACAAAAGATATTTGATCTACTGCTCAACTATACGCCCGATGTGGAAAAACTTGGTTTTGATGAAAATTTTATGGATGTCACAGCTCTGGTAGATTTGCGACAGGCACATGCAGCAGAAGCTCAACGTAAACCAGCTGTTGGGCACATTTATCCAGCGGATGGCACACAATTGACAGCGTGTAGCTGTGGCTGCGCTCAGCGTCTAGCAATTGGTACTCGCATAGCACAGGAAATACGCGATGAGCTGCATTTACGTCTGGGCATCACCTGTTGCGCTGGAGTTTCTTATAATAAACTTTTGGCTAAACTCGTTGGTAGTCGCCATAAACCGAACCAGCAAACAGTCCTGGTTTCCACCTATGCAGAGCAGTTCATGCGAGAGCTAAATAATTTGCATAGCGTAACGGGTATTGGACAGAAAACGCAAACGCTGCTACTGGAGGCAGGTGTTTCCACCGTGGAGCAGCTACAGCAATGTGACATGGAATTTATGCGCAAAAAATTTGGTTTCGAGACGGCGACCAAACTCAGAGATCTGTCTTTGGGCCGTGATACCAGTTCAGTGCGTCCCTCCGGCAAGGCCAAGACAATTAGCGTGGAGGATGCCTGTAAGCCAATTTCTGTGTGCACGGATGTTACGGATAAGTTTCGTCTATTGCTTAAGCGACTCATGGAACAGGTAAGTTATAAACCATATACAATGATCACTTTATATTTATAATCATGTGGTATTCAACAGGTGGCAGAAGACGGCCGAATACCCATTTCCGTAAAGGTAGTTCTTCGAAAATTTGATTCACAGAAGAAGACCAGCCATCGGGAGACCAAGCAGGCCAACATATTACCATCACTGTTCAAGACTTCAGTATGTGCCGGCGAAACGGGCGTCTGTAAAGTTCAACTAGCAGATGGCGCTTTGGAGAAATTATTGAAGATTATAATGCGTCTGTTCGAACGTATAGTCGATATGAGCAAACCCTTTAATATAACGTTGATTGGATTAGCTTTTTCGAAATTTCAAGAACGCAAAGTTGGTTCCTCGTCCATAGCAAACTTTTTAATTAAGAAAGCAGATCTGGAGGTTCAGTCAATAACATCTCTTACCAATACGAGTCTCACAAGTCCCACATCGGATAATAGCCCGACTGCGATGAGCGGAGATGAAGCTGCTTTTCGTTCCTCACCAACAACATTTAAGCCAAGTGATCAATTCTATAGACGTCGGGCTACCACTGCGTCACCTGTACCGATGCTAACGGATAATGGCTCCGAATCAGCGGCAACCAACTCGGATTTCAGTGACTTTTCCGAGACAGAAATCGAGCCGTCGCCTAAGAAGAGCCGTATTGGACGAATTCTAGTATCTAAACGTAGCCGTCTAGCTGTGGAGGTTACAGATATGGCCACTGATGTAGCTTCGCCAAGCAAATTGCGTGTATGTGATTTACGACTCAATTCGCGTGATAGTGAAAAGGATTTTCCAATGAGTCCAATTGCTGCATGCACACCGTCCACATCAGGTGCAACTGCAGCACCACGTTTCCGAACAATACAACCGCCCAGCACATTGCTTAATCGCATCGATGGAAGTCTACGTTTTATACCCGCACGCACTGCCAGTCGCATGAGTTCTAATGCTAGTTCCACAGCTTCATCGCCGTTACCATCGCCCATGGATGATTCGGTTAGTGCACCAAGCACACCCACAACAGCACCAGCATTACAAGTGGCCGAGCCAGCACCAAGTGTTGTTAGTGGCGCAACCACAGAATCAGCTACTAGCGATCCACTCTCTCACATTGCTTATCCTGCTGGCGTTGATGCTCAAGTTTTCAATGAGTTACCCGTTGAACTGCAAAACGAATTGATTGATTCCTGGCGCAGTTCACTGGTTGTGGCAGCAGCCAACGCAGTTGAACACGCAACAACCAGCAATAGCAATGTGCCCAATCAGCGTTCTGCCAATACCAAAAGTTCCAGCACACAAAAAAATACACTTTATCGATATTTCCTTAGAAATAAGTGATGCCGTAGTGCGTTCAACGCATCCCTGCCCACACTTAAGAATATCCTTAAATTTAAACATATGAATATATATATATATAATACAGATACAGGTGCATATATACCTAGTATGTGTTGATCCAATTAAACCCTTGTTTCACTTTTCAATAGATTTATTATTTTCATATATATTTCATTAAATACTCACATAAAATTGTTTAGGTGCCCTACTTAAGTTTATAGATCGTACAAATATCAAGAATTGCAGCTTTGTCTGATCTATCACATTTTTTTCTATATAGCTTTCTTTTTCTGTTGTTAAAAACCAAAAAAAATTTATATATATATATATAATAATTATAATCGCTTTATAAATATATATTTTTTTCATCCGAAGTTCAAAAAAACTTTTAAAATAATTGAGAAACTCAATTGAAATAAAAATATATATAAATGTTATCTTGACTTGATACAAGTCAATACAAAAAATACATAAAAAATTTTAGTTATGTAGTCAACTTTGGATGATGGCAGCAATAAAGAATCTATACATGAACAGTATAAAAGTTGTTTAGGGCGACCTATTGACATAGCTCCTAATAATATATACCATAATTATATATAATAATATAATAAAATACAGATTTGAATTTAAAGTCTTCGAAGCAGGAAATTGTGTTTTTTCTTATCAGTTTCTTTTCTGATTTAAGAAATGGCTTAGAGAAAACAGCAAAAAATCAGCAATCTATGACTTAATGGCTCAGCCAGCCGCATTTTGCAAAGAATTTGCGCAACGAGATTTCAATGGGACTTCCCAGAGATGGAGCACCGCTTAGACAAACAGTTTTTAATGATAAATATGTGGTTGGCGTTATATTATGTTTTTTGCACTCATCGAGCTCATTGTGTGTAAGCAAATCGCTACCAAGAGGTTGAGGTAAACATTTCACTTCGTCCACCTGCGTTCGCAATATAAAACTCATGCTAGGTGGTTCATCGGTTGTGTTCTGACTGATTATTGTGGCATCAGTTAGCTGAAGTTGCTGATGTAACTGTGATTTGGCGCCGCTTTGCTGCAGCTGCTGCTGATGTTGTTGGTTGCCCTTCGCTTCCGCTGCTGTTGATTGCGGTAGGTTCGCATGGACTGCCGTCATCGTAGCCGTGGAAGTCACTGCCGTCGCTGTTATTGCTGAGTCTGATATCATCCCTATCCCCAATCCTGCATTTTGCCCCGCCACCACTCCCATTCCCATCGTCGGTTGCATCGTTGTCGTAGCTGCCGACGATGTCCGATAGCTATCCAAGTAGTTTCTGCTGGGCAATAATGCGCCGGAGGAGGTCGGGTCGACGATGTGGTGCGTGCTTTTTGGTGCGATTGAACTTGAACTTGCCTCGGCGCCGCTTAACATTTCTCTATAAAAATAATATATTATTTTATAAATTTTCAATATATAATTAGACTGGAGACTTACGCCTTTCTGGGATTCGCTTGCGGGGAGTGTAAGGAAGAGCTTTGCGGCGGATGACTTCCACTGAAGGCCAGTATGTTGTCCTGTGGTTAAACATTGTCTTATACAACCATTCAAACGCTGCGAGGTGGGTGCGTTGATAATACAAAGGAGCTGAATATCGTGAAAGTAGATAAGACAGAAGACAAGGAGAAGTGTCATTTCAGATAGTTTCATTTACAGCTGGAAATCAATCGAAAGGTACTATCGATGTTTCAAAATAGGATGTTACTAAACATCACTATTAACACTAATCGTAACCAGACTGATTAGAATTTAATTATTTTATGACAAAGACATACAGACTTTGTCAAAGCAACAATGCTAAGAAAATTCTCAGTCATTTAAGGATAATTATTATTCAGTCAATCGAAAATATCGAAATAACATTTTTCTTTTATAATAATCCAACTCCAGCAGACACGATATTCAACTCGCCATGCATTCAAAATTGGACAAAATACTAAAAACTATATTTAACACTTACAGTTTTTCCATGACCATAAGGACCCGTGGAACGATGTGTTGCCATGGCTGCATGCTGTTCAAAGTGACGACAATCATCGATTTTTGTGATGCCATTGTAACGATATCGAAACAATTCCGACTGTCTGATGCGCAGTTCCTTTTCACGTTCCAAGGAGCCAAGGAGACGTTCGTACTCGTTGCTCGATAGGAATTGAGCAAAGACGCGAATACGATCTCGAAACTCTTTCTGCTCTTTACTTAGCCCAGGAAGCAAGGCGTAGTTGCGATTCCGAAAGAAATTTGACACCAACTGATAATCGCGTACCATACGTTTTCGGCGGGCGCGCTCCCGTAGACGGCGTGTATAGATGTCTACATGTGCGAGCTTAAGCATAACATCAACTTCAACATCTTCAGAGCTTAATGTTATTGTAGAGATCAATTGCTCGGCTGTGGGATCATATTCGCGCTCAAAACTATCACGATTGGGCATATAACCCAGTTGAAGAGCTTCTTCGTTAGTTATATCTAGGGGTGGTAAACTGGCCAAAGCATTGGCTCCCAATGGACCGGTGTCATCTTCTGTATGATCAATAAGAAGTGGCCTTTGTGATTCTGCTGGAGTCCATGTGGTTTTCCCAATTGTTCCGTTTACAAATTTATTTACATACTCCTCCTTGGCATCTTCAGCAGATTTTGTTTCAATATGTTTGCTAATATCCTCCCAATTACCAAAACCATACTGCTCAATTGCATCAAGCAGTCTTATCTCCTCTCGTGCTGTCCAAGCTCCTTTTCCTCGGAACACACTTAATATTGCAGTGCCCGTGTCCATAAACTGATAGGCATGGTTGTTGTGATGAGCTCCAATTTCGGCGCCAGTCGCAAAACACTTCAAACCAGAAAAAAAAAATTATCAATTTACTAATATGTGTATAAACAAATTTACTGCAACAAAGTTACTGCGTACACAAAAATCAGCTGATTAGAAACAACATTGTGAAATTGGCCGGCAATATGTACAGTTTTAGCTGCGTCAGCACTTATACTACCTCTTTTGTGACTGTCTATGTATGCGTCATTAACACGGGTGTGGCGGCACACTCGCAAACACTGACACACACACACACACACACAGTTATATACATACAATGTATATATACTTACTTGTAAGCACAGGTCAAAATTTTCGCACTCAGCACAATGAACACGTATGCCTTGAATATCATCCTGACAATTTGTGCAATTGTACTTTGTGAATAAATCCGCAATCGTAGTCATATTTATATTAAATGGCGTATTTTCTTGAAAAAATTAATATGCGAAAAACGCACTATGCGACAGACGCCATCTTGAACCAATAACAGAGTTGCCATATCGATCTTTTTGTATAGCAACATTGTTTAGGTGTGTGACCATCGTAACGATTAGCAACATACTTGCGCGCCGGTATTTGAATTTAAAATACAATATATTTGTTGGATACAATATCATATATTTATTAAGTTTCAAAAGTTTAATTCGAGAGTTTTACCTTTTTCTTGTAGTTAATTTTTTACGCTAATATCACAAAAATAATATATAAAACTAAAATATATGAGAAAATATTGCATAATATCAAACCAAAACCAGTAAAATATAAATACATACGTTTACAAATATATATAAATACCAATAAGTCAGTGCTTAGCTTAAATAAAATAAAAACGTATACGCAAAATAAATAATAATGGTGTGTATGAAAAATAAATTTTAAAAATTGTAAATTATGTAAAAGATATATAAAATAAAATAACGCCAATGCGTTGAAGCATATTCCGTTTCTTAAATCTTAAAAATTAATTGAGATTGGGTGTTAAACATTTGTAGGAATTACAATGAAGCTTGCTAATATAATGTTATATTAATGTTTGATAAATATTGATTAGTTTTATAAGTTGAATATATTGATAATATTGCTGTGTCATTTCGAGCAGCAGCCGCTTTGGTATAGGATTCTTAGGACAAGGACTAGTTTGTATTGCACGACGTTTATGGTTACTGTTGCTAGTTTACTTAAACCTTTACTAAAAAAATATAAATTATGTTTTACACAGTAAAAACAATATTTTTTTATAAAAGAACTTTAACATAATACTTATGGCAAAGTTATTGTAAAGTTGCGTTTTAAAACCGCACACTTTAAATACAAAACATTTCAATTCGAATACCTAAAAACATCTAAATAAGTCTATTTGAGCGCCAAATTCGTGTTTAGGGTCGCACCTGATAGTGGAAACTGTTAGAAATATATTCTTAGCTTGAATGCTTTCCAGATTCACTAGATTGTGCCAGTTTTTTGGCAGTTGGCCGCACAATTGTCACAGTTCAGTTTTCAATTTGATATCAATTGCAATTATACTGTAAGGAACTTAGAAATATTATTAATTGTCCATATACAGGCGCGACGACAAGCATTGTCATAAGCGACAGGCAGTAGCCCAATGCAATCTTGGGCTACATCCTTGTCACCGAAGCGAAACTCATAAGTAGGTGCTAAATTCAATGCAAACATAATAAAATGCAATAAAGTTACCTAAAACATAACTATTAACTAATTTGGTATGTAAAGTCTTTGTGTCTTTGTCCACAATTTGATTATGATAAAAATTCCATGGCGTACTGTAACCAGCAAAGCTAACTAACAACAGTAAGCACAAACTGCCAGCTAACTCACGTGTGCATTCCCTGTTTCTTATTGGATTATTCGATGCGGCTGCTGCACTGTTCGATACTTTTTGTTTTTCTTCTTCTTTATATATTTTGTTCTGTGCTTGTATTGGCAAGGACGCATCTAAACGTTGGCTAAGCATGGCTACTACAACTGGCGCTAATGCCAGACAAGGGGACTGAGAAGGATTTGGTGAGGGTTTCATTCTATTCACACATTTATGCAGCTCTGTGCATAATTTGTGCTCAAAATTATTTTTACCACTTTGACTGCTGCGTCTTTCAAATTTGGGTGTCGTTGGTGCGGAAGTATAAGGTAGTTGTGGGTTAAGTTGCTTCTTGATAAAATACTTATGGGTTTTGTTCATCTTTAGTTACGGTTGAATCTGCTTCTTGGGTTTTTTTAACTCAGCATCTTCGTCACGTTTCACCTCAGTGTACCGTTCCCCCTTAAGGGATACAATCTTGTTATCCCGATAGCGTACAAGTTTACGTGGTTCCATTTTGGGTGCTACTGGCTTGTACTCACGCTGAGTAGCATTCTTGTCAACATACGAATACCTTCAGAAAATAAATAAGTAAATAATTATTATATGATATGGATTGATACACTTTACCTGGCAATAATGCGATTCTTAAGCTCGTTATCATCAACAACAACATTTTTCTTGACGACCATTGTGTGGGACTTGTCAGTTAGACTTTGATTAGTCTCTTGTCGATGCAATAGTATTTGAGTTGCACCATCGATGTCGCCTTTGGAGATGGCAATACAATGTTTTATCTGCATGAATATATTAAATTGTCCATTAATTCTTTTAATTTTGTTATTTTAATGAACAACTCAGTTAAGTCTTTCTTGAGTTTAGACAATCGTGTATTATAGCTGCTATAAACTTGATATCCTCTGAGGTTTGGACGTAATCAATGAAAATATTTAACACTATATATGCTACTAACTCACCTCTACATATGATGTATCTGGAAACATTTCCTGCAACACCTCGGCTTCATCCAAAAAGTAATCGCAATTGGAACTGGAGCTATCGGTTGAGCCTCCATCACTTGTCTCAGACAAATATTGTGATCGCTTACCGTTGAAAGCACCACCACTGCTACAGCTGTTGTTCGAAGATAGCTCATCTTTCTCAGAAATGGACGAGTTGCGTGCACGCAACTTAGATTCTGGTAATATGTTCGATAGGCTTAAAGAACTGTAGGTAAAAATAATTTTAAATAAATACTAATAATATAGTTAAAAATTCATATAATGACATACTCAAACGATAAAAGGACCGTATTGTGATTGCCCTGATCTTTTTCCATATCTGTCAGCTCATTGGCTAGCTTATAAATCCACTCACATATGATACCTTGATCAATGGTGGGAAACTCTTCAAAATATGCACCCATCATTTCAACAAAGCCTTCGACGTCAAAGCAAGGATCTTGCGAGGCTTCCTCCAGTATGGATATAATATAAGAAAGCACTATCTCATCCACTACACTTAAATCGGCACCCGGAATGTGCGCACTAATAAATTGAACAAGGCTTCGTTTTACCATTTCGTGTTGCTTTTCGAAATTGGTCATGTTGTTTGCCTGTGGTCTACTTTTATCTTTTTTTTTTATATTTTATTTAATTTCCTTCGCCGTATTTTTGGTTACTTGTATTGGCGTAATTCGTATGTACTATATGTGCGATAAATATATAGCTGATTTCACGATATTTAGTGCAATTTATGTCGGTCAGCTTTTAAAGTAGTTAATAATAACATAAGCATGCCTTTAACACAAAATTTCAGACAGAAATGTACTTAAAAAATGTTTAAATATCGTTTTGCTTGCTGCGCCTTTCTTTCGCTGCTGCTGCTTCTTCTTCTTACCAATCAATAATACTTTTGCAGAGTCTCGATAGTCGATTGGCATTTCTATAGTAGTCGAGAACAATCTATTTCGATAACAAAAATATTACAGTATAATTGCTATCGATTTTCTGCTAATCCATAAGCAACGGTCTTTATGTTAAAGTTATTAACATAATCACAATAATGAGCATGCATATTAAGATTTGGTCTTAAAATTATAAATTAAAATATACGTTCGTTTTATTTTTCGTTTTGTAATAAAATGTTAAGAGGATGAATAATAAAAGCGCTGTTATATTTAACGGCAAATATTTTTATTTAAACTTTTATTAATTAATTAATTTTCTTTGTTTTGTTTACATTTTTAGTTTACTTATATAATTTAAATTATGTTTTTGACCAGAAATAATTTTTTTGTTTATGCAATAGGAAAATTTAAATCTTCAATATAACAGATTTTAATAATATCGCTTTATGTTATGTTAAATTTAAAATGTAATTGAAACTAACAGAAGCTGTTAACAGCAATCTTAATACAAATTTTGCTTTCGAATTTTTTGCAAATTTAAAACAAAGAATGAACCGACCTAATTTAGTGTTGAATTCGTAAACAAAGCATTCGCACGTGAATTTCTTACTCGCATTTGATTTATTATCATCCTAATAAGAAGGTAAAAATGAAGAAAACGGTACATCAACCCTTAATTAAATATGATATAACATAATCAACTGGTAACTATATTAGATGCCTTACAATTAATATTATACATATCTTAAAATTCATATATTAACTTTTGAGTAGCAGAGTTAAAGATGTGAGTTCTAATAACTAACAAAAATTATTGTAAGAAACCGGCAGTATTTTATAGCACAATTTTGTATAACTAATGTATATATAATAATATATATATATATAATAAAATATAAAAATAATTCATATTATATAATGTAAAATAATAATGTATATATATAAAAATATAATAAATAACAACGTTGACGTCGGGTGTATCTGGCACACTATTCTGTTCGTACTGTAAGCTGTATATGCAAAATTTGGTACCTTCACCTCCTAAAGAGAATGAAAAACAAGGCTTTGGAGATCACATACATATAATTAGTTAAATAAGTTAAGTAGTCTCCCATTCTTATGTTTATAGGGTAAAGCGACAAAAAAATAACAATAACAAGAGTGTCTTATATTGTAGGTGAAACAAAGCTAGACCTGTAATATTTTTAACAATCGTACACATTATGTCACACAATATATCAGATGAATGAATAGTTTCATGTGTAAGTCATACAAAAAGTTTCGTAATTAGATATTAATACTTTATTAAGTTAGTTGATTATTAAATTTATAAGTTTATTAATAAATTGTACATATTTATATTTGTACAAACATATCATATAGAAAGCAAAACCAGGTCAATGTTTAAACAATGTCGTTCTGATAAGCTCACGGTAATGTGAACGCTATCAAAATCTCGGCCAAGGATTCTATGTATCTAAGTCTTCCGTTGCAGAATACGACTATTAAACAGTGTTAGCTGTTTATAGCGGTAAACGTTGTTATAAGTATAGATCGCAGAAGTAATCGTTGAAGTTCAGGGTTTTAAACGATGTCGCACAAAAGAGAATCAATAATAAAGAGAAAAAAAGAAACCTACGTTGCGATATATGAATGATAAAACATACATGATATGTAAATATATATACTCATACATAATAGTCAGTTTTAAAACATGTATTTTAAGAAAAATTGAAATGACCCGGAAGATTGGTAATACATTTTAAAGACAGTTAAATTGCCTATATAGTATACTATATGGTATATACAATAGTAAATATTAGCACATGTACTTAGCAGGTGAGTTTTGGGAAAGCTGTCACATTTGGATGGGCTATTTTTCCCATAAACGATATCGGTTATTTTGTAGACTTACGTCATATAACAGGTAATGGAAGAGCGACATTTCATTAGTGCTTTTGCTGCCCTTTCAGTTTGTAAACTGACATTACAATTTGTAGCCGTGACAACGATAATAAATCAATTAAGTAAGAGTTAATTTTACGCTTCTTAAAACTTGAGTACATAGAAATTGTTATGTTTACTTGTCTGGCCTTTTTTTTCCTTTTTTTTTCTTTTTGCCCAACTGGGCGATATCATCTCTGAGAGCAGCGCGTGACACTTAAGAGGTTAACAAACTTTTTTAATAAATAAACTTACAAATTTGTTGGAACAAAATGGCAAAACACAATATAGCAGTTTTGCTTTCTTTTGGCCCGCTTTAACAGCATTCGCATTAATTGCTTCAAACTTGACCTTACCACCAAAAACCAAAAAACCAAAAAAAAAGAAAAATCCGAATCAAGCGCAAAAAACCCCACAGAAACTCAAATCGGCAATTAACGCGCGGCTCTGACTGGCTTTAACTTGGTTTTAGCATCAAGCTTGAATAACAAAGAAACGGCAAATGGAATTAACCAAGACCAAACCAAAACCGAAGCAACTGCCCTGGGCCTGTGTCTATACATCTGTGCCTGTCCCTGTGTCTGGGCCTGGTTTCGCCTCGCGTTCTGGCTGCAGTCGACGTTAACGTTAACGTTGACGCTAACGCTGACAGCAATTTTGACGACGTAAAAGCTTCGACCAACGGATGAACGCGCTCAGTTTTGTTTATTTATACAGCTGAGCGTGTAGAACTCCGTATTAGTGTCTTCTTGGCGTTCACCGTTGGCGGTTACCTCGTATCTATACCAGCGTCCTAGTGTGACTGTGTTTTGTGTTTCTGCATTAAAAACGCGTGTGTTTGTGTGCGTTTTTTGTGTCTGTGTGAGAGAGTGTCTGTGAAGCGTGACTTTCTGAGTGTGTGTGTGCAACGGGATCATCACAGGCAGTTGCCGAGCACAAACAGGTACGGAAGTGAAATGACATAGCTTTGCGGGTATAACCTAATGTGCAAGTGTATTTATAACTAAGTTTTAACCCGTTTGACAGATGACACATAAATAATGAAATACATAAATAATAGATTAGAGATGCCGAAAACTAAAAAAAAACTGGGCTGTCCCAAAAAACTTAAATTTGAAAATGAAAATGGATCTGTTCCATAATAGCTTCTACACAACTGATGTAAATCATTATGTCAGACTAAGTAGCAATAGAACAGGCTCTCAAATTCTATTATTGTAATAGAATTGTACATAGTTAGTTAATTGACATTACCATAAGTTGGCTGCACTTACTCGACACGATTCTGTTCGGCTTGGGGCAGGCTGAAATCAGCTTGTCTTGGCTGCCTTGACTAAAATTTTCGTTAGTTTGTTGCTATTTAGTTGCTCTTTGCTAATGCTTCTTTATTGGTGCTTGTCGTTTGGCACTTGACTTAGGCTGTCTGATTTTTTCTAGTTGACCTTAACCCAATGCAATGTACATAGATTAAGTGCTAACAGCGAAACTTGTCTGTGAAGCTCTGGCTACTTGGCTGCAACTGGCTGCAATTTTTTGCCAAGGCCAAGACTGACAACTTTGAGGCGGCCAAATCTAAACGCTTTGAACTTGTAATCAATAAATAGCAATTGCAATAACACAGCAGCTGCACGAAGATCAAAATCAAAACCAGCTACCCCCCTACTACCCACCTATTCTGACTAACCACACCTCTGCTCAGTTACTCATGGTTACGCACACAATTGGCATATTGCTTTTAAAATCAAATCACGTGCAATATTCACACGAAAACCAAAGCGTGTAACATCAAAAAAAAAAAAAAAAAACAAATTCCAGAAAAAAACCAAAAGCCCAATTAACGCTGCAAATATTTACCAAGTAATTAAAGCGTCTGCTCTATGGTTACTTACCTGTCCATAATATCCGCTTGTTTCCAAACTAACCCATTAACTACACTTTAGTCTAGCTTTCAGATTTAATTCAGAGGTTAACTCACCGTTAAAGTCACATATAAATGAACATTTGTCGTAAACTTAACTAACTGATTAACCTTTTAAACTTACATAGTATATGTTTCATTTTTGGGATACTCGCTAAAGGCCTATAATACTTATATGAATATAAAAACTAAGATAAAATTACAAAAGCAGAATTAATAATCAATGTTAAGGTATAATAATAAATGATAATCAAAAAACTAAAGTATATAAAGTATTTTACAATGAAAAACTAAAGTCTATAAAGTATATTACAATATTTTTTTTACAACAACTTTTTGATCTTGAAAATTTAAATAATATTCAAGAACTTATTGTGCTTCTCTCTTTGGTATGGGATCGTTTTCTTTCAAAGTAAATTCAATAAAACTAATACGAGCTATAACCTGTGTTAGAGATCTTAAGTTTTGGTTTGCTTAACACTCTATGAAGGGTTCTATTTATATAGAAGTTTCAGCCCTAATATCTGTATTTGTTGAGTGATTATTTGCAATTGTTTAATATTACATACAGTTTGTATAGATGTGAAAATCTCGCTACAGTCTGTAAACATCCGTGCAGGTTTAAAATGTGTTACTGGTGTTTTGGTACTTTGGGGGTCACAATGGGCACTTGACAGTTTGTGTGAAAAACGAGATGGAAAAATGAAAAACAAAAAAGAAAAACAAAAAACAAAAAAAAAGAAAAAACAAAATACACTAACATTTGTCGCACCATAAACTGTAATTATTTGCCCATTGCAATTATCTAAGTGCAACATGATAGTTGAGTTGCAGTTGCAGCTGTATTAAAGATCATTAAAATCATGTGAAAAAACCTTATTTATTATAAACAAAAAATGATGATTAACAAACTTTATAATATTTTGTTATACAAATTGTCATAAGTACTCTAAGTACTATAGATTTCTTTAGTTATTGTAGTTGCTAATACAACAAATAATATATGATACAACATTTATTAGCTGCTGTTCATTAACAAAAGATTTCGACAAATTTGTGTGGTGTTTTTTATTTTTTACTTTTTTTTTTAAGAATTTTTCTTTTCTTTTTTTTTTGCACGACAGCAGTAAGATTTTGCCTGGCTTGGCAGGCTCATGTTACTCCTTGTATAATAAAGAAAAATAGAATTCTGTTGCTGTTGGCAACGCAGCAATTTTAGACGGTTAACAATGGTATAGCCAAAAAGCAACAACTACAACAAGTACAAGTACAACAATAACGAGGCAAATACACGCTGTTAAAGGCAACAAAATTCGCAAAATCAATTATGCATACAAATTAATTTTGTGCTGCGTGTGCTGTTTTTTATTTTAATTTTTATTTTTATATGTATATACATATATATATATATATATATATATATATATAAAATTTTTTAATATTGCTTTCATTTGTTTATTAGCTTCTTGTTTTTTTATTTTTTTTTATCGATAAGTATTTTTTTTTGTTTTACATTTTTGCTAATGAGGTGCGTCTGTGCACAAAGCTCAGGCGGGTTAAGTTATGCGGAAGAGCCTAGACATTGACAGTTTGTTTGGTTGTGCGGATAGCGTCCAGCGATCAGCGGCCAGCGACCAGCGGCCTTTGGGTTACAAAAGTGTAACAAAAGTGTAAAGTAACAGAAAAGGTGCGAGCTGTTTACCAAACTGGGCAAGGGCAAGGGCATAGCATAACAGGTTAGGAAGGGGTTTTGGGGTATAAGGAAGAGGGTCTGGAACTGGGATTGAATCTGACAAAGTTGGCATCAGACAGTCAGTGGAACCAAGTCAAGTGTCCGGCATACTGTCATGTCTGTTTCGTTTGTCGGTTTGTCGATTGGCGTCACATTTTTGGTCGTGATAATGCCGCAAAGCTCATTTTCCTGTCTCCAGTGTCAATCGGACTCTGACGCTAGCAGCTCGGCCCATTGTTGAGTTGCATACAAATTAGTTTAGGAATGAGATCGCTGTTTGGTTTACAACCGTTTTAGGTGTGGAGAGGGTTAGACAGAAGCTCTGTACGTAGACAATAGATTGATTATATTCTATTGTTAAAGCAAGTTGCAAATGTGGCACACAGATTGTCAGTCTCAATCAGTAATTAAGTGATCATACGTTAGCTGTGATGTGAACAGGTGTTGTAGCTCTTGCCACAATTTCTCATTTACCTAAGTATCCTCATATATCAGAAAGTTAAGCATACGCCGTGTTCACTGTCAGTGTGTTATTTTTTGCTTCTTTTTTACGCGTGTTAACAATTTGCATAAATATCTTGTAAAAAGAACAAATTGAATACATTATTTTACTTTTACTTAATTTATTTAATTAAAAATTCTGTTTATGTGTGTGTGTTTGTGTATGTGAATGTCTGATAGTCAATGTAGCTTAGTATAAACATTCATATAGCTTAGGTTTGGTATAAACATTCATTTATACATACACCTTAGGTTACTAAATTATTTTTTGGAAAAAAAGTTACAAAAATTTAATTAAATTCAAGTTCAATTTAATAATCAAACATTAATTAGGTGGCAAGTATTGGAACTTTTAATAAAAGTGATATTTCAGTCAAGAACTGGAATAACGAAAAACAACATATTTTAAGAATCAAACAATATAACAAATGTAGTGGCCCTTCCGAGGTCAACATTAACCGGAAGTACTGATATTGTTACATATTAAGTCAATGCGAGTAGATCAAATTTCATTTTGGTCTGGTTACCCGACAAGTTGCTCATCAGCTGCCAGAAAAACTAATGTAAAGTAATTGAAAATTAATATCTCTTAATTATTTAAATATACATTTGATACACACATATACTTAAATACACATACACATATACAATTGGCTATGCAGACTGTCAAAAATAATAGTAATAATGCTCAATGTTGTTCCGCGTGCAATTTAAATAACAAAAGGAATAAAAATATATTTAAATAAGCGAACATTAGCATCAAGTTATCCAACTAACTAATATATGTATGTTGATATGTAAATGCTAAGAACATTGCCTTAATATATATGTGTGCGTGTGTGTGTGTGTGTTTTGTGCCATCTTAAATCTGGTAACTAATATAGATACACTTGGCATCTGCAAGAATTTCAAAGCTATACAACTTTAGTGCCAAGGCGAATATATCAAATCTAGCCTTGGAGTACACATGCTTACACACAAACATACACATATTTATACACACATTCATATATATATGTTTATTCACACTTATATATATATATAAAAAAGACAGCGCTTAATGTGATCAAGTCTTTAAGCTACTACTAAATTGCGGTTAGAGCCGCAGAACTACTAAAACCACCAAGAAGCCGCTCATTTAAATTATGCGAATTCTCTTGTTATTGATTTTCATATATATATATATATATACATATTAAACTTTTAATATATATATCTATTAGGTATATAAATGTATATAACTAAGCAGCAACTGTGGCTGCACTGACACTGAATTGTCTAAATGGCATTGAAACATTGATTCATTGAATCATTTTGCTTTTTAGTTTATGTTGGATGCCTGTGCAGCCTCAGTTGGCAGCAGTTGTCTAGTCGCTGGCGTCATTCATTGTTCATTGTTCAATTTTGGAGTTGCGTCGCTAACGTCCTCTTTTCATATGGGATAAGCTTTTTCTTTTCATTTAATAAACTATTTGCGTGCCCAGTTGCATTCCTATGCCGCTCACGGCCCACATGGTGAGCATAATCAAGCACCCGGCTTGGGGTTCGGTCTTGTTGATTCTCGATTTCTGTTTCTGTTGCTATTGCTGTTGTTTCTGCTACTGTCTCGATATTAAAATCAGGCTTGAGCTCGGTCTTTAGCTCCAACTCGATTTGCGTACGTGACCAGAGTTTCAAAGCATCTGAACTTAGAATGTTTCATTCAAGAATTTGGCAAGGTGGCGCGCGGACGTCAATTTGCTTAAAAATTGCCTCAAACTAATAAAAAATAAAATTTCTAATTTTATTTGTTATTTTTTTTTTTTGTGATTTTTTCTATTGCAGCGTGTAAATAATCAAAATGACGACCTATATGAAGATATTCAACGATCGCATCTCAGGGCTGGCAAAGGGTGTGGGTAAGTATTAGCTTGTATATATTCAAAGATTATTGATTTCTTATTGGGATTCCCATTTGTATTAGATGAAACGGTGGATAGTTGGTTTTTGATGAGTTCACCGGGACCAGTTGTAGCTGTGGTAATGCTATATCTGGTATTCGTGCTTAAAATTGGACCTGAGTATATGAAGAATCGAAAACCAATGGATCTTAAGCGCATTATGGTGTTCTACAATGCCTTTCAGGTCTGCTATTCGATATGGATGTGTCAAACGGTAAGTGCAATTAACTCTTAGCCAATTGCTGCTTTATTTAATAGTCTTCTCTCTTTCTTTTACTTTCACTTTACAGTCAATACAAGAAAGTAATGTTATGGCATCAATATTCTCAAAGAAATGTGAAATCAATCGCACACGTGAACAGAATCTAGGACTCTATTCGGGCGCTTGGTTCTATTTCTTCTCAAAGATAATTGATCTGCTGGATACAACGTTCTTTGTGCTCCGCAAGAAGAATAATCAAGTGTCTTTCCTGCATGTCTATCATCATACGATTACAGTGCTCTTCTCCTGGGGCTATCTGAAATATGCACCTGGTGAACAAGGTGTTATCATTGGCATATTGAATTCTGGTGTACATATCATTATGTATTTCTATTATATGGTCGCCGCGATGGGACCACAATATCAGAAATATTTATGGTGGAAAAAGTACATGACCAGCATACAGCTGATACAATTTGTGCTGATCCTTGGTTATATGCTGACAGTAGGAGCAAAGGGTTGCAATATGCCTAAGACTCTGACGTTCTTCTTTGTTGGCAACACAATCATCTTTTTATATCTATTCGGTAACTTTTATCGCAAGACATATAACAAATCAAAGAGTATGGATAGCAATGGTGGCAGGAGCATCAATTTGGCGCAATCGGCGTTACGTGCTGCCGGAGGAATGGGTTGCATGCCGCTACAGAATACAACAGCTATCAAAAATAATGCCAGCGAATTCAAGCCCTATATAGATCTGAACAACAACAATGTAAAGCCTCTTAAAACGGAATAATCTATATTTGATTTATTTCGCTAGGGGTTATTGTGTGTGATTGGGTTATTAAATGTAGGTTAGCATTACATTTATTAAAGCGGGGCTTTAGTCTATAGTCTTAAATGTATCCATATCCATAACTTTATCTGTATGTAAATTGATTTTGAATAATGAACTTAAATAATGTCTTATGTATAATGTATAATGTTTATGCCAAACAGCAAAAGAGAACATCCAAATACCTAGGTGTGTAAGTGTTGGTACGAATGCGATTGTGTATGTGTCCAGTATTTTTTATATATATACACATATATATATACACATATATATATGTGTGTATCTGTGTGCCTGCTGGTAAGTGTCTGTGTATTGACCTAAGTATTGAACTTATTATTGCAAATTTATATATTAATACAAGTAATTTGTTAACAATAATTTGAATGCTGATCAAAATAAACACAATACTTGAACCTTTTTTAAAATTAAATTTGATATTTTATTACAATTACAAGCACTCCGTGTACTCGACTTTTTATTATTATTGATATCAATATATATATATATATATATATATATATATATATATATATATATAGCGTATATAAACATTAATACTAGTTTCTGTTTGACTTAAAGATGCGATCACCTGGCGAAACCTGTTGTAGCCGGCTATTTATGATAGAAACAGTACTGGGGGATCATCCTCCCAAAAACCCCTAAAAGTTGCGCGTGTCAAACGCTTCTAATATTAAAAAATATTATGCAGATCCTAACTGTCGAACTTCTTTTATTGTATTGATTAATGCTTAGACGTATCACATACACACACACACTCCTCTCAGGGCCTTCGGGTCGGACTTGGATCGCGTGGCTCATAGTAATAGCATAGTTAGTTAACTTTTGATTTGGAAACCAGTTATTATTGACAAAAATTTCTGAGACATTATGGCGTCAATGAAGAAGAACTGGAGGAGAAAAAGAAAAAAAAATCAACCAAAAATTATAAATTCTAATTCTTTAGTTAGTGTATATATTTTGCATATAATCGCATACATTGGACCAAAGGGCATATTAATTATATGTATATATTTCTTTTTTAAGCGTGTATACCAAAAAAAATAGTTAGAGAGTTTATTCTTTGTCGTATACTGATCCCGAATATTTTATTCTTTATTTTTATTTAGCTACAAAGAAAGAATCAAGTTTCTTTTTTTTCTTCTTTTTCTTTAAATACATTTTATTAGCCACGCATTCAAGTTATTCCAGAAATTGGAAGATGCGGGATTTAACATAGTCGGTCATCCTTGACTCGTTTCAGTTATTATTAATGAGATATTATCGTTAATCACAATATATGCAAATGAATATCGTCTAATTCTATATATATATATATATATATATGTATATATGTATTATAATATACGTCAATATATATATGAGATATAATTATATATACTTCTGTTGAGTGGCTTTAATTCGTAACATTATTATAATTATTTCATTTGTTTATGTAGCAATAAAATCGTCATAAAAATATTTTTCAACTTGAAAAATTGTTATAAACTTTTAGTATTTTCATTGCATGTGTTTATCATATTAATTGTCCTATTAAAAATAAAAGGATTTAATCCAATTCTTACTGAAAACTTGCTGTGGGTCATCTGCGACGAGTTCAAAGTTAACGCGTAAAATGTGCTGCATACTTTAAGGCGGCCACTAAAACTTTAGTAACTTCAGTTAAGAAATGTCATCTTAAATAAAGCATGACATAACGAATAAACACTTTTATGTAAAGAGCCGTTCCCTGGGCAATACACTGCTATTGGTTATATCCAGATCTTATATTTGTCATGCTGAGACTGAAGATTAGCGCGTGGAACCACATGGTGCTTCTTCTGATATAAAAGCGCTCGTTTTGTATCCAGAAATACCAAACTTGTTTTGCCTACTAAAATCCAGATAAAATCGATAAAAAAAAATAAAATCTAAATTTATAAGAGATTGTCTTGATAATGGTATATAGTTGTACACTAATTAGCATAAACATAATAAACATTGGCAGTTGTTTTCTGTAACCTTTTTTTCTCGTTTGTAGTGTTTACTTTTTATCTACAGTGTATCTATGCTGGATTTTAAACATTATACGATAAGAATACATATATAATTTAACAAATGTATTATAAATAGTATTGTTGGCACCCAAATTATATATGTGTATATATATGTGTATATGTATACATGTGGCCCTGCGCTGAAATCCGCTAAAAGCAAATCGAAATCCCATTAAAGTCCAAAGACCAAAAATCCAACCGGTCAGATGAAGACACACTTATCGCTTGTGGTCAAGATCAAGGCCAATATAAAACCGGCTTATATGCTACTGTTAGAAGCTTGTTGAGATGCTTTTTAACGATTCTTTATAAACTTCCGCTTTGATTTTCAGGTTCCGTTTTTGACTGATTGATCAATAAAAGGCTGTGTGAAAAGCCCCAGAGCATGATTAGCACACACGCACACACACACAATCAGATACACACACACACATAGAACTCTTTTAGTATTTTAACAGCTGTCATCTTCAAGGTTAATCAAAAATTAATATTGTATAGATCATCGTCAGAGCCTTTAATCTTATAGCCATGCATGTTCTATGAACTCAGTTGGAAACAATGGCAAAATCAATTCTGCAAATTACTCGCATATAAATATATATATATATTTTAAAATATTCATGAATCTATTCAGTTGTACATGGCACAGGCATCAATCAGCTCATGGACCTGTTCTGACACGCCCAATATTGAGGCGAATATATTGTTTGTTTTGACCATGTGAGAGATACCAATATTTTATGGGTTTTGCTTCCGCTGCTGTGTCCGTTGACCATCAAAAGATTGTTTCATTCAGATATAAATCTGGTATATGATAAGATTCTCTTTTGCATATAGTTTCTTTCTTTATTTTTTTCTTTAAAATCAAAGAATATTGCAAATCATTGACAACCAGAAATCAAGTATACGCAGTGTGTGTCTTTGTTTTTTTTAAAAATGTTTAAAATTTATTTATATTTATAGCGTTTCATTTCATTTTGTTTTTCATTTATACCTAAGTACTTTACATACCAATATCAATATGAATATCAATATTAACATCAATATAGATATACAATAATAAAATCTATGAAACATAGTTAACTATGTGACATACGTATCTAAAATTATTTACACAACTAATTCGTCTTTGTCATTTCCTCGTTCACTTAACTTAATTCAAACTCTTCTTAGACCGAAAGAAGCATACAACTTCTTTCATTTGTGTTCTTCATATTGAAACACAAACATACATCAAACGAAGCGATGGCTGCAAAAAGCATTTAACTGTTTGCCTATTATCTCAAACCTCAATTCTAAAGATTTCCATTTGTTTCTGTTTTGTTTTTGTCTTGTGTTTTCTTGTTTTTTTTTCTTTTTTTTCTTTTTCTTTTTGTTTTGTTTTTGGTGGCGGATTACTTAACAAATTAGTCAACAAAGTTGTTCATAGAACAACACTCGCTGCAAAGATATGTAAATAAAAACTGGTTTATACCCAGAATCTTTAAGCCAGAGCATTGTTGTATGTGTGTCCCGCTTTGTACGAGTATTTGGGTGAAGGAAGGATGGGTTATTAATATGGAGGGATATTAGGGATATTTTGGATTATATTCTTTATGGAATGTTACGTATTTTGCACTGATGTTTACAGCAACTTCTTTTGTGCTGTCGTTGCTTCAATTGCCGGATTTAAATTCTTGGAACAACTATTGTTATTGTTTTCAATTTCCTTATCTGCCTTTGCTTTGGCAGCTGCTTGTTTCTTCTTGTAGGACTTCTGATAGAAATCATTGAACAGGAAGTAGAAGAACACAGCGTTGGGTAGTGTGAAACACACAGACCATCTTGGATAGCCACAGTCGGTATATAGCAATTGGGTTTGATGAATGAAGGCGCAGCAGAATTGAATCTAAATTTTAATTAATCAGATAGAACAGACAGATCAGATAGAGATTAAGATTGAGCACTTTAAAGTTAACTTACCATTTGCAGATTGGTTATGTATTTCTTCCACCACAGATACTTTTGCATTTGGGGTCCAAAGGCAGACAGGAAGTAGTATGAGTACATGATGATGTGCACAAATGAGTTAATCCAGCCAATGAATGTGCCATGTCCGCCAGGATAGTATTTGGATGTACCCCAGCTGATCATGGGCATAACCGTATGATGATAAACATGCAAGAATGTCACCTGACGATCATTCTTACGCAGCACAAAGAATATCGTATCCAACAGTTCGGTTATCTTGGCCATATAGTAAACATAGACAACGCGAGCTTCTCTATACGCCTTTGGTGTACGTGACCAATCCACTGGCTGACAGCGCCAGCTATAATATTGCCAGATGACAACACCTTCATATACCATCCAGACGCTCAACGCAACCTGAAAGAAGTTATAGACCAGCAAGGTACGTTCCAGCTTAAAGGGTTTCCGATCCCGCATAAAACGTGGTCCCCAGGATAATACAAAGTATAGATAGAAGCCCAATATGGTTAGCAGTGGCAGTGGTGATTTAATGAGGAACCAATCATTTGTACGAGGATCTAAAATAAAACCGTTTATAGCTTAGAGCCATAATTAATATAGAAACAACCAACTTACCAGCCAACTCAATGAACAGAAAGTTCCAATAATCCGTTTGAGTTGCATTAACGTCCGCCATTTTTAAATCTTTTTCTTTAATTTATTTCCAATTTCTATTATTATTATTATTGTACTCTTATGCGTTATTTATTCAATAATTTTCAAGTTGGAACCGGAAGGGGAACGAAGTTTAGAAAAAAATATATTGTATTGTATTTTATTTGTATTGTGAAATTAAAAACGAATTTAAAAATCTGCCAAACGCGCTTGCGACGTCCTCAAACGAGTTTTGCCCAATGTTCTAAAATTGAAATGGATGAAAATAAGAAAAAAAAAGAGTTTGCATTTAATATTTATAATATTTTAAATTCATAAATATATTATAATTTGCTATAGATCCGCTCAACTAAAAGAAAAAGAGGCGATCAGTTATCTTTTGTTTCATTTCACCTACAAACAACAGCTGTTGCTGTTGTTGCTACTGCTGTTGGTACTACTATTGCTATTGCTATTGCTGTTGCTGTTGCTGTTGCCAAGCAGCAATATGTAATTTGACTTCTTCTTCTGCAAATTGGGATGCAAATATGTGACTTAAAGTGACTGTCAATGTGTAGGGCGTGTCTGGTATTAGAGCAACGTAATGTTTATGCTGATTGAGGCTGATTGTTGGCCCAAATAGTTTTGGTACTGAAAGTTGCTAAAACTGTATGCTGCGTGAGTATATGTGTGTGTATGTGTACATATATGCAATGCGAAATTATCATGTAACAGTAGGAGAAAATTATATTCATTATTATGAATTAAAATACATGTTAGCAAGCAGCATCTTAATGTCACAAGATCCCCGTAATTGGGAAACGGACTGGACCAACGATTACCATATCTCCCTCTCTCTCTCTCCCTCTCTCTCTCTCTCTTTATGTTTATTTGTGTCTTATTGTGGCAGCTCACGTGTGCTACAGCAGCAAAAGGCACAAAGTAACCCAAAAAAACTTTGCGTAGGTCATAATAATAACAACAATAATTTTGAGTCTTTTGCTTTGCTTTTGTCTAAAATTCGTTGCGGTTAAATAATTGTCAAAAAGAAACAACGATAACAAAAATAACAGCAATAACAACTAACAATAAGCGACACCAACAACACTTTATAATAAAAATCACCGCTAATAACTGTAAAACTATTGCTACTTGAACTCCACAAAGGCCATATCAATATAGACAGACTGAAAGAGACCATTTATCAAGCGGTTATTAACTTGCCCACTTCCGAGGCTAACTTGGCTTATATCAGCAGCTGTTGGTGTTGCTGTTATTGCTGTTATTGTTATTGCTATTGCTATTGTTGTTTTATCTATTTCTATTTGATTTACACCTAAATTCTGTGCAGCTTCTTGACTATTTATACACTTGAGTCTCGATCGAATAAATAATTTGAAGGGCAAATTGGCCAAGAAGTAACAACCAACTGGTTTGCTTTTGCTTTTGCTTAGGTCATTTCCTGCACTAAAAATGTAGTTGTTGTTGTTGTTATTATTTGTTGCAACAATATATACGCACAATGAACCAGAAAATGAAGGTGCTAAAAGGTGAATAATACTGTAAAACCACTTGTCAAAAAAGAAAAACAAAAACAGAAAACAGAAAACAAAACTTTGCTATGCAGAATCAAGTTTTCAAATTATCAATTTAAAAAACTGACAAAGTCAAATAAACAAATCGATGTACGAAATGAGCCATCAAATTTGCGCTTGGCTAATGAACAAATGACGCCTAAGACCTTGCCATATATTGCATATGTGTATATGTACACATATATGCATATGTATAAGTGTATTTACTTGGTTTCGCCCAGTTCTGACCAATGGGCAGAGCAATGTATTGACTTTGTGGTGTGGCTGGTGGTGGGAACCAAGCAAAATTGTCAAAAGTCACATAATTTCTCAGTTTGTTGCGGTGTCAGAGACGTCGTCGTGTCTGGGTGATCATCTAAAAATTTGGATTCGCCGCCGCATTTCCACATGGTTAGTCATATGTTAAAATGGGTTTGGAATCTGCTTGGTGTTGTTATCTTAAAGCCAATGGGTTTCTGTGTTTTTTTTTTTTTTAGCTTTTGTTTTTGGTTTCGGCCACTAAAAATTATGTCAACAATTTCGAAATGAGTTATGTAAGTTTCGTAAGAACTGCGTCTCATAGATTTCAGTTTAATTAGTGATTCGGCTTGGAGTCCAACTTAAAGTTGAATGACCTTGACAGAAGAAACCTTTTTGACACTCGTATATATATTGATGAATTTTGCATATGATTTGCATAATACGAGTAGTAAATTGACAACGTTTTGGTTCAGAGTTCTAAACAGCAACTTGGTTTTTGTTAACAAAAAACAGCACGTGGTGGAAAACGATAAAAAGGGAACTGCCCCCAAAAACAGGTTGGTATACAATGCGTATACTTAATGTTATAATTAAAGTCTAATATCCTTCAACGAGTACACACTATGAACACATATGTATATATAGATGTTAAACACTGTCAAGTATGCAGCAACTGTTGCAACTGAAGGTAATTGCCTCAGTCTGCAAAATAAACATTGAAGATTTGCTCTTAAATTAAACACTATGATCAACTGTTCCGCTTCTTCTTCTTTTTATAATTATTGTTAAATATATATATATATATATATATATATAAATAAATTTATATATATATATATTTATATATATATATTTATATATATATATATATATTTATATATGTATATATTTAAGGAAGAGAGACCTCTGCTGGCATCCGCTACCCACGAGACTTGTACGCGTACTGAACTGCTACGCCGATTTGTGCGCTGCTATGTATAAAAATTTTGTCTAAAGGTTTTGTTTAAGATTTGCTTGACGAGCAACAGTTAGTATCTTGAAACCAGCTACCACTAGATGGTGTAGCTACAATATTTGAGGCTTAAACTACTTTAGCTTGTTGTGGTTCATCTGCTGTTTTGTGTTCCTCTTGTAGCTGTTGTTGTTATAGTTGTTGTAGTATTCAAAGTTCTTTTATATTTGATTGTGATTTTCATATTTGGATGCTGCGTTTGATTGCGTTGCTGCGTGTCAGGTTATCGATCGCTTGTTCTCGTTTTTTATTAATAATTATAATCACAATTAGTGTATATTCGTGTTTGTGTGTGTGTGTATGTCTGTTAGTCGAACAGTCTGTTTAGACAGTCAGGTTCTCTGGCTTGCCGGCTATTGTATTTCGTTATAGTTGTTGACTGAATATTAATCGAGTTTTGCATTACGTTTGCAGCATTTGTATTTGATAATCATAAATAATGTTTTCCAAAATAATTGTTATTATTACCAAAATATGCTATAGCTTAAACAAGTGCTAATAATTTCTATATAGTATATATATATATATATATACATATATTCTTATTCATTTTTTGTTAAGGTAAAGAATTTATAGTTTATATATATAGCTTTATAGATCCTTGAACACCTTTTCTCTATCTTTTTTTAAGTTTAGTTTTAGTTCAACTAATTATGGGCCATAAGTTGTTATAGAACAAGTTGTAAGTTCATTTTGTAATCAAATTTTATTAATGTACAAACTGTGTACATCAGGTAATGCCAAGGTCAGTTTTTGGATTCTGTTGAGTTCCGTTAATCTCTTTTCAAGGAAACTAAAAGAAAAAACCGAGAAAAAAAACAAAGAAAAACTTAAGATAAAACCAGTTAAAAATTATTATATCATTTTGATAATTTACATATGAATTCTTAAGGCCCAGGGCTCGATTCTTAAGTATACCACAAATATCACAATGATCTGTGATCAGTATTGTGGCCAATGCCATTTCCGGGTCAAGTTTGAGGCTATCTTTGCTGTTCGATCGATTTGAATTTAAGGCTAAAAACTGTTTGTTACTTAGTCGCGTCTGGGACAACATAACTAAGGCTGTTTAGCTATTACTATAACTGGGGCTGGGGTCACTTGAAGTTCAAATTTTCGATAACTGTGTCACCGGCAAATTGAACTTGACCCTACCTGATTAGCAATACTCGGTGTTATGGTTTGGTTTTTGGCTTAAAACTCGTCCAGTTTGGCCTAAACCGGGTACAAGTCGCTGTTGACAATAACACTTAAATATGTATAGATTGTAGACTGCATAGATAAAAGTTAAACAGAAGCTTGGTTGTATTATTTTTCCTTTATTTGCCAATTTTTCGTCTTATCCCATGCTAATCGATAGACATCACTCATACGCAACGTTTGACGCGCTCTTCCGGTCGAAACTTTTGTTTTAGTTTGATTTTATTGTATTTATTTTGATGCTTTTGTCTAACAAATCACACAAACACACACACACACACACATATATAAATATAAATATATCGTATATATAATTAATTTACACACAAATACATATAATCATATGCTAACGACTATTGATTTGGTTTATTATATTTCTGCACATTACGACGGGTTTGATATTTGGCTTCAAAATGCTGGCTGTAAGACACGAGCCACTGCAAGTTATGCAAATTTCTTCCGCAAACATTTACATATAAACGTATTGAAGAAACCGTTAAACAAATATTATTGTCATTTGATTGTTTATTGCATGAGTATGTTGATCTTTTGTGATTCTTATTCGACTGAAATTTCTGAATTGCTCTCTGCAATTAAACGCACACATTTTGCCTATTCGTTTTTGTACGCCGATTCATTTTATAGCTTCTAATTTGACAATACCATGTTTTGAGCTAATAATGTTATTATATATGTATACAATTTATATATAATCACACGTATGTATGTATATATACCGCTTTAAGACATTCCTGACTCATTTCATTCATTCTGTTCAAGGTCACGCTCAACTTGTTGGCTAGCAAATACTTTTCTTTTCATTATCCATAATGAAAAAAACTTCATTTGCGTTAATTAAGAAGCTTATTAACTTATGTACTACAAACTTACATTATGAAGTTGTTTGTACCCAACGCATGTGCCATAAAGTACACACACCAATAAAACCTGATCTATCGAGCATATTGTTACAAGCGTTCATACGGGCGCTTCTATTTTATTGACAAAAAAAAACATCAAATTTATGATGTGTTTATGTTTATATTGTTTTAAATTTTAATTACAATCGATTTACGGGCAATTTGTTTAACTATTGTTATAAATTTCTATCATAAATAAATCATAGCAATAAGGTAATATATAAAATTTATTGGGAGATTGGTTAATAACACTAAATGTATGAATATGGAGGTTAAGGTTAGGGTAAAAGAGTTTGTTAGGTTGATATATTAAACAGTAGCATTTTCTATGAATTTGTTACATAAAAAGGAAACAAGATGGAAACCACATTACCTTCTCTATAAATTCCTTTGAATAAATTTCATTGTTAACCAATAAACTACATAAGGTAAGAAAATTAGGTGTAACTTCTCCGTTTATGCGTACTGTATACATTATTTATTTAATAGCATCATTATTATTTAATAGCTAACTGTAAAGCTGTGAACATTAGATAGCCTATTAGTTTTACTTAATGGTTTATGTCGAATTTTTTTTAATTCGTAGTCGTTTATCTTTGTTGATCGTTTTTATTATTTTTGTTGACTACTTTGCAGTGCTTTTAGCGCCATCTAGTGTTCGTTGCATGATGCTTACCAAAAGTTTTTCAAAATTTGCTCAAGCTTAAGCTTAGCTTTGGCGCTTTTTATTTTATTTTAAACATCTGGCAACTACCTATAACATTCCATAATCTAATGGAATATTCTGTGAGTTGCTTAACTGCAAATATATAAAAACAAGATACTCTAGTTTCGACTAGACGACATTCACACATATCTAAATATAAATTTGTATATACATATTTGTATATTAATTCGCAATTCTCTGCTTGTGTTTTTGCTAACACACCGCTGCTGCCACTAACGCTGACGACGACGCAGACGCAGACGCTTGGCACACGCGCATCAACATTTGATATTTGTTTTAAGAATATTTTCAGTTTTTGCCAGTCGATTGATCTGATATTTGCAACATATATTAAGTATATGCTAATATGTATTTTTATACGTGTGCCAAAATGAGCTAATAAAATTTTTTTTTATTTATTTTGGTAGACAAAAACTGCGAAAATTAAATAAAACTTGATATGCATCAGCTCATTACTTGTATTGTATTGCTGTTGATTTTGTATACAAATTTTTAATTAATTTGAAAACTGAGGTTATGTTTGTCTTGACAGAGAGTAATTCTGGTTAGTGCTTGCATGTGTTTTTTAACAGACTTCTGCATTACACAAAGAAAGAGATAGAGAAAGAGAGACACCTTGTCAATTTACACTGCTTAAAATTGTTACAAGGAAACTCATACAATTCCTTTTAATATTATAAGTTGTAGTTAGGCAGTGTGTATAATCCAGATCTGCGATCCAATATATGTATTATAACCTTAAGGTCTTACTTTGTTGTAAAAGATTTACTATAAACAGGAATTTTGTGCTTATTTATGTGTGAATTCATCAGTCTAAATAATATATAAATGTATCTCTAAGAATATAATTGGTTTGTTGAACTCTCAGGTCTTATTTAAACAAAAACAAAAAGAAACCCCAAAATAAATAAATGCATATAAACTTAATCCGTATAGTCTAAACATCCATCAATTTGAATACGGTGCATATATGTATATATACATGCTTTGACAATAATAGCGCAAAATAAACTTGTTTCCAAGCACGGAAATAACTAAAGAACTCAAAAACAATATACATGTGTATAGTTTTTAGCTCAAATCGTTTAATAATTTAGCACCTGATGAGTCGATGAATCGTTGTATCAATGAGATGGTCTTAACCTCAGTGAGTTTGTGGCTAATAGAAACCACACCAGACAACAATATACCGTTGAGGCTGTGTATGCCCTTGTCCGAAACAAGTTCTACGCATTCAACAAATAATATGATTAGTATAAAGCGAAAAATTATAATTTTTTGTTTTGTTTTTTATTTTCTAACTTCCGTTTCCTGATTGTTGGCAACAGTAAAAAAAATAAAATTAAATCAAAGCCGATAAACCTAGTAACAGTTAGCCCAATTGCAAAAAAAAAATTAATATGCAATTTTAATTTCATTCTATATGGCTACAAGTTAAATCTCTTGACCAGTTCACCAATTGATCACTTCAGCAGTTGATGGCTTAATGGCCAATTAAGTAAACCCAGCAGCATACTGCAAAACGATGCCAAGTTCAAGCATAAATTTAATCACTTAAGACGCAACGTCTGACGATCTATTCTTAGGTCAAAGTGCTAAACTATGGTTTATAATTTTAGCCATTTATACACTATTTTTTATTTTTCTTTTTGTTTTTATGAGCCAAAGAATATTTCAAGTTCAACGTCTGGGGGATTTTTAATGTAGACAAGAACATTTCCAGTTTGTATCTGTACTGGTTTTAATCGTTATAAGCCAAAGTGCGTTTTATATTCAAAACAAAGTTGGAGGGGAACTTTTTTTTTTTCTTATTAAGTTAACTTAAAGCTTGTCCGGTTATTATTATTGCTACGTCATAACCAACTATATCGACCATTCATTCAGCAGTACTACCTGTACTCAGAGAAGTGGCAATTGTAATCAACATAAGTATTCATAACATATTTAGCCAAATGATTAACAGATAAAATTGTACATGGTCATTGGCATTTAGGCAAATTAGTAAGTGTTGGGAATTTGGAATTGGCCATCATCAGTTGTAGATTCTACTATTGTTCAGTTATTGCTGCTTCTGATACTGATTCTTTGGTCCATGGGTATTGCCCAACAAATTTCTCAGTTTATGTTTTCAATTAGCAACAAATAATTGTATGCTTGCCAAAAATATCATAAAAATTAAACCAAAAGTAAATAAATGAAAATAACAACCATCAGTAGATACTCTACGTAAGAATTTTACTTAAGAATTTTACTTATTTCGTAGCAAATTTTACAACAAATCTGAAAATCTTAATATATCTTTCATTATACACTAACAATACTTTCGGTAGGCCACACAAGCTGTTAAATTCGTATGAAATATGTTTAATAATAGCATTTATTCGATTGTTTAGTTAACTTATTATCAACTCGGTTTACTTTATGCCCTTTTAAAAGGGTCTGCTCACATCTTTCTTGTCACAAAATTGAAAACATACTAAAAATATGATTGTTAATGATGTGTCGATTGCGTCCATGTTGAAAATTCATTGATATACACTATATAATGGGATCCATTAGCTTCAATTTAATGGAGTTACAAATGTAAATGAAACTCACTAAATTTAATAATAATTTATTATCAAAAGAGTATTTTGGGTGCAACTTTTAACAAATTGCAAACGATTTACAAACTCATTGAAAAAACTTGATAGAATTCATAAAAATAGCAGTTGTTGGCTGTACATGACTACAAAAAGTACGCTACCCAAATTAACAAACATATATTCACACCTCTACACACAATCACACACACATACACACCAAGTAAGCTTTGCTCTGTTGCGGTTGCACGGCTAAGTTTTTGTTTATGTCTAAGAAGTATATGAAAGCAGCTTTTATTATTATGTAAAAGAAATTAAATTAATTTAATAATTATTTATATTATTATTTAACAATTCCAAGTATCTGGAAGCAAATTAATTTGCAAGGAGTATTCCTTTTGATAGCCCTCTAACAGCTTTGCATAAATCATTTTTGAACATAATTTTTGCATTTTTTTGAAATAGAAAAAAAAACTGTAAAAATCGACAAAAAAAATTAACTGTTTTATCTAAACACGTATTAAAATGAAAGGAAAACGTAATTGTTTAACAGACGTCAGTAAAATAAGTATGAGCCAAGTTACAGCAAATGTGCAATTAAAAAGTTATTGAATAATATCAGTTGATCCGTTCATTATATGAGTTAATCGGCCACGTTAATAGGTAAATGCATTTTGTATATATATAAGGGTTTCCGTTATCAATGAAAACACATTAGTGGTCAGGGGTCAGGGGTCAGGTAACCGGTCTAAGCCAGCCCCCTATTTTAAAATGAAGCCTAGAGAACTGGCACGTTGTACTAATGTAGGAATTAATTAGAAACTTTATAAATTTCAAGTGATTTTCTAAATTATATATTACTTTGTATTTATTTTACATAATATCTAAAAATGATATAATAAATCAGCATGACTTTCACTTTACTTTAAGATCAAATACTTATATATAAGTATAATACTATATTTTTCATATGGTATATTAGCAACTGTCTAAAATTAACACCTTGGCCATTAATCAAGCGTTGCGTCTGCAAAATATTTTTAAATGTATATATAAATTGAAATATTTAAATTATTAGTTATGAATCAAAAGTATTTTGCCATGGGCTAACTGGAGCTAACGTTGTATTAAAATTTAGGTATTGATTGTATATATTTAGCAACATAGTCAACGGTTCACTTCCTACTGCCGGTGTCTCATCTAGACCTAGACCTAGACCTAGACCATGAGATAATATGCCGGCTATGGTTATGCTTTGATCAACGTTTTCTTTTGATTGCTTTAGAGTTGGTCAAGCAAAAAACTGTATAAGCATAACAAATTGTTTCAATTAGCAAACCGTTAGTAACACCAACACCAACAGTAACACAAATACCAACACCGGCAACAACAACTTCAGTAGCAACTGCAATGTCATTCTGACGTCATTAGGCCAACAATAACAACAACAACAGCATATAGTAGCAGCAATTGAGTTGCTAACATGGCCATAACAATCAAGTGCCAGAGGTTAAGTATACTTGTACTTCAAAAAGAACAAATTGCCAACACTTGCTGCTTGTTTCATGCCTCTTGTCAATTGTCGTGTTAACACATACTCCATATAAACACACACACACACACACACACATTATGATTCTCTGTAATGCAAGCAGTCAGTTCCATTCAATGGCATAATTAAGATTAGTTTTTTGTATATTTTTATTTTAATTTAAAAAAGTTTTTTTTATTAAACAACAGCTAATGATGACCTCGTTGCTGGTATCGCGGCACGTCCGCCCTAGTCTATAAAGGGTTTTGGGTTTTTTTTGGCATAGTTCTCTGTTTGAGTTAAACTTTTCAGTGCGAAGGTCAACGACAGTGTCTGTGTGTGTCACTGTTGCCTTTAAGTCTGGTTCTTTATAACACATATGTTAATAGAGTAATTATTATTCTCTTGGATGTATCGTAAATTATAATTTATGAATGGTCAACTCCAATAAAATATAAATATATATTTTATGTCAAACAGGAACAGCCAGTTCTCAGTTTGATTTTTATTTGGGTTTACAAATATTTCGTGTGAACCTGTTTAATATCTAAAAATAACTTTGTATATAATCCCATAAGCATATATTCTTTTATATTACATAAAATAAAATATTAGCAGTTTTGCATACATAAACCAGTATCAATACTTAACACCATCCACTGACATAGAACTAAACTTCTTGCTTCATATATTTCACACATCGATATAAGGCGCAAATGATGCAATATTTCTTTCTGTAAACCTTTACACTACCAAATTGAAAGCAAGTTCTTAAAATAATATTTATTAGACTCTATATAGTATATAGTCACATATATTAAACTTCCAATTATAAATATACATCCTAACCTAGTTAAACTCCTTTTAACTAGAAGGTCTCTTAACTTAGCCTTATTCACATTTCAACAATTGTCTTACATCTCATGAAGTTTTCGCTTCTTCAAAAATATTTCTATTACTATTTGCATTATAAATAATTCTGTAAAGAATTAACTTAATTTTTAAGATATACGTATAGGTATTTATATACATATAATTATTTATTTAATAATATTGTATTATTTATTAAAGTATATTAATATTATTTATACAAAGTATAGAACAAAATTACAAATTATAAATTATTTTACAGTCGTAACTGCAATTCAAATCCGCGACCCCCATTTAGGACTTTTAGGTTATAGATTAACATATTTAGATATATAACATAAAAAATATTAATAATAATATATATAAAACTAATGTCTCTCCTCTAATAGCCATTAGAGTTGGCCTTTTATTATTTGTCAAGTTGCAGCTAGTTAATAACAATTTTTGTATTTCACAAAGTAGGCGACGCTTGAACCTAAATTGTAGTAGCAAAATTTTATTTATTTCAGAATCATTCTAACACGTAACCTCGCACCGAAAGGAACAGTTTTTAATATATACAGTTTTTCTAATTTATTTTTAAATTGGTAATCGGAACTCGCAGCTTTGCACACACGTTTAAAAGATCTACAAAGTACAGAATATTATTATTATTATTCGATATTCACACTACATCCATGCCGAAACAAGGATTTCGATCCAGGACACCGGCGAAGTTCGGCTCAGTACATCGAAAGTCTGCCGGAGGATATACGATAGGAAACATGTACAATACTCAACAAGGATTATTATACCTTGATATACTCCTAACAACTCCCAACCACTGCCGAATGCCTTACCAATACTCACACGTATGGAGGATATATTCATTTTATGCAACAATACTTTGATACACTTGTAATACTCCTAATAATTCCTTATACTCCTTTTTGTAAGTATCTGTGTGTTTGTGTGTGTGTAACAAGTTATATAAAACTTGTAAGCCTCTGACATAATAGCGAATGAGTTGGCTATTAAGTTAATATAATATTTATAATATATATATTTTCTGAATTTGAATTTAGTTTGGAAATCTGTGGATTACGCTAATAGTATTTGCCTCAGCTTAGAGATGGGCTCCCAGGATTCAACTTCATTTCAGTATATTCCTGTACCAGAGACGAAGAAGAGCCTACTGAAGCATTTACAATGATTTCTTACACTTTCCCTGCTGTCAATACATCATGCTGTCAATACATCATGCTGTCAATACATCATGCTGTCAATACATCATGCTGTCATTACGTTAATGCTGTCAATACGTTAATGCTGTCAATACGTTAATGCTGTCAATACGTTAATGCTGTCAATACGTTAATGCTGTTAATATATTCATGCTGTTAATATATTCATGCTGTCAATATATTCATGCTGTCAATATATTCATGCTGTCAATATATTCATGCTGTCAATATATTCATGCTGTCAATATATTCATGCTGTCAATATATTCATGCTGTCAATATATTCATGCTGTCAATATATTCATGCTGTCAATATATTCATGCTGTCAATACATGCTTTGCCAATTTTGTATTATACATAACTGAAATTATAAATAAAAATATGTTAACCAAAATTAGTTTTCTGTGTATCTATTTAATTAAGTAATCTGTTTATATATATATATATATAGTTATTAAATGACTATATATTAACGTAATACATATACATAATTTATCATTAGGTGAAGCTTATAAAGACTATCAACCGTTACATAGTGCGTGAGCCCACAAGAACTTCCATATATTCCATTTTCTATTTTTTTAGTTGACAGGAGATAGGAAAAAACCCGCCTACGATTTTCATTCTTAAGAGTATTTCCGTGCACATTACTTAATTTTTATAACATTGATAACGATATTCATATACATATAATTATAAATTTCATAAAAACTTATTATACTAAGTATGGGCAATTATTAAATCGTTAACTAAACAGCGTATAAGCAGATCATTGACAGTTGGTCTAATTCTTAATTATTTTACAAGTATAACTGGAATTCGCATTAGGGACCTCCAGGATATTCTAACATATATATATATATATAAAACAATATATAAAACTTATGTTTGCCTGTTCTCTAATAGCCATTATAGTTGGCGTTCTATTATTTGTCAAATTGCAGCTAGTTAATAAAAATTAATGTATTTCACAAAGTAGGAGACGCTTGAACCTAAATTGAAGTACCAAAATTTTATTTATTTGAGATTCATTCTAATATTTAGCTTGGTACAGAGAGGAACATTTTTTAATATATATAGTTTTTTCTAATTTATTTTTCAAATGGAAATCAATGCCAAACATACAAAATACATGCTGAAGGTGGAGTTTGGGTCAAGGACACCATCGACTCGGTACACCGACAGTCTGCCGGCGGAATACACGAAAGAAGTAAGTTCTATGCTCAAGTTTAAAGAAGAATTCTTGCACTTATACTCCTAATCACTGTCGAATACCTTCTATACCCATACAGGTATAGAAGATCTACTACGTACAGAATATTATTATAAATCGATATTCACACTACATCTATGACGAAGCTGGAGCTTGTATCCAGGACACCGAAGAATTTCATCTTGGTACACCGACAGTCTGCCGGGGGAAAACACGAAAGGAAGTAAGTTCTATGCTCAAGTTTAAAGAAGAATTCTTGCACCTATACTCCTAATCACTGTCGAATACCTTCTATACCCATACACGTATAGAAGATCTACGTACAGAATATTATTATAATTCGATATTCACACGACATCTATCCCGAAGCTGGAGTTTGGATCCAGGACACCTAAGAATATCAACTCAGTACGCCGACAGTCTACCGGGGGAAAACACGATAGAAAATACTATGCTCAAGTTTAAAGAATTCTTGTACTTATACTCATAATCACTTGCGAATACCTTGTATACCCACTGCGTACAGAATATTATTATTCGATATTCACACTACATCTATGCCGAAGCTGGAGTTTGGATCCGGGACACCAAAGAAGTTCAACTTAGTAAACTAACAGTCTTCCAGGGAATACACGATAAGAAGAATGTCCTATACTCAAGCCTGAACATGGAGACACTTGTTTTCCAATGCTCCGTTGACTCGCTATGAATCCTTTTACTCGCTATGAATCCGTTTACTCGCTATGACTCCATATACTCGCTATTACTCCATATACTCGCTATGACTCCATATAATCGCTGTGACTCCGTTTATATTTAATTCTCGCTGTGACGCCGTTTATATTTAATACTTGCTGTGACTGCTTTTATATTTAATAGTTGCTGTGACTCCGTTTATATTTAATACTCGCTGTGACCATAACATACTGTCAATACTCATCTTAAACATAAATATATATTATACAGTTTTAAAATAATGAAATTGCATTACACAGAAATTTAAAATAAAAGTTTATTAAAATCAGAAATTGTCGTTTTTCACATTTTCTGCACAGTTTTGTGTATTTGTTTAAAAAATTGAGCAAAAATTTGCTTCTAGATTTAGTTATTGAATAAAATATACCTATATACTTTCTTTAAGCATAATTTAAACTAGGTTTAATTTTTATGTCTGATATATATTATTGGCAATAATTAAATCGTTTAAGCATATTCCAGGAGTTGGCATTCAGGACCTCTATGATATTCTTATTAAGCTTCACCTTAGGTCTCACGTCTGCTAGGGACATGAAGAAAAATTAAATATATGGTGTGATTCTCTGGCGAACTATCAATACTTTTATTATAAACTCTATCTGTCAGTTCTGTCAGTGTCAACCAACTATAATAATATATATTAAACTTATGTTTGTCTCTGCTCTATTAACTATTAAGTTGACCCTTTATTATTTGTCAAGTTGCAGCTTGTTATACGAATTTTTTATTTCACAAAGTAGGCGACGCTTGAACCTAAATTGTAGCAGCAAATTTTTATTTATTTTAGTTTCATTTTAGTATTAAAACTCAAAGAGCGAAGAACAGTTTTTCTATTTGATTTTTGGTTTGCGAAACGCCTTGTATACCCACACACGTACAGAAAATCTACAATATTATGCGATATTCACACTACAACTATGCCGAAGCAGGAGTTTGGATCCAGGACACCAAAGAAGTTCGACTCAGTACACCGTCAGTCTGCCGGGGGAATACACGAAAGAAGTAAGTTCTATGCTCAAGTTTAAAGAAGAATTCTTGCACTTATACTCCTTATCACTGTCGAATTCCTTCTATACCCATGCACGTATAGAAGATCTACTACGTACAGAATATTATTATAATTCGATATTCACACTACATCTATGCCGAAGATTTGCAACGCACAGAATATTATTCGATATTCACACCACATCTATGCCGAAGCTGGAGTTTGGATCCAGGACACCGAAGAATTTCAACTCGGTACACCGACAGTCTACCGGGGGGAAAACACGATAGAAAATACTATGCTCAAGTTTAAAGAATTCTTGTACTTATACTCATAATCACTTGCGAATACCTTGTATACCCACTACGTACAGAATATTATTATTCGATATTCACACTACATCTATGCCGAAACTGGAGTTTGTATCCAGGACACCGAAGAATTTCAACTCGGTACGCCGACAGTCTACCGGGGGAAAACATGAATGAAAATACTATGCTCAAGTTTAAAGAAGAATTCTTGTACTTATACTCATAATCACTTGCGAATACCTTGTATACCCACTGCGTACAGAATATTATTATTCGATATTCACACTACATCTATGCCGAAGCTGGAGTTTGGATCCGGGACACCAAAGAAGTTCAACTTAGTAAACTAACAGTCTTCCAGGGAATACACGATAAGAAGAATGTCCTATACTCAAGCCTGAACATGGAGACACTTGTTTTCCAATGCTCCGTTGACTCGCTATGAATCCTTTTACTCGCTATGAATCCGTTTACTCGCTATGACTCCATATACTCGCTATTACTCCATATACTCGCTATGACTCCATATAATCGCTGTGACTCCGTTTATATTTAATTCTCGCTGTGACGCCGTTTATATTTAATACTTGCTGTGACTGCTTTTATATTTAATAGTTGCTGTGACTCCGTTTATATTTAATACTCGCTGTGACCATAACATACTGTCAATACTCATCTTAAACTTAAATATATATTATACAGTTTTAAAATAATGAAATTGCATTACACAGAAATTTAAAATAAAAGTTTATTAAAATCAGAAATTGTCGTTTTTCACATTTTCTGCACAGTTTTGTGTATTTGTTTAAAAAATTGAGCAAAAATTTGTTTCTAGATTTAGTTATTGAATAAAATATATACCTATAAACTTTCTAATAAGTATAATTTAAACAAGGTTTAATTTTTATGTCTGATATATATTATTGGCAATAATTAAATCGTTTCAGCATATTTCAGGAGTTGGCATTCAGGACCTCTATGATATTCTTATTAAGCTTCACCTTAGGTCTCACGTCTGCTAGGGACATGAAGAAAAATTAAATATATGGTGTGATTCTCTGGCGAACTATCAATACTTTTATTATAAACTCTATCTGTCAGTTCTGTCAGTGTCAACCAACTATAATAATATATATTAAACTTATGTTTGTCTCTGCTCTATTAACTATTAAGTTGACCCTTTATTATTTGTCAAGTTGCAGCTTGTTATAGGAATTTTTTATTTCACAAAGTAGGCGACGCTTGAACCTAAATTGTAGCAGCAAATTTTTATTTATTTTAGTTTCATTTTAGTATTAAAACTCAAAGAGCGAAGAACAGTTTTTCTATTTGATTTTTGGTTTGCGAAACGCCTTGTATACCCACACACGTACAGAAAGTCTACAATATTATGCGATATTCACACTACAACTATGCCGAAGCAGGAGTTTGGATCCAGGACACCAAAGAAGTTCGACTCAGTACACCGTCAGTCTGCCGGGGGAATACACGAAAGAAGTAAGTTCTATGCTCAAGTTTAAAGAAGAATTCTTGCACTTATACTCCTAATCACTGTCGAATACCTTCTATACCCATGCACGTATAGAAGATCTACTACGTACAGAATATTATTATAAATCGATATTCACACTACATCCATGCCGAAGATTTGCAACGCACAGAATATTATTCGATATTCACACCACATCTATGCCGAAGCTGGAGTTTGGATCCAGGACACCGAAGAATTTCAACTCGGTACACCGACAGTCTGCCGGGGAAAAACACGAAAGGAAGTAAGTTCTATGCTCAAGTTTAAAGAAGAATTCTTGCACTTATACTCCTAATCACTGTCGAATACCTTCTATACCCATGCACGTATAGAAGATCTACTACGTACAGAATATTATTATAATTCGATATTCACACGACATCTATGCCGAAGCTGGAGTTTGTATCCAGGACACCAAAGAGTATCAACTCAGTACGCCGACAGTCTACCGGGGGGAAACACGATAGAAAATACTATGCTCAAGTTTAAAGAATTCTTGTACTTATACTCATAATCACTTGCGAATACCTTGTATACCCACTACGTACAGAATATTATTATTCGATATTCACACTACATCTATGCCGAAGCTGGAGTTTGTATCCAGGACACCGAAGAATTTCAACTCGGTACGCCGACAGTCTACCGGGGGAAAACATGAATGAAAATACTATGCTCAAGTTTAAAGAAGAATTCTTGTACTTATACTCATAATCACTTGCGAATACCTTGTATACCCACTGCGTACAGAATATTATTATTCGATATTCACACTACATCTATGCCGAAGCTGGAGTTTGGATCCGGGACACCAAAGAAGTTCAACTTAGTAAACTAACAGTCTTCCAGGGAATACACGATAAGAAGAATGTCCTATACTCAAGCCTGAACATGGAGACACTTGTTTTCCAATGCTCCGTTGACTCGCTATGAATCCTTTTACTCGCTATGAATCGGTTTACTCGCTATGACTCCATATACTCGCTATTACTCCATATACTCGCTATGACTCCATATAATCGCTGTGACTCCGTTTATATTTAATTCTCGCTGTGACGCCGTTTATATTTAATACTTGCTGTGACTGCTTTTATATTTAATAGTTGCTGTGACTCCGTTTATATTTAATACTCGCTGTGACCATAACATACTGTCAATACTCATCTTAAACATAAATATATATTATACAGTTTTAAAATAATGAAATTGCATTACACAGAAATTTAAAATAAAAGTTTATTAAAATCAGAAATTGTCGTTTTTCACATTTTCTGCACAGTTTTGTGTATTTGTTTAAAAAATTGAGCAAAAATTTGCTTCTAGATTTAGTTATTGAATAAAATATATACCTATATACTTTCTTTAAGCATAATTTAAACTAGGTTTAATTTTTATGTCTGATATATATTATTGGCAATAATTAAATCGTTTAAGCATATTCCAGGAGTTGGCATTCAGGACCTCTATGATATTCTTATTAAGCTTCACCTTAGGTCACACGTCTGCTAGGGACATGAAGAAAAATTAAATATATGGTGTGATTCTCTGGCGAACTATCAATACTTTTATTATAAACTCTATCTGTCAGTTCTGTCAGTGTCAACCAACTATAATAATATATATTAAACTTATGTTTGTCTCTGCTCTATTAACTATTAAGTTGACCCTTTATTATTTGTCAAGTTGCAGCTTGTTATAGGAATTTTTTATTTCACAAAGTAGGCGACGCTTGAACCTAAATTGTAGCAGCAAATTTTTATTTATTTTAGTTTCATTTTAGTATTAAAACTCAAAGAGCGAAGAACAGTTTTTCTATTTGATTTTTGGTTTGCGAAACGCCTTGTATACCCACACACGTACAGAAAGTCTACAATATTATGCGATATTCACACTACAACTATGCCGAAGCAGGAGTTTGGATCCAGGACACCAAAGAAGTTCGACTCAGTACACCGTCAGTCTGCCGGGGGAATACACGAAAGAAGTAAGTTCTATGCTCAAGTTTAAAGAAGAATTCTTGCACTTATACTCCTAATCACTGTCGAATACCTTCTATACCCATGCACGTATAGAAGATCTACTACGTACAGAATATTATTATAAATCGATATTCACACTACATCCATGCCGAAGATTTGCAACGCACAGAATATTATTCGATATTCACACAACATCTATGCCGAAGCTGGAGTTTGGATCCAGGACACCGAAGAATTTCAACTCGGTACACTGACAGTCTGCCGGGGGAATACACGAAAGGAAGTAAGTTCTATGCTCAAGTTTAAAGATGAATTCTTACACTTATACTCCTAATCACTGTAGAACACCTTGCATACCCACACCCGTATAGACGATCTACTACGTACAGAATATTATTATAATTCGATATTCACACGACATCTATGCCGAAGCTGGAATTTGTATCCAGGACACCAAAGAATATCAACTCAGTACGCCGACAGTCTACCGGGGGGAAAACAGGATAGAAAATACTATGCTCAGGTTTAAAGAATTCTTGTACTTATACTCATAATCACTTGCGAATACCTTGTATACCCACTGCGTACAGAATATCATTATTCGATATTCACACTACATCTATGCCGAAGCTGGAGTTTGGATCCGGGACACCGAAGAAGTTCAACTTAGTAAACCAACAGTCTTCCAGGGAATACATGATAAGAAGAATGTCCTATACTCAAGCCTGAACATGGAGACACTTGTGTTCCAATGATCCGTTTACTCGCTATGACTCCGTTTATTCGCTATGACTCCGTTTATTCGCTATGACTCTGTTTACTCGCTATGACTCTGTTTACTCGCTATGACTCTGTTTACTCGCTATGACTCTGTTTACTCGCTATGACTCTGTTTACTCGCTATGACTCTGTTTACTCGCTATGACTCTGTTTACTCGCTATGACTCTGTTTACTCGGTATGACTCTGTTTACTCGGTATGACTCTGTTTACTCGGTATGACTCCATATACTCGCTATGATTCCATATACTCGCTATGATTCCATATACTCGCTATGATTCCATATACTCGCTATGACTCCATATACTCGCTGTGACTCCATATAATCGCTTTGACTCCGTTTATATTTAATACTCGCTGTGACTCCGTTTATATTTAATACTCGCTGTGACTCCGTTTATATTTAATAGTTGCTGTGACTGCGTTTATTTATAATACTCGCTGTGATCATAACATACTGTCAATACTAATCTTATACTTAAATATATATTATACAGTTTTAAAATAATGAAATTGCATTACACAGAAATTCAAAATAAAAGTTTATCAAAAGCAAAAATTGTCGTTATTTAAATTTTCTGCACAGTTTTGTGTATTTGTTTAAAAAATTGAGCAAAAATTTGTTTCTAGATTTAGTTATTGAATAGAATATATACCTATATACTTTCTTTAAGCATAATTTAAACTAGGTTTAATTTTTATGTCGGGTAACAATGTATACATGATTTTATTTATGATTCTTAATTTAATAGGCTTCAATTATTTATAAAAGTATATAGGCAATAATTGAATCGTTTAAGCATATTCCAGGAGTTCGCATTCAGGACTTCAATGATATTCTTATTAAGATTCAGCTTAGGTCACACGTCTACTAGGGACATGAAGAAAAATTAAATATATGGTGTGATTCTCTGGCGAACTATCAATACTTTTATTATAAACTCTATCTGTCAGTTCTGTCAGTGTCAATAATATATATTAAACTTATGTTTGTCTCTGCTCTATTAACTATTAAGTTGACCCTTTATTATTTGTCAAGTTGCAGCTTGTTATAGGAATTTTTTATTTCACAAAGTAGGCGACGCTTGAACCTAAATTGTAGCAGCAAATTTTTATTTATTTTAGTTTCATTTTAGTATCAAAACTCAAAGAGCGAAGAACAGTTTTATATTTGATTTTTAGTTTGGAAAACACACACATGTATAGAATATTATTCAATTTTTCAATATTTACACTACACGCATGCAGCAGCTGGGAATTGGACTTAGGACCCCGAGGAATTTCGACTCAATACACCGTCATTATGCCTCGGAATAGAAGACTCAAAGAAGAAAAAGATTTTGCTATACAAGTATTGTTGTACTCTGGCATACTTAATTTTATATAAAACTTCTTTTGGTAAGTACCTGTCAGTATAACTGGTTATATAAAACTGATTCGTTGAGTCTTGGTCATTATTATCTTAATTTCATTTTTTTTGTGCATTTGTATTTAGTTTTAGAATCTGGAGTAAAATCTGGATTTGACCTAATTTTTTGACATGCACGAATATATGCCTCAACTGAGATGAATCCTGGGCCTCCTGGTTTGAAATTCATCTCAGCATACTCGTCTGCCAGAGACGACAAAAAGAAAAGAAAAAGAGAAAGAAATATTGGCTCTACTATATAGCCTATACTAAGATTTCTTAAAATGTGACTCTCTGGCTAACTATCAATACTTTAATAAAAAATTAAAAACGCATTTCTGTTTTTTGATTGATATTAATCTATAGTTAATCAAACTGCCCTTTACCTTAAACTAACAGACTGTCCTTAGCCTTAGTAACAGCGGCTAAGGTAAAAAATTTTCACTTGTTCTTCATGCGTAGCTTGGCAGTTATTTGCATATGGCATTAGGCTTAGATCGCAAGTTATTGATTTAAAATTTATGCAAACTAACTAATGTTTAACTAAGTTTATATACAATTCAAGGACATATTGTGAGATTGTATTACACATTATAGAAATTCATATTAAAAGGTTTCTAACAAGCAAAATTGTTGTTTATTTCACATTCAAGTTTTGTGCTGTTATTGACACCATTATTTTTTTTGCTTTTATTGAGTTGAGCAAAAATCGGTTTCCAGATTTAGTTATTGAATGACTAAAGCTATAGCATATACTATAAATGATCATTATGTCTAGCTTATAAAGACGATGAATCGTTAAATAGTGCGTTGACCCATAAAAACTGCAATCTGCCAAATGATAACATCATCAACAAAGACACAAAACACGAGTTAAACAACGACAACAAACCGTTGAATGCCATTCGGAACTGTGGGCCAAGCTTACCTGCATACACTTAAGCCCGCACATATACACATATAGTATTTTTGAGACACGATTTACACATATACACAATAAACAACAAACTGAACGAAACTTCCGTCGTTCTGTGTGGATATACAAAATGTTCGTTCAGTTTATTAGCTAAGCTGCTCTAAGGCTAGGTTTGTGCTTAGCTTTGTGCTTGTATGCATTTGTTTGTGTGTGTGTGTGTGTGTGTGTGTGTGTGTGTATTGGTGCTTGTACGTTGCTGACGTCGCTACCACCGCTGTTGCTGCTACTGCTTGCCGCTGCTGCTGCTGGCAGAGACGCCAAAAACTTACTTTATCTTGTGATTGCTGAGAAGTTTTGAATTCAGTTGAGCATAAACATTACTACGGTGCGGAGGGTTCTCCTTTGGTGGATAAATAGAATCAGCTGCGTTTGAGCGCGTTATTCAAACTCTATATATAAACAGTTATATATATATATATATATATATATATAAATTCTTTATCAATTATAATAAAAAAAAAATAGAATAATAAAGTGTTTTGTTCAAGTGTGCCAAACGTATTGTGCTGAAGAAATAACGAAAAGATCGAGAGAGAGAGAGCAGCATGTCGTATCCTGCTGCTAGCTAATAATAGTAAAACAAGTCACATTTTTATAATAAAAATTATAATATATATAAATAATAAACAAAGAAATTAATTATCGTAAAACTTGTCACAAAATCAACCCGACACGATGTCTATGAATTATTACAACAGCAGCACACGATATGATATGGTCGTGGAGATCGCCAACATTGCGCTGGATGAGTTTAAGACCCATCATACATCGCGTAATTACACGGGTCTGGTACAGCGTTACTATCAGCTTGTAGAGGACGATTACGGGGGTATGTTATTCATATATTATTTGTTATATTTAATATATGCAAATTGCAGTTTATAGGTCTCCATACCCATATCTAATATAGGCTAATAAAATTTATATATATAAAAAATAAAAAAAATAAACCAAAAATCCCCTCAGGCACTTGAGCAACTCCGTCAGTTGTCAGCGCCAACAATCAACGTTATTTTTTTTATTTTTTATTTTTTTTTTCTATTTATAATTTACTTCGGGAAGTTATAAAGCTAATATGTGTCTATGCCAAGTGGAGCTGCTTAGTCAGCAGTTTACGTTGTAAACACACACAACAACAACACTAACAATAACAACAGCTAACGATGAGTTGCCATTTTTTTTGGATTTTTAAATACAAAAAAAAAATCATAACAAAACGAAATGCCAAATAAAAAAATTGGCAAGAAAAAGAGTAGAAAACAAAACCAAAAAAAAGACTTCTAGGACAATTAAAAAAGGTTTCTTTTGTTGCTATTGTTGTTGCAGTTGTTGTACTTAAGTGCGACCTTGGCAATGCCAATTGTATTATATATATATATTTGGTTTTTTTTTTTGACAATTATTAACGTAATTAAAATGTATTTACATAGTTTATCTGAAACATTTTATGAGGCGACCGTCGTCATTTATACTTATACTTAGCTTATGCCAGTGTGCAGCTAACCATGTACAAGTACGTGTATGTAAAATAAGAATACCAACAACAACAACAACAATCATAATAACATTGTTAACAATATTAACAATAACATTGATGAAAATGATGCATATACCATGTACTATATATACATATATATATATATATAATATATACATATATATAGAGTATAACTAATGTACTTGTATTTATGTTTAGTTTCTTTCTGTTGGTTTTTCGTTTTCATTTTTTAAGACGTGGTTGCACACACAACAAATACAGTAGACACACAAAAACATATAGTGTATACTTATTGACATTCTTGACTTGAGCGGATGCGCTGGGTGATAAGGTCAATGGAAGGTAGCAGCAATTAAAATGTGTATACAATTATACTGTATATATACAGCCTGTACAGGCAGACAGCTTAACAAAAAATAATACCCAAAAAAAAATCAACATACGCAAATAACACATGCTTCAAGTGCAAAACAAAAGACTTAGAACACAAACCCGATTAGCCAGTGACAAATAAAAGACTTAGGACACAAACTCGCAAACAAAAGTATAATAGAAAAAACTTTCAATAGAATAAAAAATACCCTTTCTTTAGTATAGAATATAATACAAATACTAAATGCAGCGTGTAACTAAAATTAGTTAATATTGAAGTATATACTAAAGCTATGATTTAAAGTGGTTCAAAGTGTTTTGGTTTAACTTTATATAACATTGACATCTATTTTATAAAAATCATAGGCTTCGCTATAAGTAAATATAATATAAAAGCTACATATAAGCTTTAACTTTAGCCTTTGATCTCAGCTGTTGCTACGCATATAGCTGAATAATAAACAACTTTTATATGTTTGGAGCTGCTACCCACATTTATGGGGTATAATTAATTAATAAAAATTAATAAATAAATGTATTTTTATTTGTTTAAAATCAAAATTCAATGACTTTTGATCAAATTTAAAGCTATTTTTTTGAAATTGCCGCAGCTCAGCTGCCAGCTATAAACAATTTGTGAAAAATAAAAACTGAATAAGCTTAGTAAACAGCTGCTAATAACATATATGTATATATAGTTGAATATATATTTTACATAAAAATTAATTAACAATATATTAATTCGATTACTGTGTAAAACAATGACCGTTTAACTGCCTTTCGTGTATGCATTAATACCATTTTTTATGAGTTTCAAATTTAATGTAAATATATTTACATCTAAACGAAAGTGCAATACAAATTTCTTATTATATTAAATGATAATGCTGTGACGACATTGCCTGATCAGGTTATAATAAAAAGTATTTAATAAAAACAATAACATCAGACACGACCTAAGCTAATTCATTTCAATTGTAAGTCCAGTTCCATTTCAAAGCAAAAAAAAAAAAAAACAAAATTCAATAAAGTAAAAATTAAAAATGTAAGTTAAATATATAACCTGATTATCCGGTTTAATTATTATTGTGGGTTTACCAATGGAAGGCAACAATATATATACAACATATTTTACTTAGTTTTAGTCGAATAGTAAGAATCATTGTTTACTTAGACACGATATCATTTTCATTCAGTTTTTCTAATGTTGGCTAAATCAACATAGGAATTTAGATAAATTGCAAAGCTATTTGCTATGCAACCAATAATATTGTCAACTTATTTAATTATGCATATTTTAATGACTCAATAGATCCACGTGCTGAACGCTTTCCACTTATGGAACATCCCATGTTTACATTCGGTCTGGTTGCCATCTACCTCTCCTGGGTGCTTGTATTGGGTCCACTCTTTATGCGAGATCGGAAGCCTTTTCAACTGCGTCGTACACTTGTCATCTATAATGCATTCCAGGTGCTGCTCAGTGGCTACATGTTCTATGAGGTAAGAGGGTTGTTATTTTTTGGCTCTTAACGGTTTTTATTAACTCAAATTTATATATATATATATATATTTGTGTATTTATAGCATTTGATGGCTGGCTGGCTGAACTACTATAATTTAAAGTGCCAACCGGTTGACTATTCAGATGGTCCCATGTCGAAGCGAGTAAGTCCACATTCTAATCATCTCAAGGTTATTTTATTATCAAAGAATAGAAGAGCAAAAATAAAAAAAATGAAAAAAAAAAACAAAATACACGCGCTAAAAATCTACACAATTTATTTATGCTAATTTACAATTTCACAAAAGAAAAACAAAAACCAATTTTGTTTTATTTTTTATGTGTTCCTGTTGCCAGCGGACAAGTTCGTTGGCTTTTGGCAATGAATCATTAGCTTCTTCAGTACAAAGTTCAATTTTAATTTACAAAAATGAATTTTAATTACTGTTCTTAAGGTTAAGCAAGGGAAAGTGCGTCTAATACTCGTTGAACTTCTAGCAATTTGTTACGCCTGTCAATTTTATTGTTCTTTTTATACACTTTCAAAGTTCCCAAAAAAAACAAAAACCTATTTAATTTGTCTGTTTTAACAACAACAAAGCAAAAGCAAAAAAAAATTAAAACATAAATAAAATAATTAAACATATTTAAGTAATAGGCATTTAGAGTTAAACACATAATTTAGTGGCGATTTGGCGCGCTTTGTAAATCGTTAAAATTAAATGCCAAATGCTGACCACAAAATGCCTTTACTGAAATTGTACTAAAAAGTGCACTGAGCTCCACAGCAACTAAAAGCCACTGAAAAAAATAATACATAAAATTCACAGCTCTGCAATAATTCAAGGTTATTTTATTTGTATTTTTTTTTTGGTTTATTTTTTGGTTTCTTTTTTTTAAGTATTTTACAAGCAAATTACCATAGACATAGTCAAACATTTGATGCAGCAAAGTTAACGCAAACAATTTGCACAGTCAGATCTATATATATGAGTTGGTCATAAAATTCCATGTAAAAGCTATAAACAAAGGCTAAAATATATGTTAATAAACATATGTTATTGGCCCCAAAAACAAAAAAAAAAATAAACTAAAATAAAAACCTTACAAATTCCCTGAAGACTCATTGATAAATTTCACATCCGTCGCAAACAAAAACAGAAATAAACCAAATTTCAACAAAAAAATAGAAGGTCAAATCTTAAGCATGAGTCAAATATTTACATGCTATGGCGATTTGACACATACATAAATATTGTTTATATATTTAATTACATCACATTGCGTATACGCACCATAAGCACGTTCAGCCAATTTATGCTTACACAGCACAAAGGCATGTTTCACTTTCATCGTTGGATTTTAACTTCATTTTCTACAAAAAGCAAAAATAAAAGTAAAACCCACCGAAATGTTGTTGCCAATGTCAGCAATAATTAAAGCTCAAGTTTTTTTTTATATGGTTATTCAGAGTTATATTCAATTTTATATATTTATACCCGTACAGTCATCATGCGTTGCGGTCTAAGAATCATAAGCCGCAACGACCTTGCTCATATTCAATCTACCAATATCTACTTCTAAGCTATAACTCAAAATCTCTCTCTCTCTCTCTCTCTCTCTGTAGATGCTTAACCTGTGCTACATCTATTACCTGTCGAAGTTAACTGAGTTCGCTGACACCTTTTTCTTTGTACTGCGCAAAAAATCAACTCAAATCACCTGGCTCCATGTCTATCATCATTCGGTAACACCTTTAGAGACTTGGGTGCTGGTCAAATTCCTGGCAGGTTTGTAGCTAAAGAAACATAATCTAGTGCAATCTCTACTACTTTCATTACTTTTAGGTGGCAATGCAACATTCCCTAATCTATTGAATAACTTTGTACATGTTTGCATGTACTTTTACTATATGATGTCTGCCATGGGCCCGGAGTATGCCAAGTTCCTGTGGTGGAAGAAATATATGACAGAGCTGCAAATCGTAAGTAGTACTCGTATTATTATTATTAATACTATTTTTATAATTTTTATTATTATATGAAATGGGTTCCAGCATAGATACCTAAAATGCAAACAAAATTGAAACTTGTTTAGAAGTTTATTATTTTTTTGTTTTGGTTGTTTTTTTTTTGACAGCCTAAACCTGAGCCTGTAGATACTAAACGAAACCAGTTAGACCAGACGTACCTGTGCCTCAGTGCCTGTTAGCCATATTAAATGGTATTAAACACAATCTAACGCTATTGCCAAAAAAAAAAAATATCAAAAGCTTAAAGAAAAATCTTACTTAATGCTTCTAACTGTGTCTTGCAACTGGCCAAGCCAATGACACATACACTCAGCTGCAAGTGGAAGTGGTTTGTGTTTACCTTAAAAACACACAAAACATCACAAATACCAAGCCATAGAGACAAAGAGACATAGACACATAGACAGTCAAAGGCCAAGATGTTGAGTGTTTAGAATTGCATAATCCATATCTGAATCCGTATATAAATCTTTCTTATTGCAATTATCATTGCATAGCAAAGTGCAGTTCATTGCACGACGCTGTCACTTTCATTAAATTAACGCCCCAAAATGTGAATTCTACAAGCTTTTTATTGCACACACTAGAACTAGTTAATATATATATATATATATATATATATATTGTATATAGTATATATAGTTAACTATGCTGACCAGTCAAGTGGGTTTTCGTACATTTTCAGTCTCTTTTTTTTCTATAATTTTTCATCGTTTGTTTTTCCTTTCAGCTTTAGTTTCAGATTTCAATTGCCTTTGGTTGTCTTTCCGTTTTCTTAGCAGCGATGGCATTTTGCGCCACTCCACTGAATTTCCAAGCAGTCTTCTAATGTGGATATGTGTAATTGAATGGCCCACACAAACAACATACACAGCCACACACACACACACACACAAGTAGAATATATATATGTATACATATGGCATTCGTCGGTTAAAAAAGTTTCATTGCAGTATTTCAATGTTTCGAAATTCTTGAAACGCATAAAACTTAGCGAGTTTAGTTAGTTCTGCTACTGTTTTTGTTGTTGGCCTGCTTCTATATGCTGGCTATGTGTATATATATATGTGTGTGTGTGTGTGTGTGTATTTGTTGTGTCTTGCCTTGAGGTGCACTCGGCTCTACAGTTGACTTGTCAAACGCTCAGCGACTTCGATGAAAAACTTAAAATTATACATACGATACGTTGCCGCTCGTCTATATACGATACGATACGATACGATATATGATGATATAGCTATGCCTCATGTTTTGTGCTTGATTCTTCTAAACAATTGTTGTTGTTGCTGTTATTGTTGTTATGTGCTGCCAGTTGACATTTTTAATGACGCTATACACGGCAATCAAATGTTAAGTGGATAAACATCAGACACAACAGACAGAGATGGACGCAACTTGCGGTTAATTTTGTCTGCCACTGTTAATAGTACTTATGTATATAATAAATTGTTGTTCCTATTGAGCAGCTTGCCACAAAACCTACAATATATATATATATAGATATTGTATATACATAGATCATGCTCCAATTTGCCAAGAGACGAACAAGTTTAAGTTCCAATTAACCAACCGGCACTACAAATTGAATGCACATTGGTCACTGTCGTTTTGTTGTTGCTGTTTTTGTTGTTGATTGTTGTTTGCTGTTTGCTGTTTGTTGCAACATCCTTGCAACTTGGCCGGTGCGCCAATTCACAAAATTCAGAAAAAAAATATAAGTTACCACATTTTAGCACGCCGATCCGACCAGTTTCGATTACATTATCTTTAGCTTGGCATTCGCCATTTGCTATTGCTATTGCTATTGCTATTGCTATTAGTGTTCCGTTTTGCGGCAATGAATGTTGCCTGGTTTGTTGAGCATTCACTTTTAATATGTAGCTTCAACTCGCCGCAACGAACTTGCCACACTGTGAGTGTCTATGTCGAATGCGAACAAAGCTCCATCCAGCCATATCCATATAGGTAAAAGTCTCAAAACCGGCAAACTGCCACTTTCAGTTTCCAGACTCGTGTGCGCCTACATTTATGTGGGCAAGTCCAAGCTATTCATTCATTCATGTTGCAAGTGCAACATAGCAACATTGCTCAGACCCGTCTCAAAGACCTTTTGATTGTGCAACACTTTAAACTGTTGGCGCCACTGCCACACAGGCCTATACAAATGGTACAGTGGTTAGAAAGAAAGAAAGTTGCTAATGATCTTCAGTTAATGATATTAGTTAATGCTAAAAAGATGTATATGAAAATCTGTAGAATATATACCATAAAACTAATATAAATGATAGTTAATAGTTAGTTGATGATAGAAAATGTGGTAATAAATGAATTATATAAGCTTTAAAGGATGTTTCTCTTTGAAAGTGAACCAAAAGCAGCGCTCGGGTCGGAAGTTGCATTTCTTTTTCTATTTTCTTATTACCTCTAAAAACTCTATAAAAGTTATATACCCTTAAATAGTAAATAGTGCATAGGCCAATTGTAGGGTATTCATGTTGCCTATATTACTTACTTTTCATACTCATTTATAAACAGTTCACAAACAGTTTTAAACAGCTTTGCACTGCACTGTTGCATTTTCTATCAGATAGAGTTATAAGATCTTAACAATTGTTTAACTATTTCCACAAAAAAACTGTAAGCTTAGTAATAGCACAGTTAAACAGATAGCACAGCTATAATTTAGGGTCTAGACAATACGCAAAACATTTCATTAAAACAACAAACTTCAATCGTTCCCCCCCCCCCTCTTTGAATGCGGTTTCTATTGCTTATTATAGTCTCATTTTGTTCCTGCTGCTAATGTGCAACCACTGTACACTTTGTTGCACATAAGCACACACACACATACACATATATATAGAACTGTATATATGTGTGTAATGGAGCATTTAAGCGCTGATGTTGGCTTTCAACGTACAAAAGCGATATAAGACCAAAATTGGCCAAAATAAAATGACCAACAACTTCTGACCCACTGTGTTGGTCTCTGTCTGCTGGCTTGCAGCTTGTTGGCTCAGTGACTTTGGTAGCAAAGCGGCTTTGCAGCGTTGTGTTAATGGAAAACTTGCATCGCTTGGTTGACCAACTTGTTGCTTGTTATTTGTAGGTCACAAAAAAAGCAACACAAACTCAACAACAACAACAAATCGCAAGAAAACAAGAAACTAAAAAATAACTAAAAACTAACAAAAATCAAATACAAAAACAAATACTGAGGCGTTCAATTGTGTGAATTGTGGGCGTGTACCATGCATTAGTTGCAGTAATTCTAAAGAGTTAAAATACGTTAAATGATATATATGATAAATAATTAATAGATATGTATATATATAAACATATACATAAATTGTTTTGTTATCAATTGATGCAATAACAATAAATATCACATAATAATTGGCCATTTAATTTGTGCATTTAACAAACAGGCGAAAAGGTCAATGGAAGCAACAATCAGAAGGCTTGAATAGCAAACATGTTAAATTGTTAACAGTTGTGGTAGCGCCAGTCACTCAATGCATCAATCAATCAGCTTACTAAACACACAAACAGACAAACAAGTTGAACCCGCAGACAAAGCCAGACAAATAGGCAACTCACATATAATTTATTATATATAGATATATTTATATATAGATATATATTGAGCACTCTATTGTAATACTATTACAGACTTATCATAACAGTTATTATGGCAAGTTATTATTTATAAATTTACATAACTAATATATTTATATTTTTATGTGTTTATATATATATTTATATAGTTTGATTTTTAATTGCCACAAGCTGTGACCCCAAGGGCGAGTGCAGCACTTAATTTGCTGCTTGATTCTGTGCAATTATAGTTGATGCGTTTAGCCACATATTATGACCATATAATTTGGTTTAGTTTCGACTGATTATTGCGTATGAGTTGGTCTTAAGGTTCTGTCTGCACTAAGGTCAGCCCTTGAACGCAATTTTACTTGCATTGAATGCGATTGGAGCAAAAGTTAAAAATACAAAAATAAACTAAGAAAAAATATAAAGTTAAAGATATAGAAAATCTTTTTTAAAATATCAGAGGGAGTAGGTAGAGTTCAATATACTTTAATTTTTATTATAATTAAGAATTCTTCTCTATAATCTATGCTTTCATAATGAAGATGTTGCAGGCTGTTAACACTTGATAAAACTTCATAATGAACTTAAAATTCGTTAGAGTACAGCGATTTTCTATAGAGGAATTATAAAAATAATTAAATTCTCTATATAACTTTATTCCCTTTCCCACATAATACTTTTAGCTTAAATTTTAATCACTTTTATATATATTATTTGTTATTATTATTTCTATTTGCGTAAAAAAACACAAGTAGACTCGGTTTGACATAGCTCTTATGAACTCAAATGGACAATGAGAATTGTTATACTAGACGCTGTCACTTAAAGTCTTATAAAATCTACAGAATTAACAATGCTTTTGTATGTATATATATACTATATATATATATATATTTTATTTGTCTAAACATTGATTATAGCTTATGATTTTTATTTAATTCAGAATACGCCTTAACATTCGTTTGCATTCATCAAGAGGCAATTTTGACGACATTTTTTCTCAGTATTGAAATCGAGGGAATTTTTCACCTAATTCACACAAGAGTGTTTAACTATTAATTAACAATTTGTTAACAATATTTTAACCTATATTTAAACTGCAAAAAACAAATAGTTATAATTATAATACATCTCTGTCTTTTTAATTTTCTTACAGGCGCAATTTGTACTATGCATTGTACACACCACAAGGGCTCTCTTCAGCAATCAGTGTCAATTCTCCAAGTTTATATCGGCGCTCTTGCTACTAAATGCAACCATATTCTTCTGTCTCTTTATGAATTTCTATATGCAAAGCTATAAGAAGTCCAAGGCACAACAATTGACAGCAGCAGCGACAGCATTGTCGGCGTCAAAGGCAGATAACAACAACAACAACAGCCAGGATAAGCAGCTGCAGCTGCAACAGGAGAACCAGATCTTAGCACACAAACTGAAGGCCAACTAAATGCAAATGCGGCAAACTACAACAACAACAACAACAACAAGAACTAACAACTTTAAAATGCTACCAAAAGCTGCTCGCGTGCAAAAATTTTTGTATAATACATTAGAATTTGGTGTTGGTTTTAAGACAAGCAGCGATATAATTTGGAAGTTGTTTGGTACAAAGGTTTTAATATACTTCAATTGGGGAGCCATACGTTAATTTCTAGAACTGTACACACACTTAGAGAAACACACGTGCACTCACACAAATGCGCACATAAAACAAGCTTAAGCCTACAGTAGAATTTATATTTTGATTTTCTAGCACAGGGCGTATACTTAATTTACGTACATTTTAGAAATCTTTGCTTTATCGCTTGTTATTGAATTATGTATTTTCGATCGAAACTAACTTTTTTTTATATATATAAATACATATATATATATATATATATATCGTATACAGTACTATATGTTATACTATAGGAACTATTACGATTACGAGTTAGAAGTCTAACTGGGTCAATTTTTACGATCTGCTTAAGTTTAAGTCATTTTATTTGTAGTACAAGACAATATTTTGCTCAGTTTGAAATCATAGCTGTTAAGTGTTAACTGTAAAATATATATATTTCTATATATCTATGTATGTATACTATATACATATATACATATTTATATATTTATATATATAGATGAGTTCTGTAAATAGATTTTATATTTGATAAATGTTAAATATTTGTAAAGTTTAAGCATAGCCTAAGCTCAACTAGTCTTAGTTACAAAATGCGAACGAACAAACAGAGAATAAATAAAATTTAAGATAAACATATACATATACGTCTATATATATATAAAAGCGAACGGAATTCTACAATGTTGTAGAAGAAAAGGAAACAACAATAAGTACATTTAATGGTCACTTTATAAGATTTTATGGTTAAAAAATGGCAATAGTTTTGTAACGTGCTTGGCTAATGGGCCGGAAAACCGAATTAATACTCGCACGTTTTAGCTTGAAATTAAAGTCAATTGAATAAGCGTAACCAATGGTAAAACATTGTCCAATCGGACGGAAGAATAATCATTGATTTAAAGAGAAGAAAAACTAATTGATCTAGCGGTGTGCCGTGGATTGAAACTGAAACGGATTTTTACTGAATCTCGCAGTACCAAATATAGCTGTCACCACTTATGGAATTAGGAAAAATAGTTGATTTAAAAGATTGTCTAATGTCTATTGCCACAAAATACCAATTTAGGTAAAGAATGAACAAGAACAATTAATTGTTCTCAGTTTATTCAATTCCACAACCACTATGCTGCTAGCACAAAGCTGGCTGCTATGCACAAGAAAAATATAGTCTTATATTGTAAACGATAGGTGGCGCCTATTTAACCCAGGAAATTCACCAACCGTCCAATACATAAAGTTTAACATCCTTAACCCTAGGTGTCGCTTTAAATTAAAATGTTGCTGAAAAATACAATAATTCGCTATAATTTAACAGCTGTCTATAAAACTAGTTAGTTTTATCTCTTCATAAAAATTGAAATCAATTAATACAAAATATTATTTCATATATATCGCTTCTCCAAAACTCATCAAGCTGTATAAAAATTAATAAAATAAAAAACCAACAAATTGCTATAGATGTTTTTATATTTAATTTACGTTTATTTTAATATTCAAACAAAACCGCATTGATTTCAAATTTTTTTTTTTAATTATTTCAAATTTTGGCATTCAAGCGACTACGTTAGTTAACTTAACAGTGTTTGTTAGATATTAACAGAATTTACAAGTTCTGTTAATGCTATGCTCTTCTTCTTCGTCTGCAAGCTTTGGCGCTTCTACTTGTTTTAACAGCTGGCTGTTAGTCTTATTGGACAGCTGCGCGAGTGCGGTTGTATAGGTGCTTCGATAGTGATAGTAAATTGCGAAGTAAAAAACGAAAACGAAATAAAACAAATTGAATTAAAAGGCGAGGCAAGTGCAAGACGGCAAAACAGAAGAATAATATTTATTAGGGCAAAAGCGACGTATTTAAGTCGACGGAATCTCAGTGCCAAAAATTTATATTGATTTTCTTGTTTGTGTCGTGTGAAAAGTGCGACTCAAAAGCAACCACTTCAACTTCACACAAGAGCGTAGATTATCACTTGGTCTTGTTAGACAATTTGCCAATTGGATGCAACAACAAAAACAACAGCAACAACAATGTAAATAAACTAGTCAAGTGCTTTGTTGTAGTGGTTAGTAGGTCCTATTAACTATCGTTTCTATTGGTGAGAGAAAGATTGATAGAGAGAGAAGGAAAGAGAGCGCGCGCGACAAATTGCAATATCAGCAACAACAAAAGCAAAAAAAATTCATCTCTGTGATTGCAAGTGTGTGTGCGTACGTGTAACTGTGTATATGCGCAACAGTGTCTTGTGTATTTAAGAAGATGCAAAAAGAAAACAACAAAAAAATGTGTTCAGCAAGTTCAAATTGTCATTGAAAGTTGCTCGTAAAAGCAAAAAGCAAATCAGCCGGCAGGACGGCACAACGTTGGGAGTGGCCTTGGACTGTGTTTTAGCCATATTCCAATTGGATTGAGACAACAAAAAAATGTGGATACCATCGAATAACAAATACGGCGTCGGTGAGTAAAAAAAAAAATCTTCAAAAATTTCGACCCTCTATCGTTGCTTCTGTATGGGTGTGTAGGTGTGTATAAGAGCGTATATGTATGCGTGTGCATGTGTACTCGTATCGGTGTATGTCTGTTTGTGTGTATGTATGTGGCTTTCCGCATCCCCTGGGCTTTGGCTTCGGCCCAACAGCACCCCTTGAGTTTGTTAATGCAAGGGGTTGTTGCGGGGGCGTTGTTGTGCGTCACGTGCACGTTACTTTCGCTTTGTTGTTATTGTTGCTTTTGTAGCTTTTGTAACTGTTGTTGGTGTTGTTGTCGTTGTAGCCATAGCGTTGATTCACAGTTTTTTCCGCGAAACACCGCACAGCATCACAGCAGCAGACAGGCGGCTGCCAACAACCACCACACCTCCCCCCAACCAACTCAATTCAACGTATCGGGGCTGCCGGAAAGGCGGAAAAGCGATTTTTCTACTTATTTTTATAGCATTTGCCCACCGTCGTCTTCTTTTCATTCACAGACAGCCGCGCAACTCAAAGGCGATTTCTGTTTGTTGTTGTTGCCGCTGCGATTTGATGTGTTTATGTTTTCATTTTACCTCTCCGCACCCGACCTCTACTATCTAACTCTTTCAGCCCTCTGACAGCTCTCCTGTAGCCATTCAACTGACATCACGCTTAACCGCGTTGCCAATTGCCATACGCCAGGTGTTGCCAATTTAAATGCTTCTGTAATTACAAGCAACTGAAAATAGCCAACTCACAGCTGGCAACGTTATTACGTCGGCCACTGTAACTATAACACTAGTGGCACAAACTAAACTTGTTTTGATAACAGCAACAAAAGAAAATATGTGAATCTTTGCCTTTTTTTTATTTAACTGTCTTTATTGTAAATATACTTACAAGTTGTTATTGTGGTTTCTCCAACTGTTCCATTTGTTTGTCTTATTTCCACAATATCTTTTCATTCGTCACACTTTTCGCTTCAATGGCAACGCTTAGTAAATGACAACTGCGACTCAGTTGATGGAGCTAAAGCTGGTCACTAGATTAAATACCATACACAACTTTAGTATACCCTACAGCATTGCAATGGAAAACACTTTTCCAAGAAAATAAAGAACCTGTTTTTCATTCATAAAAACTTTTCAATGCATTGCAAAAGTTTTTCTTCGTTTTAATTATTTTTTTATATATAATCTATTGAGCAGAAGTGACCTGATTACAGGGTATCCATAGAATATACTTGATAACTTTTTTGTACCAAATAAAGAGTACTTGTCAGCCCTGTTTATTCAGCAGTTGATGCTGCTCCAGTTCAGTTTCCATGCCACTGATGATGTATGCCATGACAGGCGGTCAAAGTTTACACAAATCAATCAGTTGCCATCAGCTTAGCTAACGTAGAGGGGTTGAATGTTTAGTTGAATGTAAACGCCATTAGCGTCTGTCAACGCCCTAACCTTGCACAATAAACGGAGAATAGGAAGTGATGTAGAACCGTGCTTTTTGTTCCGTTGCCACGTGTTGACCGGTTGCAGCTGCAGCACTACCAACAACAACAGCACCAGCAGTAATTTCAACTGCTGCAAATGCAACATACGCCTGGGCAATGACTTCATTAGCATCCGCATACCAGGCCAGGCACACGCTCTTTGTCTCTGCTTTTAATATTTTTTTTTTTTTGGCGTAATTGTTTTCATGGTTTCATCGCTATTGTATACCCTGTACAGCGGGTGTGTGTGTAATAACTTAATCGCATAATGTGTGACGCATTAATGTAGATACATCAGAGACAAACCCAACAGTATAGGGGCAATAACCCGATAGCGCTCTATCATAATGAAGTTGTCTAAACTAGAAGGCTGTGTGCCACTTTTGGCTTAAACTTATTCCACTAGAAGAACCCTACAATATTTTGTTGCACTTCTGGTAGAGTATGTAATCTTCAGCATCTTGCAACAAACTGTTTCTGGTTCTGGTTGCTCTCAATTACAAAGTTAGTCAAACGACAGTTTTTGGTGGGTTTCATTCATTGCTAAAGCTGCTGGTGCTTGGGGCAATGCGGGCAGTTTCATCACAGTCAGAGGCAGAAACCATTGAGAATTGTTGGCATAAAGTTTGCCAAAAATTTCTAGACAGGCACAGGCCGGATGTTGCCGATGCCTTTTCCAGCGAATTCCGTATTTTTTTTTATTTTTTCTGTTTCTGTTGTTGTTGTTGTTGTTATTGTTGTTGCTTCATTCTTCGACTAGGGGGCAAACATTTTCGTTTTCAACTTTAATTTAATATTCATTTTATGCATTTGGCCAGTGGCTGTTGCTGCTGTTTCTGTTTTTCTCTGTTTCTGTTGTGAGTTGAAGTTGAATACAACACACACAAATTTGTGCACCGTTTCCTTTATGTTATGCACAGATATTGTATATATATATATATATATAAATATATATTGTTGTGTCTGTGTGTGCGTGTGTATAAAGTAAATTGATTCAATACATTGTTTAATATGCTAAGCGGTAACTTTTGTAAATTTAACAGTGTCTACTGCCACTTTATGCATTTCTGTCAATTTCTCCATTTGTCCATTCATCAGTCTATTCCATATCAATTGTATTCATCTGTAGGTACATCATTCCGTTTACTCTGTGCCTTCAATTCGGCATTTGGTCTTCCATAATTTGTCTTTAACGATGTATTTATGATTTGTGACATGGCACTATAATGTCTATGATTAACAACGCATATACACGCACACCACACACCACACACCACACATACACACACACACACACATACACATATGCATATAAACATATATACATACAAATAGACAGACAAAATTTATCGCACTTCCGATTTGAGCACATTATCAGTCACATTACCGGATGAAGCACGTTTCTGTTGTGGTTTTCCTTGTTTTCCCTCTTCTCCCTTACCTTCCTTCTACTTCTATTACTACTACAACTCTCTACGTGTTTAATGCAAATGCAGTTAATACTAAAAATGCATTTTCATATCGATTACCCTAAAACCATCTATAGACAGCAGGTCTACTACAATTCCTACCTCTATCTATATCCGTACTACGTACTGATAAACATTTGGAGATAAGACGGCAGCTCTTACTTACTTACTTTAAGTGTATAAGTAAATAAACAATAAAACGTACGATAAGTACTCAAAACATAAACAATATACATAAGCTACGTTTATTTACATAAACTATTAACTAGTGCCTCCAATCTACTGCTACTTTGGGGAAAACTTCAATTCTATCAACAAAATATATATATTGGAGCTGATTGGGGGAGTTCCTTTTGTTCATACTCTTTTCTAAAGGTTGACAAATTAACATACGGCAAATGAGCAAACAAACTGATTAGTTTTATAAATAAATATATATATATATATATTTAAATATATTTTATATATATTTGCTAATAATAAGCTGTGGTTTTTTAAGTAGAAAATTTTTTATATTTAAAATATTTGTTTTACATTTAAACAAACAAAAACGCAAATGGTAGAAACTTTAAAATATAACACACGTAAAGCTTTAATAGTTATAGTTACATTGACAATAGTATTAAAACTAATTATAACGACTTAAATATACCCTAACCAGCAAGTGCTTTCCAACAAAATTTTCAGAATTAGCTTACAAAATAGAACTTCAGTTCTTTTTAGCTATGAGAAAACGTTATTGATATGTACAAGATTGTATATATAATATTATATTTATATAGCTGTATTCAGAATTTATTCATTCTCTTTTCAGATACCATACGTTTTTCATTCATTCAATTATTTTAATCTGTTGCAATCATCTCGTTTTTTCAATGAGTCAGTTTATATTTACTTATACATATACAAAATTTGCTTATAAAAATTAATCAGTATGTATTATCTATAAAAAAAAACTATTAAATGAATATATATTTATGATAATGTGCATATACATTACCAACAGTGGCATACCTCATTATTATAGAGTAAAAAAATGAACATTAAATGTTTGCAAAACATTTCAACATTTTTGCATATAAGTTTTGCATATGTGTGTCTCTCTGAGCAAATGGAAATATTTGTGTATATATTTATATAAATATATATACGATTTACATCTGCTAATATATATATATATATATATATATATATATAATGAATATATACAATATGGAAATATGATGTCAGCTGTAATAATGAAAAGCTGCACGTCAATGCACAAACACTCTCGGAGATGGAGAACTTTTTTACTCTCGCACAACTCTACAATGAAGATAGAAATGTATGAGATAGAAATAGAGATAGTAGAAGAGAGAGAGGAAGAGATATATACAGTAGCTTACTCTATTATTTACTTAAATGATATATGATTGACAGTTCGGGCTACGTTTCCTGTAAAATTAACTTCAAATGAATGGATTCATATGATTCACTCTCAATGATAAGCTCAGATAGGAAAATTTATTAAACAGGAATTCAATTTGAAGCCATATTTATAACAAGATTTATGTTTATCTTTTATTGATTTATTTAACAAAAAAAGAAAAATGTAATGAAAATTTTAATCCTCTTAATGCACTGCAGCAATACGCTTATATAATAGGCTCATAGGATACAGGTTGACCCATTTATCCTATTCCCCAGGCACTTGGAAACACCCTTACGAAATTACTATACAGTCTCCCTATGTGTATATGTGTCTTTGTGCGTGTGTGTGTGCTTGTTAGTGTGAGTGTGGCACAGCACAATTAATTAATTAAATTCTTGAGCTGCTTTTGGGCGCACACAAGGGTCAAGTGTGAAATAACTCCTTTGTGGCTTTAAAACATGCATTGTTATACCCTTCTATACCCCTTACTTCTCTATAAGCCATTTACGTTTGATATTATCATATATGATAAGCAGCTTTTGTACTCTTTCTATATTGTTATAACTTGAGCAGAAGTCAATGTATTGTTGAACTGTTTTCTTCTTTGTATTTTTATTGTTACAAATAATTGATTAGATTTGGTTAACTGAAGTTTAATATCACTTTAATACAATACATTGTTAAAACTATAATATTTTTATATTTTAAAGTATTTTATTTTAACAGCATTAAAGTCATTGACTCATATATAAACAGCGAACGTTATCAATTATCAATATACAAAATTTACTGCCAAAATATATTGCAGACTGCTAAAACGATTCTTTGAAATTAGAGGAATAAATACAAAGGGGAAACAAGAATTGAATACAGAGCTTACTTTTAGACATTATATTGAGTCATAATGTTAACAATTTATGATAGTGTATTAAACATTTTAATGCATAATTCTTAGTATTGAATAGGCAGTAGTTTTGGCATTATTATGAAATAAATTTATGTATAAAATGAAATCTCATATTTAAATATGTTTCGAAGTGGTTTAAATATGTAAACAAATTATATTAAATATATAATATTAGGCTAGATTCTGAGCTATAGTTTACTAGTTTTCATTTGTAGTAAATTAACGCTTTCTACAATAACAATTTAAATAAAATAGATGTTATAATTCAAAGAGTTTTACTACTTTTCCTTTTAGCTTAAAGTTAAAACTGCTACCAACAACAATCTGAATTTTTAAAGAAATCTTTAAGAAAGTTAAAGTAAAATTATTAAAGTCATACAGTTATTAGTTTATTAACTATTCCTTATATTTACTAAAGTAACTACCAACTGCTGTTAGTTATAATTATAATAATATAATTAATGCCTTTTGACGACATTGCAGCAAAATGTGCAAAAAATATCTACATACTTTTCTGATATAGCTTAGACTGCATTTTCATATAGGTGCAAATCTGTATATGTATGTGTGTGTGTGTGTATATGTGTGTTTAAGTGTGTATATGTTTATATAAGTAAGCATGTAATCGTTGAATTTTATACTTAGTTGTAGTGCACTCTTATACTATAACGGGCTCATTGCGCTACTGAAGCAGCTCTTTCATTTAATTTAAAATTATTTTCCCTCTGCCGCCTCGTACAGTCCCTTTCTTACGTACATATAAATATATATATATATAAATGTATATATATATAAATAATATTTTTTTTATTTCTTGTTTTCTTTTTTTTTGCATCCACTTGGCTTAACGACTTTTTTATTTAAATACGTTTGTTGACATTACGGACTTGTTGGACTGTCGCAGAGTCTTTTGCTTTGCGTTTTGTGTTTTTGTTCTTTTTATTTTGTTTTTGTGTCGGAGCTGCCTTTGAGGTCTATTTTGCTGTACTTCTTGTTGTTGTTGTTGCTGGTGAAACTCTGGAAAAGCCATTTGTAAGTACTTTGTGAAAAGCGCAATTAAATAGTAGGCAGCATAATTATCTGCCGGCGACCCCTTCTTCAATTTCTTTTTTCTATCTCTTCTGGAATGCCCTGGCGCCAATCGAAACTATTTCAGGCAATGAAATAATAACTTGCTATATAATATATTTTTGTCTCATTTTCTTTTTCATTTAATGTTTGTTTGTTGTTGTTGCTGTAGTTGTTGTTGTTGTTGTCTAAGCTGCTAAAAAATGCTCATTAGAATTATGCTCATGCATAACGCCGGATGGATGTGGGTGGCTTGGATTGACATGGAATGAGCTTAGCTAAGCTATGCTATACTATGATGGTACTCTGCTTTGCTGTTTACTGTTTGTAATGTGTGTGTTGAGCTGGGCGGAGTTGGGCGGAACTGGGCTGTATATGGCTATGGATATGGACGTAGGATGTGGCATGTTGCTGCTTAGCTAGCTCAACGCCTGCCTAATGTGACTGACCTAAATAGTGCGTCAGTTGGTTGGTCGCGGTTTCCTTCTGTGCATGTGTGTATGCATGTGTGGATGTATGTGTGTATGTGTGCTCATTTGTTGGAGTGCTTGCTAGCGCAAGTTGAAGTGTTTCAAGCCCAGACAAACAGCCCACAATCTACAATACCTCACAAAAAAAAAACCCTCCCTTTGCCAACTGCAGTGCCATTTAAATGATGAAATTTCAGCTATTTAGCAGCTTGGAATCCATTTAAAATCAGCAACAGCAACGGCAACGGCAAAGGCAATGGCAACGGCAACAGTTGCAGGCTTTGGCTTTCGTTCCTGGCACCGACTTCAACTACAGACAGTTACATTCAGTTACAAAAGTAACGACTGCGCATCCAACTACGATAATTTTGAAGATGTAGAAGAGGCAGCAACCATAAGGCACATAAGATACATAAGAAACAAACAACAGTAGCGGCAACAACAGCAGCAGCAGCAATGGCAACGGCAACAACAACAGGAAACAGTTTGCCCATTTTCATCGCAATGAAGCATTTCATTTGACAGACAGGCACAGAGACAGTCAGACAGTCCGACAGACATACAGACATACAGACAGACCAGACAGACAGATATATAGTCGTCGTATATACATATAAACATACATTTATATATTGCCGCCTCTGACACCAACTTCTCCGTCCCTTGTCTGTTGCTGGATTGGATTTTATTAGCTCCCTTCGTTGATATGCTCATGCCGTGTTCGCTCGTTTGTCTTTCAACGCGCACACACTGTGCACACACTTTACAATCACACACAGATACACACATACAGCTCCTTGTTGGATCAACAACAACAGCAGTAGAAGTAGATGTAGATGTAGATGTAGATGTAGATGTAGATGTATTAGTAGTAGCAGTACCAGGGCAACAACATCGTCTCTCGGCGCCGCACGGGCTCCAATGCGTGCCTTGCATTTATAATTTTTGCTGCCCTGGCCCATAGCCAGTGTTACGGATTTAAGCTTCTACTTATCAACAGCTTCCCTATCCCGATCCCTATTATTGTTGTTGTTGTTGTTGTAGTTGTTTTTGTTACTCAAATTGCAGCTTCAGCTTTAGCTACAGCTTCAACTTTGCAGTGAGAGCACTTTATTGTTCATTGGTTGAAAGCAAAACTGTTCAATTGCTGGTGTGCTCAAGTGTTGTTGCTTGTTGTAGTAGCTGTTGCTGTTAGCTCCTCTTTCAGATATATTAGTATAACACCCCCTCCTTACTCACACCACCATCTTATTATATATATACTTATATATATGCACAGATATATATTGTTTCTAAAGCCATTTGCCTATTAATAGTTGAAGTATTTATTGTTGTTGTGCCACTCGTGGCATGCTCAAGTGGCCACTCATAAGGGGCACTTTAATTGCCGGCAATGGCCAATGCTGCCTGGCTTCCAGGCTGCGACTATGCGGCGTCTTTCCATACCATTGACAATGTCATGGCCAAGGCGCAACTGGTTGTAACCATAGAAGACTTATCTCTCTCTTCCTTTCTCCCTCTCTCTCTTGCAGCCATACATAACTGGCATGGCGATGTGCAATTTGGCTTGCCGCTGGATGTTGGCGATTCAGTGGATATTGTTGAGGAGTGCAAGTATTGGTATCGCGGCTCCTGTCCACGCAAATCACGTGCCGTTGGACTCTTTCCCAAAACCTATATACACATCAAGGATTTATCCAAAATTGATCCTGTTGTTGCTGAATGCACACAAGTTCTACGTGAATGGTCTGAAATCTGGAAACGTCTCTATGTGGTAAGTGAAATAACCTCACCTACTCCATACATATATATATAAATATAAACTCCTTTTCCTATAGGATCGTGAGTCGTACAAATTCCAAACATTACGTAAAGTTATGTATTCCATATTGGAAAGTCGTCGGGAACTGTTAAGCGCTACAATGACACAGGATCAAACGATTGAACTGCAAATGGTTGTTGTATCCAAAATCGATTGGGGCAATCGGTAAGTCTATAAAGTAACTAGTAAAGCATAACTATAGCTATACCAGCTTATATATAAAATAATAATATTTTATATATATAGTTACTGAGCAAACAGCTTATACTTTTCTACGAAAAACCACAAAATCCACTTATCATTTGTCCTTTAGAATTTCCGCTCCGTTGCGCTTATCAAACTTTGCCTTAGAAAAGTTTTTCCTTATCTTTAACTAGTATTTAGTATACATACTAAATATATATGCTAACTTAAAGTTGTATATTTTATTGTAAACCTATATATTTATTGCGACTTTAAAATACCCCGTAAATATGCCTCTACCATAAAATATTTACTTCAGGCACCTTAAGATTGCAAATAAATTTATTTGATAATTTAGAATTGTGCAAACATGCTGAGTAAATCTTTTAAAATATTGATTAAATTTAGGCAAACCTTTAGAAATACTAGCGAAATATCTATAGCTGATATTATTATACGTATTATACATAACTGATTCATTTATGCAAACTGTATTTACTCCAAATCACATGCAAAAGTTAAATTGAATTCCTATTGAAATTGCGTGAAAAATTTAAGTTATATTAAATCTACATTCGAAAAAGTTTTATGTAAAGTTTATATAGATATATATATATATATATATATATATATACTATATATCATATATAATTCAGTTAGGTATATAGCTATTTTCCTATATATATTATATGACTGCTCTTCAAATGATAAATTCGATGATGTTGGAACAAATCCAAAAACTGAAACTGACTTCCAGTCGGGTTATGGGATAATTCCGAATTGTTCAGTTATCAGTTTCACATATTCATAGAAATCTATATAATTAATAATATATATTTCTATAATAATAGAAATCATATATGCATTTTAGCTTAAACTAAAGAATTCCATTTGCAATTAAAGTTAAAAATTCTTTTTAAAATATTTTCGTATTTAATATTTATTACAATTTAAAACTTAGATAGTTTTGTTTCATTTTGTTTTTTATTTTTATTTTTTGTTTTTTTTTTATATTTAGCTTTATGTAAAATGTGTTCTTTTCTAGCAATAATCACAATAATTTTGTTATAAACAAAATTTCTTAAAATTACATACAATTTGTATAGTTACTAAATGATTAAGACAAAAATAGCAAGAGCATTTCTTTATATAGATATATATATATATATATATTAATGGTATATATATATTTATATGGGATCATTTATAGCGTTATAATTCAATTACTATATTTAATATTTTTTTTATGTATCTGTAACTATATATTTAATATACTATATGTTTATATATTGTATTGTATGATAGATCAACGTTACGATGAGCGTGCGTGACTGTTGAGCTATGATCTGCTGTTAAAAGTATTTAATTATCGATTATTATGATAATCGATGAATTAATATTTAAACATGTTAACATTTCACGCAACAACTCATTAGAGCAAATTAACTTTTATTACTCGTATAGAGCTAAATGATAAACTAAATTGTATATATATATATATATATTTAAAATGGCGCATTGTTGGTAATATCTACTACATAAAGTAGTAGTATGTATTGTAGTATATAAGCATATGTATATGTATATACATATATATCGGATATTGTAGCATTCTTTTATCATATCATTTCACAATCCAACCTACAAATTGCACGGTCTGTCACTGTGTGTACCCCTCTCTCTCTCTCTCTCTCTCTCTCTCTTTCTTTCTGTACTGCTCTTGTTTTACATCAATGTCTTTTCTCACTCACTTGCACTGACTGTCCTTCTGTATGTCCATCTATTCATATGTCTTTTTCTGTGTATGTGTGTGTGTGTATGTGTGTGTCTATCTAATATGCGACTGCCCTGTCTTTGCCTAGGACCAAGTTAACAAATTTGCTGTACTCATATATATATATATAGAAAAAAAATCTGGTATATAAACTGATGTATATATATATATATATATAATTTCGCTAAAAGAATTTTTTTGTTGATATTTCTTCAAATTATTGATGTTCACTTAAAACAGTCTTAAAAATGTACATACATTTAATATTATCGAAAGCCTAAAAGCCTAAAACGCTGCTAAAAAAACACTTAGCAAAAAAATTACACCTTCAATTGGTCACATCTCGTTGTCTAGAAATATTATTATTGAGAAATCATTGAAATTATTGCTGTCCCCATTTATTGGCAGTCAATCTATGTCTCTGTCTCTTTGCCACCAAAACTTTCAACTGGCGGATATATTGGATGACTTATCGGATTCATTTCCAGCGTTGAGGGTGCCGATGGTGTGCGTGATGAACGGTATGTAGCACATAGGCTTTGCAGCATTTCACTATATGATTGTGTACTGAGATTCTGGCTAAGAAAGTGCAAGATCAAGAAGTCACCAATCTGAAAGCAGCAGCATATACAAGCATTAGACTTTATATATATACAGAACTCTTATAATATATAGATTAGGACATACCTCCAAACGTTGTACCAAATTATTTATTTCATCACGTTGACCAGAGCGATATGATCTCTTAATAATAATTGCACGTGTCGTTGGCATCATAACAACCACCAAGGAATAGACCACAGCAGCACCAGAGATAATGGACAATATGATGAACCAGAACCTAGTATAAAAAATATAATTAAAATCTTCGATTTAGATGATGATATTGTTCATCTTAACTTACCATAAGAATATATAGATCTTCTCATTTAGTATGTTTAGTGCTAGAACACAGAGCGTATCGTGCTTCTGTAAGGTGCCACTGGGACCAAATTTACGGAATGTACATTTGGTCAATCTAGGGAATATCTCAATCATTGGATCAAAGCGTGCATCCTGATCCATGTTTGAGAACTTGACTACATCAGTACCATAGGACATAAAAGCACCTCCAAGAAACTTATCCACCATAAAGATATTCACAATCACATTGATAAAGTTCAATATTTCACAAAAGAAATACGCAAATGAGTATCCATTATGTGTACTAAGACTATCCACTAAATATTTCATAATACGCCCCTGACGATCCTTGCGATATTTATCGGGTATAACAACCATACCACGGAGACCATCAGTTAACATACGTATTTTATTATCTTCCATATTCTTCCAGATCCAATGTGGTATATAAAACATGAGTCCCTATATTTATATATATATATATATATTTATATATGTTTATATATAAACAATTTAAATTATACAATTCAAGTTTATTAAACTTACCTGGAAGAACAATACAAATGGCACCCATTGATAGTAGCTATGATAGCGTTTCTCCTGATTATATTCATTGCCCAGACCCGGTGCAGCCACCTCGGTACCAACTTCCTTGTTCTGTCCGGGTATCGTAAAGGTGTATGTTATCCAGCAGAATGTGTTGATCACGTGCATCGGTATAGAGCCATCATTGATGCAACTGATTGGATCACCTGCATTAAAATACATATATCCGTCAGTTTTATTATTTAATAAGTGCCAAATAAAAGGAATTGAATTTTTAATAAAAATATACATATATATATATATATATATATATATATATATATATGCAAATGGGGCTTAACCCCTTTAGTCTGAATCTAAATCAAATGCATGAGCAATTTATTGTAATTCTCGAGTGCAGTCCGAATGTCGTTCATCAACGTCAAGTGGCATTAAGGCAATCTCAATCTCCTATCTGTCTCTGTCTCTCTCTCTCTATCTTTCACACTCTTTCTCTATCTGACCATGAACAACAAAAAATATTCCACTTGTTGTTGTTTCGGGCCTGTTGTCTATATGGCAACCATTGTGGGTGCGTCCATGTTCAAAAAAAAAAACTGAGTTTTTAGGTGCGCCACACCAATAGAACTTCAACTTCAACTTCAACTGGTTGTTGTGCCTTATGCTGTACCCCCCCCCCCTACTCCTTACTAGACTATACATATATATATATATATATATGTCTCTACTAGAGTTTTGTGTAAACAACGGTGTATAGTTGTGTATGAGGGAAGAAGTTGCTGCAAGTGCACGAGTATGTCTAAAGTTTCTTAGAACTTATTTGTCAATATTTATATTTGACTATACACATATGTATATATATAGATAAATATATATATATATATATATATATATATATATATATATATAGGCTTTTATATATGTTCTTTGTATATATACTTTTGGAGCTCTTCTTTTAATGTACAAACATTGGTATTGAGTTTTGTACACAAATCAACTAACTAGCTCAGTTGTATTGTGCTGCCACAACTGTTTTATATGCGTTACATGAATCTCTCACACCAATAACTCACACACTCACACACACACACACACAGACACACACTGTGACACAAACTCACACGCACATCCCGCTGTGACCCATATGACTCATTACCAGAGACTTGGAAAATTGAGAAAGTGCAAATGAAACTTGCATTTTGTTTATATATCGATAACTATATATAAATATATATATATATATATATATATATATACATATTGGTATTATATTTATGCTACATTAGCATATCGTTTGTAATTGTATACTCATAAACATCATGAGTTATTCATTTGCAACAATTGCATTAAATTTCACACATATTGCGCTTTGCTAAGCACATGTTAAACTTCACTTACCAATTAAATTGTTGGCTGTTACAATAATGCAACAGGTAAATAGTATGGCTGTTGTAATCCTGTAATGGCAACGGAATACCATATTATCAATAACAGCCTTATCCATAAGATATCGTATCTTAACGAAGCTGGACACAGCCGAGACCATGCCATAGATCGACATGTTGCTTGTTTTTTTTTTGCTAAACTAAACTGAAAGCACAGAGAAAAAAACAAATAGAAATAAATATAAATTAATGAAAAAAATTAAGGAAAATTTTTTATATTTTCTAATAAAAACTTATACAATTACATTTCCAGACAGAGACAATTGTCACTAGCTGACGACATATATATAAATATAAGTCTCTATAAGTCTCGTTTATACATCTCAGCTATATGTTATCTAACAAAATATACGCACACACACACACTCCCACACACACACAACACACACACCACACGTATACACAACACACATGACGAGCGACTATACAATTTCCGTTGACTGCCTTATCGCGTACAAGCCTCACTTACAATTAGGTAAGTGCTTGGGGCAGTGCCGAAACTCTGAAAGTAATAGTAATAATAATAATAATAGTAATAAGAAGAAGAAGAAGAAAAATAAAGAGATCTCTTTTTGTCGCAGACGTTTTATTTTCTTTGTAGTAATTTTTTGTGGCACAATCTAATCTAATCTCTGTCTTTCCACATTGCGTAGGTTGAATGGCCTCCGCGCATTAAGCACGACTTTTCGAAGCTTGTCTTTTTGCCTCTTAGCTCTTGGCTCTTGTCTCTTGGATCTTGGCTCTTGGCTCTTTGTATAGTCTTTTTATTTTTTTTTGTTTTTTGGTTTTTTATTTATTTTCTTTTTCTTTTTGGCTTACAAACAGAACCGGTAAATGAAGCTCATAAAGCTTTGTCAACCCACGCATAAATTTCACTTTGCCGCTGATGCTTCACCTGGCAGTAGATATACATATATACATATATATTTTGGATATACAAAGAAAACATATACATATATATATATATATATACATATATATATAATCTATAGAAACATTGTATATATATATATATATATATACATATATAAGCTAACGGCTCGAATTCGATCATCACATTGAGATCAGGTTCTGTTTCGAACTGGAACATTGTTTTCCAATTGGAGACTTCTCACCAACAAAAAAAAATTCTTTGGCGCTTTGTTTATATGCAAATTTCATGTCATGTTCATTGCGCATTTTGTTGTTGTTGTTGCTGTTGTTGTTGTTGTTGTGGTTGTTGGGTTAAGTTTTTCGAATTTGTATATTTCATTTCAGCAGCGTTTCTCATATAACTCTTACTCACACACACATACACACAAAGCTACATATAAACATTCATATACATTATTATGCTTGTTATATGTATGTTGCGTGCATATAGAGTCATCTCTTTCCCACTCACAACAATCAAACTGAAAAAAGTATCTGCATCTGCGCAGCGGCAACGGCAGCTACTCCTTTTAAAAATGCAGCAGCTTCTGCCTTCAGCGTTGAGCATTGAAAGTTACACATAATGTTTTATGCCCTATACACACACACACACACATACATAGATATATACACACACACACACACACGTACACAAAGATAGAGCTATATACAGAGGCATCACTTCATTTCAACTTCAATTCTTAACGTTCGGTGCGACTGCGACTGCGACAGCGACAGCGGCTGCGACTGCGGCCTTTTTTCTTTTTCAATAAATTTTTCAAAAAACTGGTTTTAAGGTATTTTCTTTCAGTTTTTTTTTTTCTTTCATTTCTGTTTTTTTTTTTCTTTTATTTTATTTTTTTTTTTCGGTACGGTCAGCAGCAAGTTAAGTTCGGTACGGGTCGGGAACTGTTGCCACTGTTGCGCTTTGCTGCCGTTTTATTTTCTTTCGTTTTTTTTTTTAGTTTTTGCTACCAACATTAGCAATCTGGCTGCTGCTGTTGTTGCTGCTGCTGCTGCTGCTGCTGCTGGTTGTTACTAAAAACCCCAAGCTACCGCTTCAGCTCCCGCTTGAGCCTATTAAGTGATTCTTTTGCTCCTGCCAATTTGGCATTTCGCATACAATTTTTATAGCCACTTTGACACTTTTAAAACTTGTTTCAAGCCGCTGCCATTTGCGTTTTGCGGTCCATTAATTTTGTGTGCTTGTTTCTCTTTTTTTTTTTTGTTTTTGGTTTTTTATAATTTTTTTTCTGTCACTGTTTTGCAATTAATTTATTGTTATGAGTTTTTTTTTTTTCTTAATCTAAGCAAGTTATTGATTAAGATTATTTTGTATTTTATTAAAAACACATGCACACACATACACACACAGAGGCACACACGCATGCATACACTTAAACAGAACCTCAGCTGCGATTGCATTTGTATCTGCAACTGCATCTGCATCTGTATTTGTATCTGCAATCGTGTGTGCGCGTTTGTTTAATAGTCAATAAATGCAGCCTGTTGGTGGTTGCTTGCTGCTAGCTTGGCTTTAATTATTACCGTTTACTAAATATTTTGCAGCTGCGCTCAGCGGCGTTCCAAAACCTACTGACTGTGGCATGAGCTTGAGCTAAGCAAGCTGCTTCAGCGGTGTCTCAATCATACACACACATGCACACTAACAGACAGAGAGAGAGAGAGCAGCACACACTCTCTCCCCCTATACTTATATATATATATATGTATATACAAACAAACATATATTTACCTCTCTTTATGTCTGTAAAAGATCATTTTAGGCATTTTGGTTTTTCTCTGGGAACCAATTGAACTATCTCAAACCCAACTGGTTCCAGTTCACAACATGAATTCACGCTCAGATTGCATTCTACTACTTACCTAGCATATTTGTATTTATACCTGGGCACAGTAATAGCCATTGCCACCTACAGGTAGTATATATTGATCGCATATTCAGGCAAATAATATAATGTATATATTGTTCAATTACTTGCTTAACCGTCAAGCTACACCCTGCCTACCCCCTGCACACCCGGCAAATATACTGTGTAACTGGATCAAAAGTAATCTTTTTGTTAGGTCGATTTGCATTGCTGGCGACAACATTGAAAAATTTATTGCTTCATAAGAAATGATTGTTGTTGCTCTTGTTGTTGTTGTTGTTGTTGTTGTTACTTGAAGTTGCTGCTGCTGTTGCTTATTGCTGAATTGGTGTACAACTTTATCCCCTTTGACTTTGAACTTAAATCTTGATTTGGATTTAAGTTTAAGTGTCTTTTGGGTACAGCGCGAACTGCTAAGGCTTAACTTAAGAAGATTTTCTTAAATATATATATATATATATATATAATGTAGGACCAATATATATATTTATATTTATATTATATATACAATTCTACACTCTAATACTCACTCTTTTTTAGCATCTAACTTACTTAGTCTTCAAGCAGTTAGAAGTCTTCTTGAAGAACCACAAAAGGTTTTCAATGTCTTCTTATAAAAGATTTATCATCTTCTATTAACTATATATATGAGATTTAATTAATTTACTTATATAAATATGTATGCGCATCTTCTTACATTGATTGGAAAACAGAAAATGCATGCATCATGTTGCAGTTGCAACTTGCAAGTAACTTTTGCCCCCGTCTGAATTTGTGTATCTGCTGCAAGTGGTACGCAAACTCCATTGAAGTGGCTTTAGAGCTAAAGTGTGTCGCTGGGTTGTCGATTGTTACAGCGACTACAGGACACAAAATACATACACAAATAACACACACATGCACACAAATACACTAACACATACAAAGTTATATGTTTGTATATAGAGAGAATGCTCGTAGATCAATTTGCATGCAGCAAAGCAGTAAGTATGTGACTAGAGAAGCAACGCCAACTTGTTGCCAGGCGTGAATCCATAGCCATTCCTTCAACTCCTCCAAGCTCCAACTTGTTGTCAAGATGACTCAGCCGGTTAGCTGGTTATGTTGCTCTTTGGCTCTGGCATAATGAAATGGCATTTCGAAATGGCTGCTGCTGGTTGTTGCTGCTTTGTTGCTGCTCTTGCTCTTGCTGCATGTCCTGTCCTGTTGTATTTGGTTGTTTGTTTATTGTCTGTAGCTATGCCCACAGCTCTCTGCACTCTTTGCTGCTGCTTGAGTTCATTATATTTATTTATTTATTTATTATTATTTTTTTTTTTGTTATTTTCTCCTTCTTCTTTTGGAAGACTTGGCAGTTGCTTCAAAATGCACCGAAATGTATCTCAGAGCTACACCTTTTATAAAGACATTAAATGCGAGATATATGGCATGTGTGATTGTGATAAAAATGTATCTGTTGTGTTGTGCCTCTGAGTCGACCTGTAGATACTCAGATACAATACAATGTGTCGTGTTGCCCTTGTTGTTGTTATTTTTATTGTTGTTGCTGTTGCTGTTGCTGTTGCTATTGTGGTTGACAGTGCTGCTGCCGTTGCTTATCGATGTGTAAATAATTAAATTTTTATTTTTTTTTTGTATATTTTTTTGTATATTGCCTCGAGAAATGCCTTGAAGTCTTCTACAATTTCGTTTGGATTGTTCTCATCCTACTCTTCTCTGCACCTCCTTCTTTTCTGCTGCTTCTTCTGGTATTCTTTGTGGTGTTGTTTCGTATCATATCTTCATAGATTTTCAACACTTTAAATTGAAAGTTATCTGCGTTGTATGACGCTTAATTAAACAAAAAAAAAAAGAAAAAAAATAGAAATCACTTTTTGAATATTTTAAGATAAAATTATAAATCAGACATTCAAGTACACACACACACACATACATACAATTTATCATTGTAGTTGTGCTAGCTATATTTTTGTGGTTAGCGCATTTTCACCTGTTGAGCTCTGTCCGGGACTTAATTAAAAACGATTTAAAGGGTTCATTACGATCATTGCTACCGTATGTATCTTGAGTTACCAGTAGGCAGCCGGCAGCAAGCGTTGGCAACCGCGCACGCGCTCCTCTCATATTTGTATCCATAAGATACATTTTGAGTCGCAGGCATTTCTTTTGGTCACGTCAACTCCACAGCTCCCAGTTGCCCAGTTTAAGGCGTAACTGAGGTGGCTTAATACACAGACAGCACACACACACTCACATATAGGCATACCAATACAAATATAAAATATACCTGTTGAGAGACACGTTTCGAAGAGCAAACAATTCCAACATGGAAACCACATTCTACTCTCTAACAATACTCTCAGCTCAACTCAAGTCTCTCTCTCTCTCTCCCTATCTCTGTATACATATTACTCCCTCTCTCTTTGGGTTATGCTCTCAACTGGTTAACTGAGCAACAGGCAACAACAACAGCTAAATCCGTTTAGGCCTCGTTAACAATAAAAACGGCTTCTTGAGCTGCTCTGGCCAACGCTTTTAGAGACTCGTAAGACGATCGCCCGTTTGCCATCTCCTTCTTGCTGCCAACTTGCTTGCTGCGTAACTCAGGTAGAAAACTCAAAGCGTAGCCGAGGTAGCAACATCAACGACGACTGCGGCGACGTCGATGGCAACGGCAATAGCAACAGCAACAACGACATCGGCAACATATTGCTGATGACGTTGGATCGCTTCGTCGGCTGCTGTGGCTGCCAGGTTAAGTCTCGTATGCGCCACCGGAATGCCGTGAACCCATTACCTGTGCTTCGGCCACTGTCTGTGCCAGAGACTTGTCTTGGCCTGTGTCTTGGCCAACTTGCAAAAAAAAAAATCTCTATTTATATATATATATATGTATATAAGTAAAAATAAAAGAAAAAGGCAACTAAAAGACTGGCAGCAACATTGTAAGCCAAAATTTATGCGTCATATTAAGCATATCCAATGGCAACGCGAGAACTTTAACGCTGATTATTACAAAATAAATGTACTTTTTCCACCTTTTGTTTTTAACACTTTTTGTTTTCTTTTTCTCATATGCTTTAGACAAATTATAATTAAAAGCAAACAACATCTTATGGCAATTAAGATTTAAATTTCAGTTTAATTTAACTAATTTACAGAAACGAAAAGATTCAAATCTAAATTGTATTATTAAAGAAATTTTATAGAAACTGACAAGTTGAGATTTAGCTTAATATAATATGATATAATATAGTAAATCTTACTTTTATATATGCATAATAAATGCTATATACTTAACTGATATATATATATACTATAAATGTCTTCTAACTCAAATGAAATTTGATTTACGCTGATTTTTTTATAGCAACATTTGCAATTCTCAAGTTCAACAGAGCAAATGAGCTCAGCATGGGGCTAATAAAGTATATATACATATTTATCAGTTATATATACAAATCTTAAACACTTATGATTTTGTTATTTTATATATATATATATCGACAGAGGGGGGCCTCACAGCTCATTACTTTAATAATTAATTTTAACTGTAGAGTTCTGACAAAAAAAAAATACCACAAAATTTATTTTTAGTGCACAATTTGTACTCTTTTGGCTTAAATGTTGTTTAAGCTTTAAATCTATAGAATACACACACTAACCCATATATGTATATATGTATTTATATATATATTTGATTCCCAGTTCCCTTTACTACGTGCTGCACACGTTTTATTTTTGGTAAATCATCGTGATTAATGATATTTGTTGTTGTTGCCGCTTGGCGTTGAGTGAGCAAATTGAATTTGGAGCTGTTTTGGGGGCATCACTAGACTCCATTGGTAACAATTAATAATGAATGCGTCAGTTGTATTATAAAAACTCTGATAGTTACCCAAATAAACGCAGCTGTCTAGCTGTATTCCTTTGATTCATGTAAATATATCAGCAACTTGGTACGTGACTAAGTGCCAAAGTTATTTCTGTTGTTCCTATATCCATACTATAACTTTATATATAAGCAATCATTCATTCACTCAATTATTGATATATACAAACTTCAATCTTTGATCGTTATAGTAAACTGGGCTTGGATCTAGTGCCACGCGTTGGACCCTTGGCTGTGGATCCACATGGCATTGGCATAGTAAAGCTTTATAATGTGCATGTGAGCAGTGCAGATAATGCTAAAGCTTCATCAGTAAGTTTATAACGGAATATCTATATGTCCATCTGATTATTAACTTCGTTTCTCTCTATTTTCTCGCACTTTGCAGAGTCGTGGCACTCTGCGTCGTAAGACACAGCGTAAGATCCTTAGCCATCATCTGTACTTTTGTATGCGAGATTTTGGTCATCGCATTGGAGGCGATGATGCAGAGGTTTACTTCTTTCTATATGATGGCACTCGCATGCGTCCTTTATCAGAGCGTTTCCTTGTCAAAATCTCCAAAGATGGTTTCTCCAATTATATTGAGAAGTTACACAGCAATTGTACGGTATTCACAGATCTTGGTAAGTAAGAAATCGAAACCCAATCCTTAGCAGCTTTAATATTTTAATATTGAAATTGTTTGTGGCTTTGCAGGCGCCGCCGATCTCAATGAGGAGCTGCATCTGGTGGCCGTTGTTATGCGTGTTGGTAAAATAATACAATCGGATTCGATTAAGAAGACTGAAAAGAATAGCTCCTGTGCTTTTGGTGCCACCTATCGACGTCCATTTGGCGTTGGCGTACTCTCACTGAGTGATATTTGTCAATTTGACAGCAGTCTGGACCAACAGTCAACGGAGGAGCGTGAATACAACTTTAAGCTTTTCCAGAGTGAAGAAAAAGATTTCCATTTGCTGCCAGAGCTGCTTATTAAGAAATCTAGTGGTAAATTCTCACCCATACAGCCGGGCAACCAAAGTACTCAAGGAATTGTTGTTTCCCTAAAGCTACTGCATGGTGGCTTGGGACAGGCACGTCAGGAGCAACCATTACTCTTTCAGGGTACTACAATTACACGCAAAATGGGTTTCCCAGATGTCATTATGCCAGGTGATGTGCGCAATGATCTCTTCCTCACACTGGAACGTGGTGAGTTTGAGCGCGGTGGCAAGAACACTGGCAAAAATATACAAGTTACTGTTTTGGTGCTGGATGAACCGGGTAACGTGCTTACTGATAGCTTGTGGGGTGCCTCTGGCATGGATGCGTTGCCACAGTATCGTTCCATGATACTCTATCATCAAAATTCACCCAGCTGGAACGAAATGCTACGCTTGAGTGTGCCCATTGATAAATTTGCCACCGCCCATGTACGCTTTGAATTTCGTCATTGCTCCACGCGGGAGAAGTCAGAGCCGAAGCTGTTTGCCTTTAGTTTTGCACGGCTAATGGATACCAGTGGTGCTACATTGGGTGATGGACAACATGAACTGTATGTGTACAAGTGCGAGGATCCAGCTAAGCTGCAGGCAGCCAACTATCTGCGTCTACCGTGCCGGCCCAGAGATGCACAGGCTAAGATGGAATGTGGCGGCTGTTTCAGTCGCAGTTCCAAGGAGGTTTTTGTTCTACGCTCGTTACTCTGCTCCACCAAGCTAACTCAGAATGCTGACTTGCTCTCCTTGCTGCAATGGCGCGCACATCCCGAAACAATACAGGATTCATTAACGGGTGTGTTGCGATTAAATGATGAAGAGCTGGTCAAGTTTCTGCAGGATGTTCTAGACGCACTGTTTGCAATGTTCTCCAATGAGGAAGGAAACAGTACTCAACACTCAGGTCTTGTTTTCCATGTGCTAGTTAGCATCTTTAGTTTACTCCAAAGCAATAAGTTCCAGCATTTCCGCCCTGTAATGAATGAGTACATTGAGAATCATTTTGCTGCCGCTCTGGTCTATAAGGGTTTAATTACATCTGTGGAACACATGGCCGTATTTATGACTAAGGCTGAGCATCCTGATCCCTTTCAGAAATGCTTTGGTTCACTGGAATATATCTTTAAGCTTTTAATACAATCGCGTCGCCTCTTTGCCCGCTCCACTGGTGGACAGTACGAGGATTCCTTTAGACGTGATCTGCACTCGTTGTTTACAGCTTTAAATGGCATGTTGGCTGTGCCATCCTATGATGTCATTATACCAACACAAGAGGCTTTACTCAACTCAACGGGTGTTGTGTTGGAACAACTAAAGGATACACTACCCGCACCTGAACTCGGCATGCTGGCACGCAATATGTTAGATGCCATACCACGTTGTGCACCACTACGACTCAATCAGGCCAAACTTCATGCGGTTAAGGATTTAGTCTCGGGAGAACTGTTTCATGAGGATGGTAAGTCACCAGCCCTGGTTTAAAGATCTCCAATTATTCATGTCTGTTTTTAGATTCACGCACCGTTGTCTTGTCGGTAGCATGTAAGCATCTGCGCATGCATTTGGGTCGTCGGGATGAACTGAAGCTCTGTGCTGAGATCCTGTCGGAGATTCTTACACAATTGTATGAACTGCAACGGGAGCAGCGCGATAAAGTGACCAATACGCTGCAACATGATCTGGACTCGCTGTGTAAAAATATCCTGGGCATATTGATAAGAACCATAAGCATTATTATAAAAGGATCAAATGCAGTGTTGCCACAGCTTGTGGCATGTCTATTGGGCCTATTGCAGCTACTGGATGAGACGCATTACAAACGCTACTGGGATGAACTCACACCTAATAAGGATCCGCGTGACTTGAAGGACTTTCTCAGCAAAACGTTACTAGTCTATGAGGAGCTGTTAACACAGGATTGGTTAGTCTTTCCCAATGATTGGCTGGTCATGAAACTGGCTGCCAATGATGTGCTACGCAAGTCACTTGAAGAGTTTGCCAAGCCGCTGGTCTATCGTTTCCTGGGACCACAAGCCTTTGACTCACAGCTCTGGTGGAGCTACTTCAGTCTAGCGGTTACATTCCTAACCCAACCCTCACTGCAACTGGAACAATACAGGGAGCCAAAGCGCCTTAAGATACTACACTCACATGGCGATATGCGTGTACTGATGGGTTTTCAAATACTCAGCATGTGGTCCCAGTTGGGTGAACAGAAGCTACACTTCATACCTTCAATGGTTGGTCCTTTTCTGGAAGTAACATTGGTGCCAGAGCCAGCGCTACGCAAAGCAACACTCTCAGTCTTCTATGATATGATGCAGTGTGAACAGGTGAGTCTACAATATAGTATTTATCAGCCGACTTTTGATATTAATATACTTGATTTTACTTTAACCCAAAGGCTGCACGAGGTTCATTTCGTCTGGTGGAGAGCGAGCTCATTGATAAGCTGGATCTGTTAATCAGTGAGAACAAGGGCGATGATGAGTATCGGGAGCTCTTTAGCACAATGTAAGTAGATGTAAATATATATTATATATATATGTATATGTAAATATGTATAAATGTAACTGTATAAATGTCTCACCTCACACAATTCATTGCAATCGCCAACCATAAAGGGAACATCTCAGCTTGGTGTAAGTTCAACTTGCATATTTTTGCCTTTTGTCGTAGAGTATCAATAGTTTTGTATATCCTTTGTAGTTATTGTAGTCTTTTTTTCATTTGTTATTGTATTGTATTTGATATTTAATATATGATATTTATTTATATATAATTCTTATATTATATAATAATATAGTCTATTGTAACTGTTTTTACTATTCTATTCATCAGTTTGCTGGAAAAAGTGCAAACACAGAATCCCAATTGGAAGGATGCGGGCACAGCCTTTATTGCTTCTGTCACAAGGTTGCTGGAACGCCTCCTGGACTATCGTAGTGTAATGCAGGGTGAGGAGAATCGGGATAAGCGCATGACCTGTACCGTTAATCTATTAAATTTTTATAAAAATGAAATCAATCGCAAGGAAATGTATCTGAGGTTAGCTCACATTAAGCAATCAATCAATCAATCAATCAATCAATCAATCAATCAATCAATCAATCAATCAATCAATACTCTATTTAATATATTTTTATAGATACATCTATAAACTTCATAATCTGCATCTGCAGTCCGAGAATTATACGGAAGCTGGCAACACGCTAAAGCTGTATGCCTCCATGCTCAGCTGGGATCGGGAAACCCAAAGTTTTGCACCTTTCGACAACAGTGGCCAGCCGGAGTGGCAACGCAAGGAGCGTCTTTATCATGAGGTGAGCACAGACTAAAGATCATATATATATTTATATATATATATGTTTTTATATATATCTTACCTTGCAGATACTCAAATATTTCGATAAGGGAAAATGCTGGGAAAAGGGCATTCCATTGTGCAAGGAACTGGCACAGTTGTATGAGACACGTCGCTTTGACTACAACAAACTGAGCGATATACTCATACTAGAAGCCAAATTCTTTCAGAATATATTGACACAATTGAGACCGGAACCAGAATACTTCCGTGTTGGTTTCTATGGCATGGGTCTGCCGCTCTTTGTGAGGGTAAGCTAAATGCTGCTTTTACCTCCCTATAACTACTTAATGCTTATGGTTCTTTGCAGAATAAACAGTTTGTCTATCGTGGCCTGGAGTATGAGCGTATTGGCGCCTTTACCCAACGTTTGCAAACAGAGTTCCCAAGCGCACAGATACTGGCTAATAATAGTCCACCAGATGCTTCAATCTTGAATGCACCCGAACAGTATATACAGATAAGCAATGTGAGGCCAGTGGGAGATGCACAAGCCCTGAAGACAGCTATGGTGCCAGTGCCAGAGAAGATAGCACGTTTTTATGAGGTGAACGATGTAAAGCGTTTCATTTATGATCGACCAATGTATAAGGGTCCCATTGATAAGGACAATGAGTTTAAGTCGCTATGGATTGAGCGTACCACGCTGGATATAGCTAGTCCATTGCCCGGCATATTGCGTTGGTTCGAGGTGAAACAAAAGTCTGTGCAGGAGCTAACACCGGTGGAATATGCCTGTGAAATCATTAATAATGCGGGCAAGGAGCTATCGGAGCTCATTGTACAGTATCGGGGAGATCCAACGCGCAATATAAATCCGTTTTCGATGCGCCTGCAGGGCACCATTGATGCCAATGTCATGGGTGGCATAAGCAAGTATCAGGAGGCATTCTTCTCAGAGCAATTCCTCAAGTCACCGCAGGGTGCTGGACAACAGGCGAATGTACAAAGACTTAAGGTTTTAATATTGGAGCAAATTCAAATTCTGGAACAAGCACTGGAGCTACATGGACAACTGGCACCTGCTGGTGTGCAACCACTGCACAATCGTCTATTAGAGCGGTTTTGTCAACTGAAACAGAGTCTCTCTGGTATGGGACGACTGAAGCGTCAGCCATCGGAGAGTATTGTAAACACACCGCTCCCTCCATTGCCTACGGAGCAACGTGCTGCTGCCCAACAAGCGGCGAGTGGCAATGCAAATGCCAACTATGTGTATGAGCTGGACGAGATTTATACGCGACCCGGTGATACGTTGCGCCCAGTAGAAACCATGAACTCGTATCAAACTCTTAGCAAGGAAAGCCTTAGCATAGCCTTACCTTCAGCTGAGGCAAGCGAGGCGCCACCAGTACCCAATCGACCACGTTCACAAAACTTTACATTAAATGGTGCCATAGACAGTCCTGAGGTTCCGCCAAAGCGTCAACCTGTTAACAACTCACCCAATGCACCACCATTGCCGCCACGTGGCATTACGCCAGACAAGAGAGCCTCCAATCCATTGATTTTCAATGATTTTGGTAATAACACAGATACTGCTGCAAGGCGTCATTCGGCGCAGCAACAGCATGGTCAAAAGTATTCGGTTGTGGACATAAGCTTCGATGATCCAGAAGCGGATCAGCAACCCCATTCGTTGCCACACAATCTTAATCAAGATGCCGGCAGTCATTTGAATGTTTGCTTCGCACCCAATGATTTTCGGGACTCCGGGATCTCCACAACAAGCTCACGTGAGCTGCATCAGTTAAACAATCTCAGTGAAGACTCATCCTCCCTCTCTATGTCTACGGTGCATCATCGGGAACATTGCCGTATTAATTCGAATGGCAGCTTGGATATGCATATGCACGGGGCAGGACTTAATATAACCCAACGTGAAAGCTCTACTAGTTCCTTTGATGTGGAGGATATACCAGTGCCGCCGCCACCAATTCCGCCGAAGTCACTTGGTATTTCAACCAATGGACTAAGCGCCGCAGTGAACAACGATGAGGCACATTCACCCAATACACATCCATCGCTTAATCATTCCATAAACAATCATAATCATCTACACAGTCAGCAGCAGAATGGTGAGGCGGATGGCTACAGCTCCCCACAGCATTCAACTGTGAATGGTAATGGCCTGACGGGGAGCATGGTTATGGCAGCACCATTAACTGCTGTTGAGGCTACCACAACTTCATCCAATCATCATCACGATGGTGGCACTTTTTGAGTTACAATATGTCGCTGCCATCATCCACCCGATCAGCCGCATCAACCACATAAACCATCTTCATCAACATCAACCTCGAATAGCACGGCAACCGATACCGCCACAGAAACATCCGATTCCAGCTCATCTACTCAATCATTTACGCCACCACCGCCACCGCCACCTCCACCGAAGTCGTCGTACAATCATTCTCATCTAACTCATAGCCACAGTTATGCCCCAACGCCTGGTCCGTCGTCGCATTACTGCCAAGATTGCATGTCATCCCCTTCGCCAACACCAACCATCATTACGGAGCAGGTCTTGGTTCATGCAACACCTGCATCATTGATTACACCAACACAACAGCCACAACCGCAACACACACAACAACAACAACAACCACAACCACATATCGAGCATTGTTCCTGTGGCCTTACCTTTTCAGTGCAACATCAGCAAGCAGAGTTCAGCAATATTAGCTCCACACTGGAACGCCAATCAAATAACTATCAAATGGAACAACAGCACAGCTGCCAGCATCATCATCATCACCATCATCATCAACATAGTCAAGCCCAGTCAGTACATGCTCATGCCCAGACCGACTTTTCGCACATGCATCGCTATGAGTAAATCTAAATTTATAATCCTATTCGAGTATATATATATATATACATGAGTATTGTGTCGATATTAACATACTATATCTATATTATATATACAAATTAATTATAATTATAATTATTTGTTTGGTGCCAAATCTCCGCTGCAAATCCAAAGCGAAAAGTAAACGCAAGTTGTAAAAAATAGGTTGCTTCATGAATTTTTAAGTTAAGAAAATTATTTTAAATATATTTAAATATTTATAACGGGAATTGTCGCTAAAGTTACTAAGACAGATCAATAAATATATATATTTAATAAATATTATTTTTAAGCCTATTTACTACATATAAACAAGATCAAACTATATATATACATAAATATATATATATATATATATTGCGAATCAAATTGGAAACAAAAATATTTAACCATAATCAAAATATTAAGCGAAAATTTATAAAAATCAAAAGAACAAAATTAAAACCTAAAAGTAAAACATATACAGTAACAGATATAGAAACAGATACAAAAACAGACATTAATCACCGACGAATGTGCAATGCAGTCTTTACTTTATAATATCAATTGATATATAAATATATACATTTAGATAAACATATGAATATATATAATGTATAAGCTATATACAGATACATATATATCTGCTTATATGCAAACCATAATATCTACAATTCTTTATAAAAAAAAAAAATAGTAAAAGAAACTTGATCAACGTAACAACAGTTTTCCAGTTTTGTAAATTTTTTTACATATATAAGTACACAGATAAAGTCTTCTTATAGTTATAGTCATGTAAGTTATATATATATATCTTTGTATCTGAAGCATTATTAATCATATTTCAAGGACAGTTTTAACATTGAAGATTACTAGTCAACAACAACTACTCTAATAGAGCAAAGTTGCGCAAAAAAAATTATATTAAATTTTTTATATATACAAATAACATATATTATATATATATATATAGTATATATAACTTCTACTATATAAATCTTTAGAACCATTTTCAACACGCACATAAAAAGAGTGTATAAATATATGAATTTACTAGAGATCAATAAAATAATATATATGATATGCATGTTGCTATATAAATTTATAACAATTGTTTTCTAACTTTATCAATCAGGTTGGAGATAATGGGGTAAATCAGCCGTTACTGTTGTGCCGTACTGCATCCTTGAAGCATATAGATTTCTAGCCCTGGGTCCTTCAAGCATTGAAATCTCTCTGCACTCCTTATGACTACTACACCATTGTCTACTATAAGTTTACAGTATTTAAAGGAAACAATATTCTTTGAATATAACTATACATTTTATTAAGCCAAAACGATGAAAAAGAAATATTTATATGAGGATAATATAATTCATTAGTATGTCTTACTTATAATATTTAAGAATAAATTATGGAATAGATTTTACCTTTGGTACGCGCACTGCACGTGGATAATTTAATTGGCTGGTCCAATGCCAGTCATTTCCTTAAGTTCTTTAATCAAATGTTTATTGTATTCCTTATAATTGATAGGTGTCATTGCCTGTACGGTTAGCTTATTCCGGGTCATATCACCGTACATCTCATTTTTGCAACGCAATTTAAATATATAAGATGAAAAATTAATATTGGAAAACATTTTTTCCGCTTCGGCCGGATCGTTTTCAAGAGCTTCACCAACTTCCTGGGCTGTATGATTCAGGAGCTGTTCTCCCGTCTCGTTGAAACAGGTAACCCAACGGTTTGAAGTCCAATCTCCAATGCTCATCTAAAAGCATAAAAATATTATATATTAAGATAAAGATAGTTATGGCTCATTACTTACATTCACCAGCAATCGATATTTGAAATTGGGATAGGCGGCATTGCAACGCTCGCAACGGAACTGTCCGTTGCCCTCGTCTACTACCTTCTTGTTACAATCAGTCTGTGGGCAAGCCTTATAGAATGCGTTTTCTTGCTTGACAATATGAACGACTGCCTTGCATTGGAAATAGTCTGGCTTGTCACCAGAGCCCAAATTTCGCATACGTGCATCCTTTAAGGTTACCCAATCAGCACTAAAGTTACCGCCACCGACGCGAGCTGAAACCATGTTGCTAATATTACTTCCACCACCGTTGTCAAACCAGCCACGTAATTTGTGAGCTTCTGGGATATCAGGATTGATTTTTAAAATAGCGCCAGCGCCCATACTGAGACTTTTGCCGCCATTAAATTCATTAACTCGTGATCCTTTAACCAATATAACTGGCTGAACATGTCCATCAAAATTGACCGCTTCATCACCCCATAGAGTTAGAGAAACGGCGGCATTGCTCATATCCACCAAAGTTAATTCTCGTTTCTTAAACTCTTTGTTGGTTGTACGTGAGGTAAATGTCTGGAGATCACCAACTTCTTTGCAAATACCAATTGTATCAACAGCTGCTTTATTCTCCATGTCTGCCACTTTAGAAATTTCCACTAAATCAAATTTAATTTCGGGGATTCCATCATCTTCCTCCTCGCAAAGCTGCACTACAGTCTCATTATTGAATGTCATTTCGTAATCATTTTTCAGCTGCGAGAACTGCTTGTTTGCTGCTTTTAGTTGGCATTTGGAGATATAGTAAACATTTCCAACTTCAATTAGATCAAAGAACTTATCGCATTGCTCTTTAAAAGCGGTGGCGCGAATTTCCCCAGATTCATCCATTAAATCCATGCTAAATAACTTTCCTTCCCCACGTGGATTACTCCAGGTGCGTATTGCTGTCTTTGATGTGACGCGTGCCTTGATCACCCATTTGTTCTGATATGGACTTAGGCTGGATATAGGATATGAAAGGCTTGTGTTTAATGTTCCATTCAGTGTACTATTTATGGTGTTGTTATTGTTGTTGTATGTTTTTTTTGGTACACTTGCTGGTACAGGTGCCGGTTTTGGAGCAGTATCCTTTTTCTCCGCATCCTCATAAGTAACGGGCTCACCTATTTTTCTCTTCACCTCATCACCCGAATTTAACACGGTCAGTTCTGATACAATAAGAACGCGTCTAAGGCAAAACAAAATATACTACATTAGATTCAACTGTGCAATAAAATTTTAGGATTTACTTACTTGCCAGAACCCTCTTTACCCACCATTGAAGTCATGTACTTATCCAGCTGTACAATTGTGTTCTCTGTTAGCAACCCATTATGCTGCATTCCATTCAGTTGACTAGATAACATAGCAAAGCTATTGAAATATTTGCCATCAGACATCAACAGGCGATACCGTTCCTGATCCGAATTCGTATTAATTCTTTTTATGCCCAAAATTTGAAGAGCAGGCTTCTCCACCATCTCGCCTTGCATGATACGCTAATAAAGCAATATGATTATTTTAAATACATTTTTGTATTGAAATCAACGTACCGCAATAACGCCTGTGGTAAGACTTGCAATCGAAGCCATTATTTTATTACTTTTTGATTATAGTAAAATTTCGCAAATTTTGCAATTTCACAAACAGCGCAATTTCCTCATAAGTGATGCTATAAGTGGCGGGAATAGAATAGTGTGCATAGAATAATCGATTAACTATCGCCTATCGATAACAAAGTGTTGATAAATCAATTTTAACAATGCAACACTGTATTTTAATAATAATATCGATAAATTTATGACAGCAGCGCTATCGAAAAGTCATCGAAGGCTGCAGGCCTGTCGTGTTCGTTTCTGTGGTTTCTGACTCGTTTGCATTAAATAAAATTTTGCTCACAGTGCTGCTTTGTTATTAAAAATTTCAAAATATATCAGTAAAATTAAACTTAAAGTACAAGTACTCTAATATGTGGTAACAGAAGAAAGAAAGTGCAGCACAAAATTTTCATCTGCCAATACGAAGTAAAGCACAAAGAGCAAACAAACGAAACAATGAGCGAGCGAAACAGCTGTCGAACGTGCTATAGCTAGTGTAACTCTTCTATCCAAATAAAACAAAACAAAGGAGAAACAAAGGATAGAAACCCCGAAAACTCCACACACACACACAAACAAATACTCGTTAATATACACACACCAACAACTACACACAATAGGAAGAAGAGCAGGCAAAACTGGCTGATGTACGACTTATATTAAAAAAAAAATGTATGGCTCCAAACATTTATTTTTAAAAATAAAATAACAAGACTAAATAACTGTAAACTAAGTATTTAGTTTGCAGCAATGCATATAAATAATAAGTGAAAGGAGAAAATCCAACACCATCGGTTCATATAACTGTAATAGTGTCTGTGTCTGGCTACTATCGGTGTGTATGTGTGTATACAAGTGTAACTGGAAACAAAATTGGAATTGGGTTTGGGGTTGATAAATTTTGAAAAGCTATAAACGCCACCGCCGACAATTTTGCTCTATCCCTAATTCTAAAAAGAATTTTAAAAATGCCCAGTGCATCATTCACATCATCGCGCACCTATGTGCGCCGTTCCAGACGAAAAGGAGCCAATCGCATTGCGATGCCTAATCGTCCTACGGGTAACATAATGGATCCCATGCTACAACAAGGTGTGCATGCCCAGCAAAATAATTCCGCGTCAACAAGTTCAGCATCAGCATCAACCTCAACATCTACCACAGCCTCTGCTTCACCTGGAGTCAATAGTAATAACTCCAACAATAGTACTGCCGCCGGCAGTAGCAATTCGTCGGAATACTTTGACAGTGGGCAATCCACTAGTAGCAGCACCGCCAACAGTTCCACCAGCGCAATTGCATCTGGTGTTGGACACAATCAGAATCAGGGTGTTGGTAATGTTTATAATGCCGTGCAAGTCATGGATACCACAGATGGTAACTCATCACTGCCCAGCACTTCTTCAGCCACCGTTGCGAGCAGTAGCAGCAGCAACAACATCACCTGCAATTCAAATTTTCCCAGCACATCTGCATCCAGTCAAACCAACAGCAGCGGCTGTCATCAGTCGCCGTATGATTTACGCCGCAAAATATCCGCCTCCGCTGCCAGCAACCACGAGCAATGGTGCTCCTCTTCAACTGCCAGTTCAGCGCCAGCGGTTGCCGTATTGGTAGGTCCGGGTAGCAGTTCGCCACCTCTATTAAATCCCAGCAATTCTCCTGCCAGCTCTTCAGCATCTTCAACCTCGTCATCATCATCTTCCTCGTCGTCTTCTTCATCGTCGCCATCTGCAATTGTGCAAGCACCATCGACAAGTGCCACATTTCCCGTTAATAATGCCCCAACAACAGGCGCAACGCTCGCCCAACCTCCGAACGTACACAGCTCTGTGCCGCAGCAGCAGCATTGTGGGGCGTTGCCGGTGGGCGGTGCTGCAGCTGTCATAGAGGATAACAATTATATGCTACCAGCACGCAAACGTTCACGACGACTTTACACGCAGAGCGGAGAGACAGATACGGCAGCAGTGCCCAGTACGGATGGAAGTAGTACTGGCAGTGCGGCAAGTGGTGGTGGTGGAGGACCCACTGCAGCTCAGTATTTACAGTATGAATTAGCTGATGAGGTACTGCTAGCGATATTTTCATATTTACTGGAACAGGATCTGTGCCGACTGGCGTTGGTGTGCAAGCGCTTCAATACTATAGCCAATGACACGGAGCTGTGGAAGCGTTTATATCAATCGGTATTCGAATACGATTTACCCCTATTTAATCCCGAACTGTGCAAATTTGTCTTTGAGAAACCGGAAGAATCAGAGTATGGAAATCCGTGGAAAGAGAGTTTTCGTCAACTATACCGCGGTGTCCATGTACGTCCGGGCTACCAAGATAAACGTCATGCCGGTCGCAGTATTGTTTTCTTCAATACCGTTCAGGCAGCACTTGACTATCCGGAAGAACGTGCTGCTGCAGCCTTCGCTGCTTCAAGTTCCGGTACTGGCGCTGGAAATGTAAACGCTGGCTTATCAAATACCAGCAACAGCTCATCATCAGCAGCTGGTGGTGCTAGTGTCAATTCTCTGTCCAATATCTACGAGGAGAATATACCACCAGCAGAACATCCAGGACCGTTAATATTCTTACACGCTGGCCACTACAAGGGTGAATATCTGTTTATAGACTCGGACGTTGCTCTCGTTGGCGCTGCGCCTGGCAATGTAGCAGAATCTGTAGTACTGGAACGGGAAGCTGGTTCAACGGTTATGTTTGTGGAGGGTGCAAAATATGCCTATGTCGGTTACCTAACACTTAAATTCTCTCCAGAGGTCACATCAACAGTATCACATCACAAACACTATTGTCTAGACATTGGTGAAAATTGCTCCCCAACGGTTGATAACTGCATTATACGTTCCACATCTGTGGTAGGTGCTGCCGTTTGTGTTGGTGGTGTCAGTGCAAATCCCGTTATACGTAACTGTGACATCAGCGACTGTGAGAATGTCGGTCTTTATGTAACAGACTATGCCCAGGGCACCTATGAGCACAACGAGATAAGCCGCAATGCCCTTGCTGGTATTTGGGTAAAGAATTTCGCCAGTCCCATTATGCGTGAGAATCATATACATCATGGACGTGACGTCGGCATATTTACTTTTGAGAATGGAATGGTAAGTGCCAAAATAAATACAAAAATTAAATGTAAAAGGTTTCATAAACTTAAAGCTATCAAAAATCTAATCAAAGATTAAGATGAGATGTGCGAATCTCCATTTAGTACACAGTTTACATTTACTTTAAATTATAATTTTTATTTTCTGTTGTCATGGTCATAAACACATTGATTACTATAATTTCAGGGGTACTTTGAGAAAAACGACATACATAATAATCGCATCGCTGGGTTTGAGGTCAAAGCTGGTGCCAATCCCACGGTGGTCAAGTGTGAGATTCATCATGGACAAACTGGTGGCATTTATGTGCATGAAAATGGTCTTGGACAATTTATAGAAAATAGAATTCATTCGAATAACTTTGCAGGTAAATAAAACAACAACTTAATTGAATCAATTTGGAGGATACTCATGGAATTCAATTGGAATCCTTTAAGAACGAATCACTGTTTAAATTATCAACTAGTTATAACTTTACTAAATATTTAATTTACTTACACAGGTGTATGGATAACATCCAATAGTAATCCTACCATACGAAAAAACGAAATCTATAATGGTCATCAAGGAGGCGTGTACATCTTTGGCGAGGGTCGTGGTCTAATTGAGCACAACAACATCTATGGCAACGCACTGGCCGGCATACAAATACGCACCAATAGTGATCCAATTGTGCGTCATAATAAAATCCATCATGGACAGCATGGTGGCATTTATGTACATGAGAAGGGTCAGGGTTTAATTGAAGAGAATGAAGTGTATTCCAATACATTGGCTGGTGTCTGGATTACCACTGGTAGTACGCCAGTGTTGCGCCGCAATCGCATTCACTCGGGCAAACAAGTGGGCGTCTATTTCTATGATAATGGACATGGCAAGTTGGAGGATAATGATATATTCAATCATTTGTACTCGGGTGTGCAAATACGCACGGGCAGCAATCCGGTGATACGTGGCAACAAAATCTGGGGCGGTCAAAATGGCGGTGTATTAGTATACAATGGTGGACTTGGTTTGCTTGAACAGAATGAAATATTTGATAATGCCATGGCTGGTGTTTGGATTAAAACTGACTCAAATCCAACACTTAAACGCAACAAAATCTATGATGGCCGCGACGGTGGCATTTGCATATTTAATGGCGGAAAGGGTATACTTGAAGAGAATGATATATTCCGGAACACACAAGCAGGTGTTCTAATCTCAACACAATCGCATCCAATTCTACGTCGCAATCGAATCTATGATGGACAAGCAGCTGGTGTCGAGATAACCAACAATGCAACAGCCACATTGGAACATAATCAAATATTTAAAAATAAATTCGGTGGATTGTGCCTGGCCAGTGGTGTGCAACCCATAACACGTGGTAACAATATATTTAATAATGAGGATGAGGTGGAAAAGGCTGTGTCTAGTGGCCAGTGCCTATATAAGATAAGCAGCTATACATCTTTCCCAATGCATGACTTTTATCGCTGCCAGACCTGCAATACGACAGATCGAAATGCCATATGTGTTAATTGCATTAAAAATTGTCATGCAGGACATGATGTTGAGTTTATACGACACGATCGGTAAGTAGCCATATATATATATATATATTATATTATGGATATAATATATAACTTAATTACAGTTTCTTTTGTGACTGCGGTGCCGGCACCCTTTCCAATCAGTGTCAACTGCAGGGCGAGCCTACGCAGGACACAGACACGCTGTATGACTCAGCAGCACCGATGGAATCCCATACATTAATGGTTAATTAGGGTAGCAACACAAAGTTGTAATACCCCTAAAGAGCAACATCTAGCATAAGCAACATATAGCTGCAATATCAACCAACAGCAACACACAACAACAGCAGCAAGATTAGGCAGCAGCTTCATCTAGCAGCAGCATTAATAGCAGCTAAAAACTCTTATGGTATTTTATATTGTAGTTTAAGTCACAAGCTCTCAATTGTTTAGTTATTAAGGCGGACGCAATTACGTCCACACATCTCTCTTTAACTCACTTTCTTCCTTTTTTTATTGTCGAAGTGTTGCTGTACATATATTCACACACAAACACACACACTCAGAGAAACAACACACACAAACACTATTATACAATTAATTGTATGTAAATAATAATTAATCCTGCGTTCAAAATTTAACTTAATGTGCAATTTAGTTTAAACCAATTATAAAACGATTTTTAAGCTTTGCCTATCGAATGCCCAATAAAAACACACATACACACACACACACATGTACACACAACTGTCACAACGAAAAACAAAAGAAAATTTCAAATATGCATTTCTTTTTTATATGAAATAGAAAATTAAAAAATTGAGCAAGCTAAAAAAAAAAACTTAAAGCCCAGTGAAGAAAACAATTTTGTAATGTAGCTTAGCAGAGTGTTTTTTAGAATTCCAACAGTAAAATATAAATATATATATATATATAAAAAAAAACTACAATTAAATATAAATGTATTAATAAGCTACTACTACAATAACAACAAACAAGAACAATTCGAAAAGCAATTTTAAGTATTAATTACAAATTATAATAACTAAAACGACAGCAACCGCTTTTTGCTTCAGCAACTAACAAATCATGCAAACATATATAAAAACAAATAACTAATACTTTATAATAAAATACAAATATATATATATATATATTATATATCAAAAAAAAAAAAAAACAGTTAAAAAACGATATAATAACAAGAAACGAAAGAATCAAAAGCGTTTAAAAGCAGCAAATTATAAGCAATATTTCATGTCTAAATATCAAATTTATAGCGAAAAATAATGCAATTATGTGTCATTTTAGCAATTTAAGTTGAACAGTTTATATATATATATATATATATATATATATATATATATACATATTCTGTATCAGTTTGCTCACTGCGTGTCTACGAGTATTCGAATTATGCAAACTCATATTAATATATAATAACTTTTAATTGTAATACTAAGTAGATTTAATAATTATATGTACTATATAGTACAATAACTAGTTTTATATATGAACTTTAGATGAGTTTTCAAATGTGCGTGTTTATTTTTTTCATTAAAACTAAACTGTTTTTTTATATTTTATATATATATTTATATATATACATATATATATACATTTATATATATTTAATATATATATATATATATATATATATATACATAACTTTATGTTGCCAATATTATTATCTATATTAAATTTTTTGCTAATCGCTTGTTTCATTTTATTTTTAGTTTTGTTTCTTTGCATAAAATCAATAACTTTAATGAACAACAATTAAACATAACAGCAAAAACATACTCTAAACAAACTTTACCTATTTATCTATAGAAAAACACATATACACGTATATACATATAACAGTTTGTTTGTTTTACTAACAATACAAGAAAAGAAAAAATGTTGCCAATGTGCAAATTTCTATCTGTATTTTGATGTAAGAAAAAGCAACGACAATTTTGAATTGTAAAAGATACACTCTCCCGTAAACAAGCAATCACACACACCCACAAACAAACACACACAAACAAACAGAAACAACTATATTATATAGAAAATGAATTCTAATATGTTACCTACGCATCCATTGTCGTCGTCCTCGACTTGGATCATACGAACAACAAACTAATTATACATATACCAGGTATAAGCTAAAATTATATTTGAAATTATTTCACAAAAAAAAAAAAAGAAAAGCAAAAAAAAATTCTGTTTGTGTTACTTAGAATTAGTCTCATTTACGGATGTTTATTGTACAATCAAACATATGACTTATTGATGGTTGCATTTAGATAACATTGTTACAATATCTTCATGATCAGCTGACTTTGCATATTCAATTGGACTTAGTCCGAGGCTATCCTTAACATTTGGATCATCGAAGTACATTAACAGATAATCTACAACATAAATTTTACCCAAGTGACAAGCATAATGTAGTGCTGTGCGACCAGTACAATCAGCTACGGCTAAATTAGCACCAGCCAATCTATAGGATTCAAGTCGTTCAACCCATCCATGTTCGGTTACGGCGCGCAACTGTTCTGCTTGTATCTCAGGTGTATCTATCAACGTAGCTCCATGATTGAGTAGAATTTCTATTATGTTATGATTATCTGTATCTATGGCTTCATGTAGGGGTGTACGATTGAACCGATCTACCGAATTAACTGGACATCCAACTTGCAGAAGACATTCTACACATTTTTTCTCACCCAGGAAACATGCCAAATGTAGAGGAGTTCGTAATTCACAATTACACTCACACAAATTAGCACCGCATTCCCTTAAAGTCTTTAGCTTAATATCATCACCTTCCTTGATAGCTGCTTCAACAAGTGCTGGAAAGAATGTTGCGCACATTTGTTCCTTTTCCTTAAAAGTTGATACATGCAATGTGCGTGCCACTCCCTCGACTAAATCAATATCATTGATCTTAGCCACTTTGTTGGTGGTCATTTCACCGCGTATGCTTAACTGCATTATCTTTTTCATGCTATCAAGATCCAACTTCTTTTTACCAAGCACATAGGACAGCTTTGTTAGAGCTGCCTCCAGTGTCATATCGCAACCGGCCACAACGCCCATATTCATCCAAGCTCCAGTTTCGTAAATTGCTGCAACAGAACCATGTGGGCATTGAGTTATATTTACGATTAATACACCCCGATCTACAGCATTTTTAATGACTTCAAGTAACTCCGGTTTGTTGCTGGGTATATTTCCATTTCCAAAACTTTGTATAACAACTCCCTTCATTGGCTCATCAAGAAAAGACCGCAGTACATCTGGCTGAATTCCCGGATAGATGTGAATAACACCTACATTGGTTTCTAATCTTTTTTGAATCGAAAATGGTCCTAGATTGCAAGATCTAAATATTTGCCGACTGTCTACATTAATATGTACTCCAACCGTCCCCAGTGGTTGCTGATTCGGTGAGTTAAATGCATCAAAGGAATCAGCACTGATCTTGGTCGTTCGACAGCCACGTAGTACCTTGTTACCAAAGTACAATAGTACCTCAGGTATATCATAATTTCCAGCTAGAACCAAAGAGTTAATGAAATTGTCACGACCATCAGTGCGCATCTCAAATATAGGAATCTGTGCACCAGTTACCACAACTGGCTTCCCCAGATTCTGCAGCATAAAAGATAAGGCAGAGGCGGTGTAGCACATTGTATCAGTACCATGTAATATAACAAAGCCCTCATAACGATTGTAACATTCCTATTAGAATAAAATTATTAATTTTAATATATTTTCGATAAATTAAAAGTAACTAAAATTATTGGATAAAACATACATTGATGTCAATAGCTATGGAGCGCCAATCATCCATATGCATGCAGCTGGAGTCCAACAAAGGCGAATATTCTATTACATCGTACACCACCCGAAATGGATATCCCTCAACTTGCGGCAATACCAAAAATGGGTTTTTACCCATAGATCTCGGCTTGTAAATCTTATCGTGGCAGTTGGGATATTCACGCAGTCGTTTGACAAGCTCATTTGGAATAGGTACCAAGACTATCAATTGATTTCATAGTTAGTCTAATCATACGATTGCAATACAATAACACTTACCACCCTTATCATTTCGCATCATACCAATGGTACCGCCCGTATAAATGACATGGACTCGAGATTCCTTCGTTCTCTCGTTGTCGCAAATGTTACACGCATGTTTCATTGTTCCTCCCAACTGCCACGAATCCTGACTTTCTAATTTAGAATTTTGTTTGATTATAAACCTAACAACATAAACATGTATGGACTAACTAAAATTTCCATTTTTTAATCTTAAATTGTCAATTTTTATAAATTTAACTGACAGCTTAAATATTAACATATAATATATTCTTTAATCACAGTGCAACCTCATGCAATATAAAACTGTATCCCTATACCTAATACACGAAAAAACAGTTTCAAAACTATAAATTTTCGTGCCATTTTTCACATAATATACAGTTATATCTCTTTAGTTTTTTTTAGTGTATTATGATAGACGTTTAGTTTGCAGTTTGCGCTCTCGTAGTTGTAATTAGCTAATATTGCGGACCGATAGATGGCGCCAATATCAATATTTTGTATTAGCTGAATCAATATGTAAATATAGCATAAATATTTAGTCATTTAAGTAAAATGCTCATTGAACTGTATATCTAAAAGCACTTGTGACTGTAAAAATAGTTTCTTCTTTTATTCTTCGATGTAATTAGCGGGGAAAAATATAAAATTAATTTTTCTTTAATAATGGTTTAACAAACGTCACTGTTAAATTGAATTATAAACTGGTATATCAATTTCAATTCATAAATAATAATAATAATTTAATATATTAATTTATTACATTTTTTATTTAAATATTGTTATTGAAATATAAATTTCCAAAGTAACCGCCAAATTTTTTTATGTGTGACCATATTTAAAAGTTATATACATATATTTATGTTAGTGTGTGATTGTATATTTATTATGCACGTGTGTAAATGTAAACAAACTGAAAAATCACTTTTATTAGAACCAAAGAATTAAACAACATCGTAACCTTTGATAATCTGAATTCAAAATTGTACGTCATTTAAATAATTTAAAATGATTTGTTTATTTCTGGCAATGGTGAAAATAAAAAGAACTTGCGTACGATTGGCTTCCAGCGGAGAACGTGACGTCACATCATTAATTGGTGCGTAGCGTACCTGCACACCGTTCTTACGTCTATGCCATGCGGCGTACAAAGGTTTCAGTGTTTGAACCGGCTCCTGATGGAAGATATTTACTGTTGGTTAGAACACAAGAGGATTCGTACACATAGTGTTGACAATTCAATTATGATTTAAACTAATGACTTGCTACAGGTTCTTAATTAATGAGTGCAACAACAATGGACTGATGCGAACAGTTGTTGCCAATGTCTGCCAAATAAAAAAACAAATAAGCAAAATAATTATAAAACAAAAGCAGAACAGAAAAGAAAACAACAAAACCAGCCGCAGCATGCAAAAGTTCAGAAAGAACGACTACAAATTATTTGCTACAATTGAGCAATTTGTTATTGCTGCGTTACGTATAGGTATAGGCATAGGCAATATTAAAAATAAAGTACGAGCGCCCAGCGAAAAGGCAACAACAGCAGCCCCGCCAGACGCCAAACGCATACCCGCACACTATCACCTTTTTACCCGCCCAGAGTGCCTATAATACTCATAGTCATAAGAAAAGTTTAGAAGATGAACAAACGCACCGTCATCATTGTGTGCATTCTTGCCACGCTGCTGTGCCTTGTGCTCGGTGCTAACTTCTATTTTATGTACTATCTAAATGCCGAGGATGGGCAACTGTCAAGTGTACGCGCACTGGAGAACATGATCAGGCACAAGATTCGGCATCTGAAACCGGCCTATCTAAATCGAAATCCACGGTTCTTCATGTTTCGCAATAAATTATTAAAGAACTATAAGCAATTGTCGTATGGAAATGCCAGTGTGCTGTGGGAAATTGCTAATTGGGTAAGTTATTATGCATACCTTAAGGGTAAAACATTTGATTTAACTTTATGCAATTATCAGTGGCCGCATGAAAACGAAATATATCCATTGTACGATTCTTCAATGGGACAGTTGCTGAAAACATTACGAGCGGAACCTATTACACGAGCTAACAATCTGGCTCGCGGCACTCAACTAAAATTGTTAATGCGTCTAAACAAGCAGCAGAAAGTAATTTTTAAACCACAATGGTATCCGCGGGATGTTGTGATCGAAGGTGTTGTTTACAGTGGTAAGGATCGTCATGTGGCCGAAGTATATGCATTTTATTTGGGCGCTGTTCTTGATCTTCGCTGGACACCTATTGTGGTCGGTCGAGTGGTTAATCTAAAAACTGAGATTTATGCCAATGCCGATCAAGAACTTCAAAATACTATTAAAATCGATGTGGATGAGGATGGTAAGGAGACATATTGCCTATATGGCAAGTGTCACTATTGTAATGAAGAGGAAACTGTCTGTGGCGATGATCAGCATAACATTGAGGGTGTTATGATCTATATAATACCTGGAAGTTTAGCTAAACGACGCTCACCATGGCAACGCACCTACAAGGATGAAAAGCGAGCGGTCTGGGAAGATGATATGACATATTGCAAGTAGGATAACAAAAATATATTTTATTCCAATATTTCAAAACTTATAAAAGCTTAATTGATTAGATCCCTCAAGAACAAAATGGAAACAATGCGTCTGCTGGATCTTATAGATGTGGCAATTTTTGATTACCTTATACAGAATGGTGATCGTCATCATTATGAAACACGAGAGGAAAGAGTGGTGCTTGTTGACAATGGCAAGTCATTTGGTAACCCTAACAAGGATCATCTGGATATTCTTGCGCCACTTTATCAGTGTTGTCTGTAAGTTGAATATGAAGTTAACTTGTCAACTGATAGATAATTATCTTTGTTTATAGCATTCGAAAATCAACCTGGGATCGATTACAAATATTCTCTGGTGGCGTATTAACTGAAATCGTTGATCGTTTGTCCAAGCAGGATGCTCTGTATCCCCTAATCACAGATAAGCACAAACGTGGCGTTGAACGAAGATTACTTGTTGTGTTTGCAGTAGTGGAATACTGCATGGACAAAGAAGGGGAGAGAATGTTTAAAACGCTTTAACTCAAGATAATTTGATTTGGCTTAGACTGTTATTAGTTTTAGTAAGTAAATTGCAAGTATCAATTCAATGATCAAGAGTCATGTAAGTTAATACCTAACTCCATAGTATACGGTTACGATTTGCTGAATTATTTTTATTCTTTTTTTATTATTCAATTTTATGTTAATTTTTTTTTGTATCTATGTAATATTAATATTATAGTTAGGACTTTTATAATAATGATACAAAAATACAAACAAATTCTGCTACTGGATTTATACTCTCAAAAAATATTAACAGTTCCTTTGTCAGTTTTATTTTTTTCCATCTTTCTTGAATTTACTAAATGTAAACAATTTGTTGAACTGTTTGTTATTTCGATTATTGGATCGATTCTGAAAATTTATAAAAAATTTATTAGAATTGCTTAATGTCTTGCTTCAATTTATATAATTTACCTTGCCACGCATTTGTGTTTTGATTTCGGTACCCCGAGCACGTTGCGCACCACCCTGGAACTGGCGGAAGTCAACATTTTTATAATCAAAATGACTGGCCTCTCCAAGATTAACCGGGCGGTTTGAGCTTTGTGCATGAATTCGCCCTTTAGCTTTAAAATTATGCTTTCCGCGTTTTTGCCTTCTGCTTTGTGCAGGATTTGGAACTTCCGTGGGTTTCCTTTGAATTGGTACTTCAACAACAGTGTCGTCATTTTCTTCTACTGCTTGCACATTGTTAACAGTAGAGTCTGGTTCATTTTTAAATGTAGATTTCGAGGTAGATGCAATGTTGTCTTGTTTTCTGGACCGTTTTGCCTTACTCGGTTCCGAGGAAGGAGTTGGTAGCTGATGCTTTCGCTTCAGTTGTTCCTTTAATGGTAGACTATATGAGATATCTTCTTTCGCCACTTCATTTTTCAAGCTAATTTCGACTGGCGCAGGTTCGGTGGGACACAAGCGACGCTCTAGTAACTTATTTCTATCTTTTGCGTTTTGCTCAATTTTCTGTTGTTGCATTAGCGGCAATATAGCCAAATAACGCTTATAGGGCGTACGAAGCGTTTGACTTTCTCTGCGAATGCGATCCCAATGGAACTGCTCCGCTTGTGTTGGTGTCGATGACTTTTGGAGCAATGCAAGTGCAGGTGAAATCTTATTCAACATAGGTGTCTGATGCTGAGCGGTTTTTTTGGAACGCAACAGCGCACCTGATGGACCTCGTATAAGCACCGTGGGCAAATCATCACGTATCTCTTCTTGGTGCGAAAAGTCATGTGGACAGTTAAGTTTGCTATTAAAGTCCTTAGTAGAGGATCCTGATTGTGTAGCTCCAATATTGCTACTACTAGCTTCTAGAATGGGCTGCAAATAGGTAAAGAATGCAAAACAATAATGTATGGATAATATAATCTCTTATTTTATACTAAAGTACAATTGTATATTATTCGAAACATGAGCACGTTTACAGAACTGAGATTTGATTTATCTTTGCAGAACGTCGCAAAGAGGTCATCTTCATCATGATTTGTTTCTCAAAACTTACTTTGACCAGGGGTTGTTCACGAGCTCGCAGCACAATTTGATGCAACGAATGTAATTGTTGGCGCACCAATGGAGGTATGGGATTGCAGCAGGCTAGAATACCTTGCATTTCGCGTGGTAAACTTTCCGCAATTTGAAGCATCATGTGATTAGGCAGCACATACCCATAGCTTTCGTCCTCTTGTCTTGCCATTGCATCTCGCCAAGCAAATATACCCTGCAGTGCATAAAGTTGACGATTGTCAAAGGACCGCTTTGTCTTGCGCACCACATCTAAATGTGAATCCGGGCCAATTTGTGGCTTTGAGTACCGCTTTTTGCACAAATCCGTGCTCATTTGATAAACCATCCGTAATGTTTGCGACTGTCCATTCTCACTTTGAAGCAAATCGTTCGTAAGGCGCTCATATACATAAATTAAATAGTGTGTATCCTGCCGTGCATAGTCAATTAGTTGTTGTGGTAGTGGTCGCATTCGCCAATCCGCCAATTGCAGACTCTTGTCAACATCCAAGTCAAGATAATGCTTTAGTAAAAAGGCAAGTGATAAACGTGCCATATTTAAAGCTTTAGCTGCACGATGTGTGTCAAACATGTTGACTATGTAGAGAGATAAATCACGTTGTAGCCATTCTATGTCCAAATCAGCACCGTGCAGTATCTTTACAACCTTGGGATCAGTTAGCACGACATTTAGAATATGCATGTCATCGCGCAGCGCCAGTGTGTCAAATATGTAATCTTTGGTTCGAGTTGACATCTGCACCAGACAAGCTATACCCATAAATGTGCGATATGAATGATGTTCTACATCAATGGCTATTTGACGCGCCTGACGAAGCTCTTCAAGCGCTTGCTGCAACTTTTGCACGCTGTCCACTAGCATCAATTCAGTTTGCTCTAATGGTGCTGGTATCAGCGTCTGTTGCTTCTGCAGTTGCTCCGATGATGGCTCGAACTTTATCAATTCAAATTCGTATGGATGAAGATAGGATACGATATTGCCAGCATCATCATATTCCGGCAGCAACGCCAATGGTTTTAATGAATTAGGTTTTTCCGTCAGGCGAGGGCAAAATGGATTTTGCGCACTATTATCAACTGGTATTTTAAACCCCATTTGTGGGCGTAAAATATTCTTGGCAGTAAACAGACGAGCGGAAATCATTTTACGGGGAGATACGTCAACAGTTGCGGTATTACGATTCCAACTACCAGCACGTGGTACCTCGATCTCTTTCGCTATACTTTGTGGATCAACATTAACATCCACTTGAGCTTCAACAACCATGTGCTGACTTCTTCGTTTACGTATGTCCCGAGCTTTTATGTCCAGATTGGTTGTAATACGTTCAAACAGTATGTCATTACATTCCTGCACCATTTCAAGTTGTTCTTCTTCTTGACACCTGAACATGTAAGTGTGTATTATATTAAAATAGAAAAGAGGCATTCACTTATGCATTGCTCACCGTTGTATATTACCGGCGATCTTTTGTGATTTCAGTATCTTACTAATCAAGCCGAGCACACGCTGGGATTGCTCCTCTAGCATGCGTGCGTAGCCTGGATAGCTAAGATACAATGAACGCGCATCGCCTTGTGGAAATTCATTGCAGGAACGTGTGACAGCTGGAACGTTTTTTAACGCCTCCTGTGTACAAAACAGAATTTAATTACGTACATTCAATTAACAATAATATTTAGCTAACCGCTGTAAAACTCATTATGTCCTCTGGTATACACTTCCCAGATGTAGATGGTTGATTATCATCATCTACCTCCGACTCAGCCGATTTTTCAGGTTCCGTTTCATTTTTCTGTTCCAGCGGCTGCGGCATTTTAATTATCTTTTGGGCTTTTTACTTTATTATATTTTCTTTTCTTTCTTTTTTTGGAATTTCGCGATACTGTAAGCTCTTTGCAATAGTCGGTCGGTGTTGTGGTGTGTAAGAAAATGTGCGTTTTCTTCTTTCGAAGGAATCGAAAGCACCGATAATTTAGGGTTGTCAATACAAATACCAGCGGCAAAATTTTAGTTACTTATTGAATGAAAAAAAATTAAAAGCCAAAACAATTCATGCTTGGCCTTAAATTTTACAGCGATGTAAAGTATTAAAATCTAAAAAAAATTATTCAGCTTTATCAATAATTTTTAACTGTCAAAATGCAGCCCTAGCTATCGCCGGTAAAAAAATTATCGGATTAATTTAGTAGGTATCAAAGCCGCGGGGGATTGCCATAAGATATAATCAATTACTGTACTACCGAAATTTTAGCATAGATAAACGTAAATATATAGTTTTCTTAATAATAATTGCAGTAAAACTGCAAACTCACAAAATTTATTATAAGCTAATTATAACGTCATAATGCTGGACTTGTATAGGCGCACAGTTACTCGTTTCCCACTTGGTGCTGTTAGTTACATGTTTGCGTATGGCTCGGGCGTCAAGCAGCAAATGGGCTATGAGAAGCTGGAACAGAAACGTGATCCCAATAGTGTAATTGACTTAGTATTTTGTGTACGTGATTCTTTGGGCTTTCATGCAGAAAATATACATCGTCATCCTAGTCATTATTCTGCAGTCCACCATTTGGGAGCTAATTTTGTGGCGCAGTACCAGGATCGTTTGGGTGCCCGCGTTTATTTTAATACGCTGGTGCCGCTAGAAGATCTGGGAATTACCATTAAATATGGAGTTGTTAACGAGGAAAATTTGATTGAGGATCTGGTACATTGGCGACATTTATACTTGGCTGGACGTCTACAGAAGCCCGTCACTGACCTCGTTAATTTGAATGATAATCCACAACTTTACACTGCAAAGAAGCTAAATTTATTGTCCGCCTGTCAAGCGGCACTTCTACTTCTACCCGAAAAGTTTACTGCCTATGAACTCTTTCATACAATCGCTGGGCTCAGCTACAAAGGCGACTTTCGTATGATTTTTGGCGAGAATAAACAAAAGGTCCATAATATCGTACAGCCACAAATTACTGAGTTCTTTACACTTTATCAATCTGCTATGGGACAACTATCACAGTATCTAGCTGTCAACATGCATGGCTTTGAGGCACGATCTCAAAAGCCGACTATTGTCTTTGAACAGGATAAATCTAGTGCGGCCATACGTTACCATTTGCGGCATATGCCAAAGGAGCTTTGTTATCGATTAACACGAAATGCTGCTTGCCGTGGTGATTATGAAGCCGTAGTGGAATATCTTTCGGTAAATCCCCTGCTGCCCAAAATACTTCAAGCTTCAGTAAACGATATTGTCTGGCGCAGTAGTACAATGCAGTCGCTTAAAAATATTCCTACAGCTGGAATTTTTAAGTCCCTCGTCTATAGCTATCGCAAGGCTAAAAAAACGTTTACCGTTTAAATTAAAGGATGCAAAGAATTTATCGTGCTATATTCCACTAAGTTGCGCTTCCTGTACTGATTTGTTAATTAATTTTAAGATCCAAAGTTACATCAATATAGAATCTTAGTAAGATCAAAAGCTGATGCTGAGTTTTCATTGCAAATAATTTTACCCGTTACAGAAGTTATGTCGAGTGGTTCCAGCAGCGATAGTAGGACATCAGGCTCTGATGATCACAGGCGCAAACGAAAGCACAAAAAACATAGCAAAGGGGTCGATAAAAAACATAAAAAGTCAAAAAAACATAAACATGAAAAGCGTTACAAGGAAAAGAAACGATCTAAGCGAGATGAATCAAACGAAAAGCATGTTATCCAACAAAAATTGCCTATACCGGAACCACAACAGCTATTGGAAACGAATTACTGTGCAGATTCTTTTGGACCAGCACTGCCGCCACATTTGATAATTGAAAAATCCGAGCCCAAATTAGAGCCTACGCCTATGATTGGTCCCGTCCTGCCAAGTAATATATTTGAAAAACCTGTGCTTCAGTGTAATGCTGACAAGAACAGCGTGGATGATAATGACAGCGATATTGATAATACTATTGGACCCCTGCCAAATGTCCCACAAATTGATCTGGAGGAAAGAGCATTAACTTTAAAACTAGCAGCTTTAGAAGGCGCAAGTTTAAGTAACTCTACAACAGATCAAGATGTGCGTGAAGAATGGATGCTGGAACTACCTGAAGTGGGTCTTAAGGGCGGTTTGGCAGCGCTACAGAATATGAAGCGCACATTCCACCAGGGAAAGGATAGACCTGATTTTAGCGATAGAAGCGATTGGACTAAGACACCAAAGAGTGCTGCAGCTGGTCCCAAGCCCTGCACTTCCAAGGATTTAGAACAAATTGCTCAGGCAAAATACGAACGGCAACGAGACGAAGAACAGGAACTGATGGCCAAAAAGCACAAAAAGAAACACAAAAGAGATGAATCACTTGTACAGTTACACCAAAAGAAGCAACGTAAGGAGCAGCGGGAACGAGTAAGTAGCTTTTTAAACCCATTCACAACAGATCACAATATAAGGATCTTGATATTTTCAGGAAAAAGAACAAGCCGCGTCCGGAAGCAAACCAGAAAGGCGCCCATTCAGTCGCGATGTAGATCTAAAGCTTAACAAAATTGACAAAAATCAAACGAAGCAAATCGTAGACAAGGCTAAAATACTTAATACAAAGTTCTCTAGCGGAAAGGCCAAGTATTTGTGAGACTTAAAGTAATATATTATTAGGAAAGTAAAAAATTAAATTAAAATGAATATATCTCGTAAATTGGCAGTTTTTCATAGTTTAACGCTGCGGCGGTGGTTTTGGTTTGGGTATTTTAGACAGTAGTATTTGAATTTCATCCTTCTCTTTCCAATCCTTCCAAAGTTCATATAAGTTAACAATAGCTCGGACAATTTCTTGCACTTTGTCCAAGTCAACATTTAACTCAGCAAACCATTGTTTGGTTGCATCTTTTTGTTGAATGACGCAAGAGATTTGTAAACAGGCTATCGCAATCTGTAAGCCAAAATAATTTTTCATTACTGTTAAATTTAAAGCTTAATTCTGGTATGCCTACCTGATATGGCGGATAGAGCAGACAGACATCGGTACGCAATGAATCGTTCACAATGCGCCAACTAAGTGAGAGCAACTGATCTTCTTGGCCCATGTCTTGCACTAGCTGTAGCAATGGCCGATACGGTTGAAATACAATTAAACAGCAATCGAGATTTTCCAGCAAATAAAATTCACACTCGAGTATGTGATTCGTGCGATAGGGAAATTCCTGAGTGTAAGCATAGCTAAACTTAGTCTTGATAGCCGACTGACAAATGGAAATTAAACGCGAATTGGATATAACACCAAACTCTTCCACTTTTGATGCCAACAGTATGCAAGTAGGCGCTAGCAACAATGGATCAATATTTTTTAACGAGTTCCGCGCATAGAAACGCTTAAAATATACGGTTGCCGTGGCAATAACTTGTTGACGCAGTTTTAGTTGCTCGCCTAATACTTGTATCACATTAGCAAAAAATATAAATATCTTTTGATACTCATCTTCGCTGAGCGCTAGCAAGTCATTTTGACGTTCTCGCAACAGATCCTGTTTGTCCAAAATCCATTGTTGTGAGTGTGAACTCTGCCAAAAGTTTCCCGCCATGTTAAACACAAATTTTGTATTATAAATTGGCTTTGCTTTTTCAACTATAGATAAAATTTCGGCTTGTTTAAAAATTATAAAATTTCATTTAAAACTAACAAAAAATTAGAACAACCAAAGCCATTTTATCGCGTTACCAATTTTTTCAGAAGTGTGACCAGGTAATAATACATTGCAACAGCTGATTGCCGCAGCTAACTTATCATATGTATATGTGTATGTGTATGGTATCTTTTCAGCAGGCGCCTTGACTTCGAGGAACGCAAAAGTTTAAGTAATTTTAAGTTCATATAAAATATTAAACGAAAATAAGAAACAATGGCGTTGCGTGTACTTGGAGTAACGCAGAATTTGCGCAATTTGAAGCGTGGTGTTGATCTTATTCAGGTAAGAATTAATTTCAATTAGATTACAACTCCAGGATTTATAATTACGTAATTGTAAATCTTCAATATTGTTGTGTTTTGCTAGTGTTTTGCATTTCATCTACAGTAAATCTTGTAATTTTTTTGCAAGCTGTTTTGCATTTGGCTGTCACAAAATAATACTATTGATAAGACCCAAAAGAATTTGTTACAAAATTGCGAGCGACAATTGAGGTTATGTTGGCAATTGCTCAACGAATCGATAATAAAACATTATTTTTTTCTTTTTTTTTAAAGCGCTACAAATCATCAGCTCAGGTCTTAAAGAAGACTCTGTTGAATATACCAGCCACGCAGGTTACCAAGTTGGACAACGGTCTTCGTGTTGCTAGCGAGGATTCCGGTGCCTCTACCGCCACCGTTGGACTCTGGATCGATGCTGGTTCGCGTTCCGAAAACGAAAATAATAATGGTGTGGCACACTTCCTGGAGCACATGGCCTTCAAGGTAGTTAAACTACTGATCTGAATAGTTTGATTATTAAAGAAATAAACTGTTTTTCGTTAGGGCACAGCTAAACGTTCGCAAACCGATTTGGAGCTTGAGGTTGAGAACCTAGGAGCACATCTGAATGCTTACACATCTCGCGAACAGACTGTGTTCTATGCTAAGTGTCTGTCTAAAGATGTGCCAAAGGCAGTTGAGATTTTGGCCGATATTATTCAGAATTCGAAGTTAGGAGAAGCTGAGATTGCACGTGAGCGTTCAGTAATTTTGCGTGAGATGCAGGAAGTAGAAAGCAATTTGCAGGAAGTGGTATTTGACCACCTTCACGCTACTGCATATCAGGGTACTCCTTTGGGTCAAACCATCTTGGGCCCCACTAAGAATATTCAGTAAGTCCACGTTAATGGGACACCCAATATATTTGACAATGAAATGTTATTTACACAGGTCAATTGGAAAATCCGATTTAACTGATTACATCCAGACACATTATAAGGCATCCCGTATTGTTTTGGCCGGTGCTGGCGGTGTAAAACACGACGAGCTAGTTAAGTTAGCAGGTAATGCGCTTGGTCGTTTGGAGGCTAGCGTACTACCACCAGAGGTAACACCCTGTCGTTTTACCGGATCCGAGGTCCGCGTTCGTGACGACTCTCTGCCATTGGCCCATGTTGCTGTCGCTGTTGAGGGTTGCGGCTGGACCGACCAAGACAATATTCCATTGATGGTAGCTAACACTTTGGTCGGTGCCTGGGATCGGTCTCAGGGCGGTGGTGCTAACAACGCTTCTAACCTAGCACGCGCCAGTGCTGAGGACAGTAAGTAGTTTTTTAGTCTGCGTTGATTGAACTATATTTTCTTATTTCTTTTGAATAGATTTGTGCCACAGCTTCCAGTCTTTCAACACCTGCTACAAGGATACTGGTCTTTGGGGTATTTACTTCGTTTGCGATCCACTACAATGCGAGGTGAATGAAAATTATTAAATTATGTTATAGATATATATAAAATATAATTAATATATTTCTTTTGTTGGGTGTAGGATATGATTTTCAACGTGCAGACCGAATGGATGCGCCTGTGCACAATGGTTACTGAAGCCGAGGTTGAGCGTGCTAAAAACTTGTTGAAGACAAATATGCTGCTTCAACTGGATGGAACCACACCAATTTGCGAAGATATTGGTCGCCAGATTCTTTGCTATAATCGCCGCATCCCATTGCATGAACTTGAAGAACGCATTGATGCCGTCAGCGTACAAAATGTACGCGATGTTGGCATGAAATACATCTATGACAGATGTCCCGCTGTGGCTGCCGTTGGACCCGTCGAGAACCTGCCCGACTATAATAGAATTCGCTCGTCCATGTACTGGTTGAGGGTTTAAGTAACTTTTTGCTGCTTCTGAAGCACTTTGTTGCTACCCGTGTAGTTTAATTGATAAAATTTAAAGCAAAAAGATCAGTAATAACCAAAATTAAAACAAATAACTTCCTAGTTTTTGTTCGTTGGATTTTATTGGCATGATAATACATGGGTGCATTCTATTGGCTGTGTAGTAGTCATAATTCACCAACCCAATTCCAGCTGGTTTTGTTTTTTTTTTTTCTTTTCTTAAAATAGTCTCGTTATCTCAAATGCCATAAAATAAACTAATCATGTGAATACTTAATGGGAATGCCGCTAAGACCCTGTTGAAGTTTAGCTGGCTCTGTTTGACCCAAAGCTGGATCTAAGCCTTGCCAGGTGCGATCCTCAAACGATAAACCAGTGTCAGTTGTCATTAAAGCCATTTTAGCTTGTGTAGCTACTGTATTATTGCTTGCGGCCTCCACGGTGTCATCTTTTCCAACCGCACCTCTCATACGTCCGCTAACAAGACTTACATCCTGAGGCTGCACATCGTCTTCATTAAACGCTAGAAAACTACGCCCTTCGGGTAATAACTCTGTAAAATCGGTCACATATTTTTCGGGATATTTCATATGCCAAGCCGGATTAAGCGCCATTTCAGCTTCAAATACGGACACAATGGGCTTATAGTAGTCTTTGGAATTGTACATATTATTAAATGGGCAACCAATGAGCACAAAGCAATCAATTTCGAGGAAATTGGCCAATTTAGCTGGATTAATGCGACCTACAGATATAAGCTGTGTCTTTATGCCACGACTCTTGGCCATTGTTTGTAAACGTGTGACTACATCCAAATAACCTACAGCACTTAATGTGGCTACAATTAGTCCCAAGGTCTGCGCATCTTTGCACTTCTCTATGTAAAAATATCGGCGGCGTATATATTGCGCCGTTAATGGATTTTTTAAACTCAAAGTGTTCGTAGCGCCATCGAGGATGTGCCACTGTAAAGCTGTTGTAGTCAGAGAGAGATTGGAAAAGCGCTGATTATCGGCGCCAACAAAAATGCAGACACGCTCAGCGGGCGAATTTATTTTTGATTCATCCTGTTGTTTGCTCTCAATACAATCTTCGGCAGGAGCTGGATACAGCTCAATTCTTAGTTTCTGTGGATGTAGCAACTCATGCAACTGATTATAAAATGTGTCTTCACCATCGGTTATATTAACATTTGAGTGTTGTTGGTCGTATAAATGCTGATACCCAATATCCAAATAGACGCATACTTCACGCTGTTGGCATTCTGATTGCAGGGTTGCAAGTTTTTTTAGCATCTCTGGCAGTTCAAGTGGTAGTTCAGGATACAAATAAAGCACTGGTAAACGAGAAGCTTTACTACGGCAAGCATTGCCAAAGTGAATAATACTATCTGCCTCTACATGCGCTGCAGCTATTTCGTCCACGCAGCAACTGCCATATGTTGTATCTGCCAAAATAAAAACTTTGCAATCGTCTGCTAGCGCAGCTTGTAGGCAAGTGCTGATAGCGTTGCTGTGTGGCAAATAGTCGTCGGGAAATTGCAGACAGATCTAAAAAGACACATTTTACTATATAATCAACTGTTAGCATGTACGCATAATCTATGCACCCGTTTGTATCCATTATGTCGTATCCAACCGATGCTGACTTTCTTGTGTGTTTCGTTCCAGATTTCTTCAATTGTTACTGGCGGTTCAGTTAAATTGTCCGTTTCCCGTTCTAGTGCTGCAGTGTCCAGGCTTGAAAAAGCAGAAGCTGGTGTATTGGTCATTTTGGATCAAGATTTACAATGCAGTTTATTAAATAAATAAATAAAAGTGAAGGGCGATTTCTAATCGATAAGTTTTTTCTAAACGATAAACTAATAATTCGCGGAACGATTTATTTTTAATAAATCAAAATATATTTATTTATTTTATTTACTAAAGAAAAAATAAATAGTAAATAAATAATAATACTTTCATTAAATCAGTCAGATCTAGAGGTTCGTTAATTTTTTTTTTTTAATCGCAGTGTGCTTTTGAAATAAGTGACTTTAAGAAAAAGTTATCGTAGTAACTATAAAATGGAAAAATACTCACTTACAACATCACATCACTAAGCTCAACTGCTCTCTAAGTTATAAGGGAAACAAATTTCTAGAATCTGAACGGACATATTGGTTTGTAGGAATTAGACGCGCGAAACGCATTCGGATACGCGCGCATAAGTCAGCCGTATTCTATTTATAAAAAATAATAAATTCAGATTTTAAATATTATTTTCACACGCAATTTGTAAACTACAATGGATGAGTCACGCGAGGAAAGCCAATTTATTGTGGATGATGTGAGCAAAACTATTAAAGAGGCAATTGAGACAACTATCGGTGGCAATGCGTACCAGCACGATAAAGTAAACAATTGGACCGGCCAGGTGGTCGAGAATTGCCTAACTGTGCTTACCAAGGAACAGAAGCCATACAAATACATTGTAACAGCTATGATAATGCAAAAAAATGGTGCAGGGTTGCATACAGCCAGCTCTTGTTACTGGAACAATGATACTGACGGTAGCTGCACAGTCCGTTGGGAAAACAAGACAATGTACTGCATTGTATCCGTTTTTGGCCTGGCCGTATAAGCAAGATTTACAAACAAGAATATAAATAAATTTCAATCACTACTAAACGGGGGAGGGATTAACAAGATTGCCTTGCATTTGTTTTGCGTGTAAGTTTATATTAAGATATCAATTAATATTTATTTAATACAACTTCTTTTACAGCTTACACTACCCACTCGGGTTTCTGGACTCTTCTATACTTGCTTCAGTAAAATTACCTACAGGATACAACGATTTACAACGGCAAACTAATGCTGCATTCTCAGAGAATGCCAGAAATTGCAGCAAAATTTTAAATTATTTAGCAAAATGAAATGTTCACGTATTATTTTTGAGTTCTGAATAACAAAGAAGCCGAACAGAAGTGTTATTTATATTTTATATTTTTAAAATAAATTAAATAAAGTAAATGTATAAATAAATACTATTTGTGGCGCGTAATGCTTTATTTGGCCTTGAACTCAACTCGGGGCCCCAAGTTGTTTAATCGATGCAATTGATTCAGGCTACTTCAGTTTACAGTCGGTTTTCAGTTATGTAAAATTTAAGATTTTATTATAATTTAAAAATCATTGTTTAATCAATACACAATTTTGTAGAGTACGGTTAAAGCTACAAATATTACAATTTCTTCCGTTGAAAATTTGAAGGTGCCTTGAGAGCTGGCATTGTACTGGGTAGTCGCAAGGTAAGAATGTCTGAGCGAGTTTTTGGCCGTGCATTGACAATGTGAGCATAAGAAAGGATACGCTTCTTGGACAAACGCAGAATGCGTGCCAATGCATTGACATCTACTTCAAGTTTATCATTAATAAGCAATGATAAAACAATAAAATGTGTGAGAGCCTTCTCTGTACTAAAGGTAGTTCGAGTGCATGTTTTGGCCACATCTGGGTCTGCAAACCTATGCCGTATATCATTTTCCACTTTCTCGGAGATGCGTGAAAATTCAACAAACTTCATATGTCGTTTGCGTAACGTTATTAAGGACTGCAATGCGTCCATATATATGATTAATTTTATCTTTAAGAAATCCTGTTTTGAAGTAATTTCCTTTTCCTGTATGCACTTTATACAATCACGTAAATATTCTGACTCGATACTGTAAATGAAAAATGATTATTTAAAAACAATTAAAACTGTCATGTTAAGCATAATATCTTACGGTAGCGATTCCAATGGCGTTGAACAAACACTTTTGGCTTCTTCATCTAATCGATCCAACAATGAACGCGGCACAATATCCTCTACATCATATACTTCGTTTATTTTTGTTGCCTTCTTATCACATTTTGGTACTATTGACGCCAAATATTTCTCATTACTTGCGTTTACCTCAGGCAATTCGTCATCATCTTCATCCTTTATATTATTGCTGTAAGAAGTTTTCACAGTTGCATCCAAATCTTGGCGCATCACTTCCACATTGACTTTCATCTCTTCACGATTGGCCATTATCCGCGAAGCCTTTCGCCCGCCAAATTCCTTAAGAAGCTTTCTTGTCGCAACTTCCTTGGTCAGCATTGGTAGTTTATTATTTAATTCCAATTGTTTGTAAATGTTGTTGCACAATAACGTTTGCTGAACAGGAAGAATTGTTGCTTTGTTAGTCATTTTGTTACGCACGCAAATATATGTATCAAACTGTTGCGTATCTTCCAGCTCCCCCATGTAGATATTATCACCGGCAACTATAAGACTCCGTTTGAGTTGGTTGCCTTTTGCTTTACTTTCGATTAAACTAAAATCTGCAGTACCACCTAACGAGCCATTCTGAAAATTAACTACAAACGAATTTTATTTAGTGAAATATTGTAATTATAATAACAACTTACCCAGCGTTGGTAAATATTTTTTCGTCTTGGAATCGTAAACAGCATTTATTATTGTTTTTTCCTCCATTTTATTTAATAATTTTAAAGTAACATTAAAGTTTGAATATTTAAAAAATGTAGTGAGCGATGCACGTGGTATAACTCAAAACAGCTGACTTAAGAATACCAGATAGTTCAAACAGAGTTGCCAATAGATTATAGTGAACATTTATATTTAAGACGGTAAATATTGATTATTTGCTAAATGCTATGTAACGTAAAGGCAGTACACTTAAAAATAATATGTTAGAACATTAGTTTTTATTTGTCCCTATTGATTGTCTCGTTTTAAAATGTAAGAAGGTGACTCTAATTTGTAATTCTAATACTGAATATTACGAATCATTATATTATTATATTATTAATTTATGTGTTTTTTATTATTTCTGCATTTATATTAAATCCTGAAAAGTTGTAATGTTTGCTTTTGACAATTTTCACTACTTGCTGTAATATTAAAAAAGTTATAGTTTTTTATATAATATGAATTATGGTAATATATAAATTTTTTGAACAACATACCAATACAAGTTTTATCAGGAACACAGCAAATGTAAGAAAATTAATGCTCATTAAAGCAGCTTCTGGGGGGAAATCCAACTCGGAATCATCTAGTATACCGCGTCGCTTGCGATTGTGACGGTCTGTTGGTAACCACAATACCGAAAACTGTTGTTCTATTAAAGATCACAATTTAGATAAATATGAACTCATCTTGCACTGAATTTTAAAACGCACCAATAAGCCTCATCAAATTGTCACGCAATTGCTTTAATAACTTTATTTTGTTTTCCAAACTTAATGCTGACTTTGTAATCCAGCTGTTCTTTATTGATTTCAAGAACTTAAGGAAACCTTGCATAGTGGGAAGCTGTGGTTCTTCTATATCAGTAGCCTGATCGCTATCAGTCTGCTCTGTAGCTGTTTCCACAAATGCCTCCTCGTTTGTACCTTCCCAAATTGAGGAATGGCGTCTCGATGTTGTTTCCACTTTTGGGGTAACCATTACATGTACATCTACTGGCGGAACGGGGGTACTTCTAACAATTAGCTTGGTTCTCGAATTAATTACCTGAGTGCTGATTGGTACTACAATCTGAGCGCTGGTCTTTAATCCTGCATCGCTCACTATCAGTGGATTGCTATTAGGACTACCCAAACCAAAACGTTCACGCTGGTAATCAATCCATACAGAACTGGGTGTAGCAAATCCATCATGATTATTATTCATTTTGGCTACTATATCCGCTGTTAATGGTTTCACGTTGACACTTTTGAAATAAGATCCAGCTATATTAGTTGGTCTTGTTTCTGATTTTGCAATCTCTACCCAATCAGCTAAGCCCCATTCAAACGAAAATATGAGCAACAGGTAAAGCACAGCTAGAGATTGGTAGTGCATCTTCTTGAAGTTGCAGTAAGACTGATGTAAAAGTTATTCTCTCAAATGGCAAAGGGTGTCATTCGATGCAGTTTGCTGAGCAAGTATTCAATGATTTTAAAAAAAGATAAACAACAATTTAATTTAAAGCATTACTTAGTTATTTTATTTAATTATTTTATGTTGTTCTTACTGTTTGTTTTGTCTCTTTTTTATTTTCTCTTTTCTTTCTCTTTCCATTCTGTTTTTTTATTTCCTTTTTTTAGTTTTGTTAACTGCAAAGTGCTTTTTACAGCTGAGCGTTTGTGTTTGGATCGTTGGTCTTTAGGTGTATATAATAATATATGCTATATAAATAAATTACATATAATATATATTTTGTGTTGTATTTTAAGTACTGTAATTCGTTAGTTTTAGGCTTTAAACTAGTTGTTTTTCTAAAGAAAATTTAGCACAGAGATTTCATTAAAAAAGTTTATCTGAAGAAGCACGAGAAAATCTTTTTGTTTTCTTTTTGTACATTAGCTTTGTAGTTTATGTATGTTAGTATATATAGTATTAATCCTAGTTAGAGACACATCAAGATAGAGCCAAGGCAAAAATCTAAGAAATATTTTCAAAAATCTGTTATATGGTAACAATATTGTGCTATATTCTGTGAGACTTCTGTAATATATATATTATTTCAGTTTTTTTTTTAAGGTGCTAGAATAATTTGATTTTATATATTTTACAGCCAGTTAGGATTTAAAGACATGATTAATGAGGTGTATGTGTGGTATTGAAGCACTATTTGATGTGTTTACATAGATGAAAACGCATCCATTTAATGGCCTTGTCCCCAATGGCCTCTACTTTCGGTGAGCTAGATATTCGATGGCACCCGGCACAGTTTGTTGGAGATGGATAGTTTTCGCTGGGCACGCTTTGGCTGTGAGTCAGTTCTGAATTGGTTACATTAATAGCTTGCCCAGGTCAAATGTCACCAGCGCTGTCCCAACGTACGTCATCAGCTTCATGGGTGAGATATCGTCCTAGACCAACCTGTGTTTCTAGATTACGCAAATCTCTATAGGTTTGTTTATCCTGAAGCCAGTAGTGCATAAGGCTTTTATCGCAAGTATAACGTTTGCGCTGTTTTACTTGCAATAGGTTATTAATAAGGTCAATTGCTAAAATGAGTTGAATTGGAAGATTAGAACTTGAAAGAGGTTGGAGCATAAAGCTTACCATTTGAAGAAATCTCCTTCCAGGGATTTGGTGGGTACATAAAGGCAGCGTTTTGTATCTGATCATTAATATCCTCCTCCTCGTTAAAGGGAAATGTTCCACTTAGGCTAACATAAATAATCACACCAACACTCCACATGTCCAGGGACCGATTGTATCCCTTATTCCGCAACACCTCAGGTGCCAGATAAGCAGGAGTTCCCACAACTGAACGTCTGAAAGACTTTTCCCCAATAATTCGCGCATAACCAAAGTCACAGAGTTTCACTTGTGGAAACTCAGCATCCGAAGAGAGTAAAACATTCTCCGGCTTTAGATCGCAGTGAACAATATTCTGTGAGTGTAGGTACTTGAGTGCAATAAGGATTTGTGTTATTAAGAACTTGGTAACACGCTCGCTAAGGCGTCCTCTTGAATGGGAAAGTATCATTTCGAGCATGTCACCCTTGAGCTTCTCCATTACAACAAATATACGTTCCGGAGTTTCAAACATACGCTCTAGATTCACAACACCACAATGGGTAATGTTTTGTAGAATGGCCACTTCATTTTTGAGCTGTGCCTCCTGTTTGGTGGGAAAGCGTAGTTTATCGATAACCTTAATGGCCACTTCACGCTTAGTTTTCTTGTGAACACCGCCATAAACAACGCCAAATTGTCCAGATCCAAGAACTTCATCAGGAAAGATCTGGTAAAGTTGACCCATATCCTGAACTTGTTCCTCCGATTCGCAACATTCTGTGTTAAGTTATTTATTAATCTTCAGGAAATAATATTTAAAAGTTATATTTTGTACTCACGTGTATTGGTGACATGCATGTATGCTTGTCGTATGCTTGTCTCCCAGCTCTTGGCTATGTCCGCGCCAATACCACTATCGGGTGGTGGCAGCCGCACAGCATGATCATCTCCCACACCTTGTTGAGGATCCTGTCCCACATAATAGTTGAGACTGGCTGTGCATAGTTCGAAGCAATAGTTGCTGTCAGGACGAGGATCACGATGAGTTTCAATTGAAATTAACTCGGCTAATGGCAGCTCCTTATGATATTTGCTGCCCTGCTCCGAAATGAATAATGTTATAGTCTTAGAATCTAGACGCCAATAGTATCGCTTCAGTGCCTTATCCATAGAGGTAAAGTGCACCAACCAGCCCTCCTTTAGCGCTTGTCCACCCCGTTTCTTGGTATGCTTAACGGACTGTACAATACGCATAAGCGGTATATTGGCACTGGGTGAAGAGGATGATGAGGATTGAGATTGCTCAGACTGCCCATCGCTTGATTTTGTATCACCACCAGTGCTGCTATCATCCATACCGCCATTGACTAGTTCTGGCGGTGAATTATGTTTATTTGTTAAAGCCTTTGGTGGTTCACGTGGTCGTCCGGCCACCAGATTTGTACCGCCCGTTGTCATACTATATTTGCCATATTCTGTCTGTGGCGCTGGTCCATCCTCAAAATCGCTATCATCAAATTCCTCACGAAAGAAGTTGTCACGCTCCTTGCGCGGCGTTCCATCATTTATCTCGGCCTGTAATTGAGTCATTTGAGCCTCACCCGTACAGTCCTGTGGCACCTTATCCATGCACTTCTTATGAGTATTATATTGGCAATCGCGGCATTGTAGTCCTTGCTTAAACAAGCCCTTCAGCAGTTTCTTACAGAGCTGACACACAGTCGGTATACCATAGGTATGGACCATAAAGGTGTGTGGTATACGCAGCACGGTGACTCCATTGCGACTGCTGCCCGAGTGTGTACGCTGGTGACGAGAGGTATAACCAGGTATGTTCTATATGTGAAGGTATAGAAGTAATCATTAATTAATAGATTTCCTCTAGAAACTAAACTTAAGCTAATATTAAATACTCTGCTTAAAAATCCTTAAAGAAGAGAAGGATGGGATTCTATGGTGTATCCTTTACGAGTATTTAAATGGTTTGCAAATAAAAGCCAATTAAATTTGATTTAAAATAAAAAATATAATGTTTATTTAAATAATAATTATAATATGGTAATTAAATAGAAAAATATATATTTATATAAATATATAAACATATTTTAAGTACAAATTTAAATACTCGCAGGGATACCATTTATCGTTAAATATTTAACATGACGGAATGTGGGAGAAAAAATTTTAAATTCATAATTTATTCCCACAAATATGCGGTTCTCAATTTTTAATAATATCATTCATTAGATCCGACATGCGTTTTACCAGTGAGCTGCTTGAATCATGGCGACCCGTTGACTCCTCATTTGATACAAGCGACTGCTGTGAGCTACCGGATGGACTGCGGGGTGCTTGCAACGTAAACGAGCGTCGTGATGTCGCATCACTTGAACGGTTGCAGTTGTTGGGTATTTTAACTACGCATCGTTTGTGATAGTTCTGGCCGCATCCTGGGTAGAGAGTGGGTGTATTTGGTTAAATGTGTGTGTATGTACGTTGATGGTTATTTTATATATATAGATATATATCTATATATATATAGACTATAAGCGTGTTAAGTTTTTATGTGACCGTGCGTATGTGTTTTTGTGAGTGTGTATACCAATGTCAGCTGTCAAACTACATACCATCACATTTGAGTCCTTGACGCACCAGACCAAATAGCATTTCACCACAAAAATCACAGAATGTGGGTGCCTTATAGGAATGCACATTGAGGCTATGCGGTTTCAATGTTGGCATATCCGATGTTGGATACAGTATGGCTATAATATATAGATAAATGTATAGTATTGCTATTGACATTTAATAAAAATAGTTTAAAAAAAAAACTTTTATAACTTACGACTGGCTGTTAATACAATTTCCACGAGGGTTTCATCCACAACTTCCGCTGCGGAATTGACAATGTGCAGTACATTGGGTGTGCTATAGTCGTGTATAAAGAGTAGTATACGCTCGGATAGATATGTAAGCCCACTATCTGGTATCTGAAATCCGGGAAAAAATAAAAGGAAAGCCACAAAATAGAAATTCGAAGGGAAATGTGTGCAAAAAAAAGAAGAAGAAAAATTGTATTGGTGACGCCAATTGATTGGTTTGGTTCGTTAAACACTTAGTTTTGAATATGGATTTTATTGTCATATGTGATATGATATCATATCATAATTGATTGGGCGATAAGGCTATGAAGTATAAGCCCCCCAACAATTTCCAATATATATATATATATAGAAACAATCGCATACAATTAATATGTAACCAAATTTTTCGTATTGATATCAATTATTGTTTAGAAATCAAAATAAAAAACTATATATATTTATTATGATACACTACAAATACTCTATACAAATAAGAGTTTATATTTGAAAGTTTTCATTATTGTTTATATAAACGTGATGAGTTAGTTATTATACCCCGTTAACTACTCTACATGGACAGTGAAAAATGATACTTTTGTTTGTGCTGGAGCAGCTGTTAAAGCTCAACTAAGTCCCTGAAAAGACCAAATAAAATACGTGCTACTCCATGGCCGGACATCCCTAAGTTTAGGGGTATGCATACACACAGGCTTGGAGGTTGGAACTTGGAGCTGTATATCGCAGCTGGTAAACTGGCAGTTGGTTAATTGAATTGGACATGGATAACTACGCAGAACGGAAATGTCTATGTACCCATTGTAGTAGTAGTCATATAACTTTGAGTTACTTAATGAAATTAAGCAATTATTTAGCTCACATAAATTTATTACACAAATACACACACATACATATATATATATATATAGATATGTATATATATATATATATATAAGCAACGCATTTAACATACGTTTGAGTCTTTTGAGGCAATACCATAGGGATATGGATGACGATGAACTATGTTGACTTGACCGCATTTTGCATGCCACAGACAGGGGTAAATATTAACTGTTGCTATACGGCGTTAGTTTTGCATAATTAAAGTCAACAGATGGGGACCTATTTTAGGGATCCCAGGCAACACCCTTTATATGTTATTAGTGTTAACTGTTAGTATTAATATTTCTTACCTTAGTGTTTATAAAATCACATGCCATATCCTTGAGCGATTTGAGCGTAAGTGCATTCACCGGCACACATACTGCATCGCGTATACTACCAAATTGAAAGAGGAATGTAACCTCCGGTCCCTCCATGATGACGGGTACGCTGCCAACGCCGCTGCCACTGCCAGCGCCGCTGCCGCCACCGTTGCTGCTATGGTGCTGATGACGTTGTGCCACGATTATGCCTTAGTTTGTCCGGTTTTCGCTTCGGGCACTGTGTGTCCAGGGTAATCAAGACTCTTAACTGTAGATGAGATTCTTTTTCCCAATAATAAAAAAAAAATCTCGTATTCTTTTCTCTTCTTTATCTTTTTCTTTTTCTTATTTTTTTGGGGATTCACAGCAGCTGCTGGTTCTTATAGTTGGGTGCTGGCTTATTCGTAAATGCCAAGGACGAAATAAAATTGTACTGACTTTTATGGCTTTTGTTGTAATTGTTGTTGCAACTGTATCTTTACGATTTTTGTTGTTGTTGTTCTTGTTGCTGTCGACGCTTCTGGACGTTTTGTTGCAAGTGTTGCGGTTGGCTTCAAATTCAATTGTGCGACGGACTGTGGCTTATTGCCTGCCTCTGGCGTAGACTGCCTCAACGCTTAACCGAATGGCGCTACCCTAGACAGCCATTTGCAGGTAATATAAATAACTGAAATAATATTTGTTAGGTTCTTTATTGAGGTTTATAGCCAAATTAAATGAAATCTATACACGATGTTTAATTGCGTATATTATTTACGCAAGAAAAATAATTTCATTGGAAAATAATTATTGCATTTTATTTGAGAAAATTGAAAATAATTTTCATTTTATTTTAATTTTAAATGAAAATTAACTACAGACAAATACAATTTAATTAGCATGAAATTAATATGTAAATATTTTATAGCATTTTCATTAATGCCCTACAAATAAATCATATCAACAATCGGCTGCATTCTATCTATAATTTATAGAACTTCCTCTTATAGTATATAATCTGCTAAAGTATGTATTGTATTAACAATAATTAGTATATATATTGCTTAATTGCTAGATAGCCCTTTAAGTTAATTAGCTTAATTTGGTTTTTATTTCAAAATTAGTTTCATTTACCGTTTATCAACGCAAAGCAATCATTTCTGAACTGATTTCTTTTATAAAGTTGATCAATTTAAAAATGTATTGAAGGGAATGAAAAGATATATATATAGAGAGTGATTGAACACAATAGATGTAAAGATGTATGGAGCGGTTTTTGATATAGAAGATGTAAAGATATTTAGAAACTGATTGTATACATAAGATGTAAAGATATGTATGGAGATAATTGAGGTCAAGTATAGTATATATAAGTAGTAAACAGAAGAAAAAAAAAACAGTTTCATTCATTAAGCACATTTTGCTCTCATATGATGAGATAAGGTTATAATGGTACCTATCTGCGACATAGATTTACGAGTTGATATAATATCAAGGGAATTATAATTATACTTTCTATTCTAATCTATAACTAATATTTGTACTAGAAGCAAACAAATGCTGAAACTTGAGTTAGAAAGAGTATTAAAGAAGCATTAATAGAGTATTAATGAGTTACTTTAAACTGTTTTAATTAAAATCTATTTAAGAAGAAGTCATTTAAAAATTAAATTAAATCAACTTAACGTAGTAAGTTAGGTCATGGAACGTGTGTCTCAAACAATAGAGCTATAAATAATGCCTATTCGTGAGCTTCAACTCTTATTTCATAACAACGCATTCAATTAGATACATACATACAATATATGTATATACATACATATAATAATTAAAATTATAATTACGTTTGAAGAAAACTGGTTTCTAATTGCTATTCTAATATACAAAACTATGAGAAAATTATTTCAAATCTTATTGTACATATATTTATATCTATAAGGTTCTAATTGACAGCTAAGCTTAATTTACATAAGCTTTGATTAGTATTTAGTAGATGTTACTTAATCGATACATATATATATATATAAACATCAAGTTGTATTTATGTATGTATGTATGTGTGTGTCTGTTTAATTATATTAACCACATAAGGAAATAAACAGATATTAAAAACAATTAAGAAACAAGATGAAAATATGTAACAAGCAGACCGGCTGAACGGAAGAATGCAGCGAGGTCTACGAGCAGGGAGGCAACTATGCACATACCTCTACAAATACTTACATACACACACATATATATATACATTGTAGGCATGTGTGTGAGTGTATTTGTAGAAGACAACAAAATGAAAGCCAAGCAAAAGAAAGAAGACAACAAACAAAATAAAGAAAAAAAAAGACTTGCACGAACGCGGCAGTAAAGCAACTTTCTAAATTTTTAAGTAGGTGTATGGAAGTATGAGTTGTGTGTAGTTGTTATTGTTGTTGTTGTTGTTGTTGTTGTTGTTTTTGAGATACTGTTGCTAGATGACAGAGGGATAAGCTTATAGGAACGTTTTGTATTTCAATTGAAGCTGCTGGACAAAATTGGTAGAGAGGACAGAGGCATAGACAGTTGATGCTTGGAAACAGTTTGAAACACTTGAAACTGGCTAAAAGAATTTCGAACAGTAAATGACGCAGCGTTGAGCCTAAGGCCATTTCTGAAATTTAACACACATAGACACACGCACACACGCACACACACATATACACACATGCATACACATTAACAATTTAACACTCACATACATCAGTTACGGTCTTAAATCTTATATGTATCCATAAGATACAAGCGAGTTTTTTCATTTTATTTTTGACATTTACATAACATCAAGCAACAGCTGCCCCACAGCACAAATTGTTTTGAATTATTAATTATTTTTTATGTAAATTTACATAAACACACACACACACACACATACTCATATATATGTGTATAGTATATATAATATAATATTATTCTTAAATAATTACAATTAAATTTTATTCTTAACGCACTTTGACTTATTCAATGGCAAGAACTGATGCTATGGACAACGCTTTGTGACTAACCCGTTAGAACAGTTTGGTTTTTAGTGTTGTTTGTTATTTGCTGCTATGCGTTGCAATTTGATGTCACTGCCATTGCCGTTGCGGCACGTTCTGAGTTAACTAAGCCAAAAGAGCAACTGACTTGGCCAACTGACTGAAAGTGCGACAACAGCAGCGGCAGTTACCAGTGGCAGTGGCAGTGGCAAAAGCAAAAGCAAACTCAAAACCCGTTTTACTACACCAACACATAAAATCACCGGATAGGGACACAGAGAGACAGAGATAGATGAAATACGATTGAAGCCGAACGAAGCAGAGCGAGAGAGACAGAGGGATGGAGAGCTCAAGTATGAGTATATGAGAGAAACTGGGTGTCTGTCTTCTGTGTGCAATGTGTGTGTGTGTGTGTGTGTGTGTGTGAGTTTGTGTGTGTGTATGTGTGTTTGTTTGTGCCATGAACCAAAGCACTCGACCCAGCTTGACACACCATCCCCCTCGCCTATTCCATACCCTAACTCAACCCAACCCAAACCATAACTTTTTTCTTGCCTATGCCCCATCGGTTCTATAGCTTTGCGTCCCAACCATTTTTGCCACTTTGTTTGTTTCCTTTGTTTGTTTGTTGTAACGGTCTTTGTTTTTGTTACTGTAGTTGTCGTCGTTGTTTTTGTTGTTGTTGTTGTTGTTGTTGTTGCTACTGCCACTGCCTTAAAATAATCAACTAACATTGTTGTTGCCATTGACGCTACAATTTTGCACTTTTTTTCTTTCTCTCTTACTCTTTCTCTTTTGTTCAAATGCCCTTCAATGCGCCCATTTTCTTCATTTCCTTTGACTGTCATTGTCAAGGCTATGCGAAAACTACCTGTGGTTACTTGCTGATAACCGATTTTCACAGTGACAACAAATTGTATTCAACCTTTGCTGCTATTGTTATACTCACATCGATTGTACTATATAAAACCAAAAAGTTTATATAACAAAAAAAGACTTCAAAGATCATTTATCTTGCCAAATCAAACTTATTATTAGCACAGATCAACATTTAGACATAATAATATTAATGTTCCCTTTGTTCTATTGTTGCATCTAAAGAGTAATAGATCAGACATCAGTATCCCTTTCTATTTAGGGTGATTCAAAGTTTTGTTCGTCCCTCAAAGTTTCTGTTAAGAGCCACAATAAGAGAAATATTCCGTTCATTAATTTTGGTATTCAGCAGCAATTAATCCTTATTTGACTTGAGGACCACAATATTGTCCTTTATTCAACTATTTAAGCTTTCAAGGCTTATCATTTTTACTGGGCTTACATTCTTTGATTGTGGCAGTAACAGGATTTATTTTGTTTAAAGAATTTGCTGAATTTGTTTTTGTCCTTTTCAGGGATTAATTGTAACAATTTAAATTAATAAATTTTTTGTACTTGCTACAGCAACTGGGAGAATTATTAAATATTCAATTAGCTCTTAAATATAAGCTAATAATTAAAATTAAAATAGTTGGTTATAGCTCACAATTTAATAAAGTTCTATAATTAATTCAAAAAAGCTGCAGAAACACAATTTATTTTGTAAAAAAAATATTATAAATTAAAATTTTAAACATCTCGAATTGCAGCTGTGCATATTTTCATTTTCACTAATTTAATTAACAATTTTTCAATTCAAGTAAAGCAAAACAACATTTTTTTGGCCACATTTTGTACTTAAAATAAGATTAGAAAACTAAAGTTGTTAATTTAAGTTTGAACTTTAAATATATAACATATACAATTGTATATTTATTTCTGCATTGTATAACAATATAATAACAATTTAATATTGTTATTATATTTAATTGAAGTGTTAGTAAGTCTTGGTATAGTCACGTTTTAGTTTTGGTCATTATGTCTGCAGTTTTATACATTATTTTTCTAGTCTTTGTTCTGCTCTTGACAATGGTAAATGAGGCACATTGCAGGCTCTTGGCCATTGTTTGTGTTTTATTATTGTATTTGTTTTATTTTTGTCTTTTTGCTTAGACCCCACAGCCCCGCACTAAACTTGAAACGTTAACATTGTTTATTTATTGAAATATTAATTTTAGATTTCTTTCAGTTTGTTATTTATTTATTTTTTTATATTAAACAAATAGAAATAAAAATGCAAATAATAATCTGAATAAAAAGAAGAAGAAAAAAAAAAACAGAAAACACAGAAAACATAGCTAGCTTTGGCTGATAAGACTAGTGGACAGGGCGCATGGCAATGGCATCATCATCGATAGATAATTAGTAAGGTGATAATGGGGCCACTGAGTGTGAGTGCTGTGATGCTGCCACGCCAACGACATGTACAAATTCCATTGTGGGTGGAGACATAGTTAAGTAGCATATAAGCAACAGTAGCAGTAGCAATAGATATAGCACTAGTAGCATCACTAGCAGCATCCAATGGAGCATCCAATGGAATACCCCTCTCTCTCTCTCTCTCTCTCTGTTGAAGAGCAAGGCATTAGAGTAAAAAGAAAGAAATTGATGAGGGTAAGCGGGGAAAACCGGACTAAAGAACGCATAAATCCATGTGCAGAGTTAGGGCAGAGCAAAACTCATGTCAAGTATACGCCATGCTGACGCACTGGTCATAAATACCCAAGGCCAAGGAATAACTTGAACGTGTTTTCTTTATTTGTTTGTCTTTCTAGACACGCTTCACTTATATGAGTAGGAGCACATATATATATGTATATGTATGAAAATGTACATAAACTTAGAGGTTGATGAGATAGAAGCTTAGCTTAGGGTACGAGAGCATTGAGGAGATACTTTAACAGCCAGCGCGGGCGCAAACAAACATTTACTTTTAGGTTGATGATAAATGTGTTGAGAAAGGGGACGCGAGGAATAGACGATGAAGTAAGGCAAATAATAACAAAAACAAATGTTCAATAAAATGACACGTTACCAAAGATGCAACATAAAACACACACACAAAACAAAAAAAAAAACCTGATTTATAATCTTACGATTTCGCTGTGTTGTTTCACGTATTCTTTAATGAATTTATATATATATAAATATCTGCAATATATTTCTATGATTATTACATGCATAAATTCTAAGCAAAAAGGAAGAAAATAAAAAAAAAATAATTGGAAATTATTGGCTGGCGTCATCTGCCTGTTCCACTTTTCACACAATCTAATAGAAGCTTTTCTAAGTATCTATATATATATATATTTATCAAATATTTAGCTATGTCTAAGTGTACTTGTGCATTTGCAATGTATTTCTCTTGCAATTAATTTGAATAATTAATATATATATATGTATACAGAGACAAACACATATACATAGAGAGACAGGAACTAAGTGACACAACAACCGACACACCTTCATTCGTGGCCCATTTCACCAGGCGCTTTCCTTTAGAATTTTAAATTATTTTTCCTTTTATTTTTGTTGTTTTTTTTTTCTTCTCTTTTTTATACTGTCAACGCTAACGTTGTGGCAGTCAGGCAATCAGGCAGGCAGGCAGGCAGCCAGTCAGTGAGGCAGCATCGTTCTCGTCGTCGTTAACGCTTCACGTTTTACGAAATGTGGCAACGTTTGCCGTACAGCAGTTAATTCGAACACGTTTGCACAGTGGCCCGTTTGCCGCGCAACTGATATAATAAGCTGATGCCGTACGAAACCGAAAACCAAAATCCATATCAACGTTAGCTCAACTAACAAACTCGTATTCCTCGTGTAGCTCGTAAATGAAATACTCATACTCATACTCATACTCATACTCAAGCTCATACATGCTACTACACTCATTCACTCATTCACTCAAGCACTCAAGCACTCATTTTCTTGGCTCTGTTTTACTCTTCAAAACCATTGGCCAGAGCAAAGCGCTACGTCTTTCACTTCAAAAATAAAAAAAAACAATGTTCTTTATTATGTTTGATATTACATATTTTGGTGTGGAAGGGGGCTAGCGAGTTGGGGTCTTGACGCGTTTCCTTAATTGCAAACTTATTTGTTTGTTTACTGTTGTTGTTGTTGCTTTATGTTTTGTTTCTTTTATCATTTCAAACTGTGTTGTTTACATCGCATTAATAGCCGCTAATTTTGTTTGAATGAAAGCTTTTACAGGTATCTCTGAAATTGCAAGAGAGCGGCACGAAGAGTAAACTCTGCTTAGGGTTGTCAAATTGAGCTTTAAAAGCATAGCAACAATATTAAACATGTTAAGCTATATATATATTTTGTTAAGAAAGAATATAAAGTTATATAGACTTAAATAAATTTCTTTAACTAATCAATAATATTAGTAATTATTGTATAATATACTTATTATATTTATACTTACAATTTTCAATTTTATTTTATTATTCTTATTTTATTAAAAATATTTTTAAATTTTCTAACATTTTTTTTGTATATTCTCTAACAAATTTTAAAATTTTCATTAATTTAAATATTTTTCTTAGTTTTGCAATAAAATAACAAAATTATTTCCCATTAAATTTGTTATACAAATAAATAGTTGAATTTATTTATAATTTTATTTAGATTGAAGAATTTGGAAAATTTCTAAGATTTAAATAAATAAATTCTAAACAATTTTCATTAGCAAGGGCAATGTTAGCCCATTGAGCAATAATTTGTTTAGTTTGAAAAGCTTTTAAGAGCTCAAAAAGTTTTTAAGAGAACGTAAAGAGAGAAAAAATTGTTGTAGCTTTTTACAATTCTCTTAATGCTTTGATAATACTAAAAAGCTTTTGTAAGTGGAGTACACTAAAAGAAATTCTATATATAGTATTCAGCTTTAAAAACTTTTTAAATATATTAAAAAAAATAAAATATTATTTAAATTTATTTTATTTCTATTTATTTTTTTTCCATATTATTTTATTTATTATTAAACTAAAAATATTTTTTTTCTTTTTTTTTACATTTGGTTTGTTTTTGTTTTATCTGCCTAATTGAAGCGCGTAAAACTGCACGTCAGAGCGGAAATGTAACCGGAAACGTAAAGCTTTTCTCCAAATGTGGAAATGGCAAGAACGTAATCGTTTTTCCACACCAGAAGCTTTTCATTTCAATCTACAGCCATTGAAACATTGTGAAGACAGAAAAATAGAACTGGCACACGAATCAACTTCAAAAAGGAAGCGGAAAATTGTGCCAGCAACACATGGCAATGCCAGAGTGGTTGACTTGTTGGGTGGTTACTGTCGCTGGGGTGGCTCTTGGGTGGTTTCGTTGGCTGGCAAAAGGCTAAGTATTGGAGTTCTTGGTACTGCTAACAGACAACAAGAGCACGTAATATAATAAAGAGATTTTCTGTAGCATACAAAGCGGAGCTTGTCCCTATATACATATATACACACACACACATATATATATATATATAAATTTATATATATACAAATGTCTGATCCACGTCCTCGGCATATATCTACGCATTGTATACACACAACCACATACACACACACACGCACACACATTGTAATGGAAATCGGTTTAAGCTGAGCAAAAAATAATTGGCCATGTATACTACCCCGAGTATATACGCTTTGCTTTGTGTAGACAGTTCTCCTTATACTCAAATCCTTATAACGTTTCATCTACTATAAAAGTTTTTGCTCTGTTCATTGCGGCTGCTGCTAATCAACAGCAACAGTTTGTTGGCATTCTCTGCCATAGATTGTCAGTTATACAAATAGACAGCGAGACAAATACAATACATGTTAGACAGCAAGACAAACATACAGACAGACAGACAGAAGCACTTTGCAATTAGCTGTCTGACATTACACATACGCCACATATGCCAGAGAATAAAACTTATTTATATAGAAATATAAGAATTATTATATAAATATGAAAAAATATTATAAGATTTCAATTGTATAAAAGCATAAAATAAAAAAAAACTTACAACACGACTAGTAGATATCCTATACGCAGGAAAATAGTTGAAAAATAGTTTAGAATTGTTAATCATAGGAAGCAAACAGTATGCTATAAATACATACTGTAAGCTAAGTTTTCTAGCTTGTATCTAGTAAGTATTGTGTGTATATACCCTCTATTACACACACTTGACTATAGGGTAACAAAAAAGCAATCAATATGCAGTGGATTAGAATAAATGGCGTTATCATTTTATACTTTTTATTGTGCTTATTTATGATGCTCGTATCAATTGTGAAGGAAAACAAATGTTTATACAACAAATTGCCAAGCATTTGTTTTTCTTCTATACTCTGGGAGTTTGTGCTCAATATATATAAATATATATTATATATAAATATACATAGATATATTGTTATACGATCTGCTTTTAGACTTGACCTTATAAAATGCTTTAAATAGATTCATAAAAGAAGGGTATCATAAAGAACTTTGAAATCAAGCAGACGTATGTTGATTTTCTAATTGAGCGTTTCGCTTAAGTATGTGCTGCTGTTCGATTCAGGGCCTTTCCTTAATAAAAAAAAGATTTATATGCACATATATATATATATGTGTGTGTGTATGTATGTATAAAATGAAAGACCACTTCAGCAATTTTGGCTGCTTGCATGTTAAATTTACATATACATATATATACATATATATTTTGGTAGTAAAATCTCAAGGCAGTCTCTCAGCTTCAGTCACAGGTCCTTAAATAGAAGGGGGTTTAAGGTGGTTGGGGCAACTTTATGCGAAAGTGGCCGATTTGGCTGGCTTGTGTTGCCATGGCTGGTTCTGTTAGAGTACTGCCTAATGCGGCAATTGTTAAACCAAATGCAAATAGACATTGCAGCTGCAGACTTCGTCTATGCCGCGCCGTGCCGTGCCGCGTGCATCACATAAATCAGTTGCCTGATTCTAGCTGAAGCTGTGTCTTTATGGGGAACGCCTCCTTGTCGACTGCTAGTTTGGTAATGCTCTGGAGCGTTGTTATGGTTTGCATGTACAATTTCTTAGACAATGTCTTGTCCTGGCCAGCCTCTGAGGTTGCCGCAATTTCGCAGTCACTGCAAGTAGCCAAGAAATGTAGCACACCGAAAGAAAGGGGAGAGAAAAAAGAAGAAGAGAAAAGAAAGTTAAAGAAAGAAAACAAAATGACGCTAATGCGGCATCAGCCGGTTCCGGCAATGGCAACTCACTTGAAGTACTCTCCAGTTACTTTTTTCAGCTGTGGATCCGTTGCCAGTCGTATGGCACACTGTGCACCCTCAAATGCGTTCTTCATGAACAGCCACATCCATGGGTAGGTGATCACCCTAACACAAATGGCTGACATAAGCGGTGAGCTACAAACGTTTTTGGGTAAAACAAAAAAAAAAAGTAAAGATAAACAAAAGTTAAGGATTATCAACTTAATTGTAAAAGAAATGTTAAAGCAAAGTCTGAGTATATACACCGAATAGCAATACTCTTTAACAATTAAAATGTAGAATATAAATTAATAGATAATTAAGTTTAGTTTAATTAAGAACCAAAGGATTGGCCAATAACTTGTTTAGTAAATGACAACAAAAGAGTTTACATTACTCTACGTTCAACTCAGCTTCCAATCACCAATTTATAGACCCTTTAGGCAGTATTTCTCTGGACTCTAAGACAGGGTATAGAAAGCTAATCAGATATTAAGTAGAGTGTGAAGAAATGTACAATGTACAATGACGTCGAATTAAGTTTAAAATTGGTTTAATTCGTTGTCGCAACATGAAAGAGGAATAAAGAAAATCGAATTTTAAATACACTTTATAATTTTCAGTCAGGCTTACAAGTGCTGACCATTTTTATGGACTTGTTGTAGTACTTAGTAATCCTGCCCATGTCAAAGGCAGCTTTTGTTTTCTTGAAAAGGATTGGCTAAACAATATTATCCCATCAGATACGCCTTAAAGAGCAAAGATTCTTGATGCAATGGTACAAAGCAGGGAAAATTTTATAAAATATATAAAATATATAAAATAATTTCTTTTTGCATTGTTTTAATTACATTTTCAATTGTGGTGACAAACAAAGATAAATAAGGAAAACAAAAAACAAAAAAAAAGTTTTACCCTTAAATGAGGGATAACACTTGAGTTAAAGTTCTGCAAAGCAAAGCTTATGCTGACAGTCAGGGTTATATTTAAATTGCGAGACTGCAGCTGGTAGGATATTCAAGGATTATGAAATTGCGCTCAATTTGCTTAGCTCTTCATTGTTGTTGCTGTTTGTTGTCAGTTTGTCAGTTTATCAGTATCAGTATGTATAAATACTTTTGCTGGGGTCCTGGCAATGCTCGTTTACAATGACGTCCTTTTAGGAGTAGAAGGTTCACCGACACTTGAACATGATAAAACGATAAATAAATAATTAATGCGTTTAACTTTTCCATTTACGCTTTTTCCGTGACTTGAGCATTAACTGCTTTTCATTTTCATTCATTTCATAGTATGGCAAGGTATGAATCGCACACAAATACACATACATATAGACGGACAACCACATTTAGCCATATACAAAAGAGCTTTAACTGTATGCGTGCATCTATCTAGCTGGTTGGGAATCCTTTTCCATGCCCTTCACTGTCTGTATTTGCCACCATCACCTTTTAGGGTAAAAATAATTCCATTCACCGGCCAGAGAAATGCAACACGCTTTTTAAACCTGCCCTTGCTCCCTTGTCCTTGTCCCTGTCCCAGTCCCAGTCCCTGTCGCTGTCGCTGTCGCTGTCCCTATCTCTGTCTATGTCCATGTCCCTGTCCTTGTACCTATGCCAACCATAATCCTCATACCATCCTGCCCACCCAGCCCATCACTTGCAATTCTTTGCATGCATTTTAGAATCACATTAAGCACCCTTAGGGCTTGCAGCATAAACCGTTAAGCTAGACAAAGTTCACGTCCATCGACCCACCAAAGTGCAGCTGATTACAGGAAAATGTTTCGTGTGAAAAGCTTTGCATAAAACCATATTTACAGAAATGGTTTCCCAATGGCTGTGGGGCACTTTTCGATTTACTAAATGAAAATGCGTTCGATGTTAACTTTTCTTTTCTATTTTTTTTTTTTTTTTCAAATAATATTTTCCTCTCTTGCAACTAAAAATGTTGCAAATTTCAAGTGTGTTGTTTACACTGAAGTACATGCTACAACCTGTTATGCTGCACGAAAAGTTTACAGACATTTGCACCTAACTTGCATATTGCATACTTAAAAGAGCATCCTAACAATCTGACGAGATATATATAAATATATTTGTGTATATATAAACATTCTTGAAAACTCATTCAGAAGTTTGACCAACTTTATAAGTTGCTTTAAGCGTTGGCAACCTGGGATCAAACTAATTTATGGTAGTGTTGCCCAAAGTATACTAAAAACCACATCTGCTCGTATATCAGCACGTAACGTAGGAGCCACAACTTTCACCAACACTAGATGATACCTCGGATGGCGGTACATACACTGGTTACATGGCTGATGGCGGCAAAAAAAAAAGGATAATTTCTTAGCAAATGCCAGTCAGCTGTACATTTTTACATATTGTTCTCAGCGTTTTCCTTTTTGTTCTATATATGTTTCAATGTTTGTACTGTCAAAGCAGCTTTCAGACATTTTAATGTCCTTTCAGCAGAAAAATGTTTTATGTTTCTGTTGTATATAAAAATTGTTAATGTGTGCTTCAAGAGTTAAATGTGATAGTAAAAACAATGTTTTACTCTTGTTGAAAATGTTATTTGCTTCCTTCAACATAACAAAGTGGATCGTAAAACATTAGGACATAACTTTGCAGCACATATATATGTGTGTGTGTGATACCCTATATAGCGGAGATAACCCGGAATGGTCAAGGATATGATGAGGTCAACAAATGCAAATATATATTATTTTAGTTTTAGTAATAATAAATATATATACATAACAATTTATTAAAAAAAAATGCACCACTGTACCAACACTTAATAAGCGTACCAATTACTTTTAATTTGTACCAAATGTGTACCAAAGCCAATTCAGCTGTACCAAGACGCATTAGTTATAAGCACGTAAATTTCTACGAAAGCAATGAGAAACTTTGTCAAACGACACTTATACAATACACACATACAAACACACACACACACATTCAACACACATAACATTTCCTTATTATTAATTTTGTTTGAAAACTTTACGCAGAAAATCGCACTAATTGCATTTTATTCACTTTTCCATGAAAAGCTTTAAGCATTTATTTTATTTATATATTTTCTATTTTTAATTTTTCTATAATGTATTAACATATATATATAGGCTAAAAATAAAAAACTCAGAGCCTTTTTCTTATATCTTTGTCCATTCAATTGAATATAAGCCTATAAAGTTGAATGGTCATAGATAAAATTTTGAGTAGGGAATTGTAAGATTTGCTATTTAACTGAAACAATATCTTTACGATTTAATTTATTTCCGGGTCTTAGTGTGAATGTGTTCGCATACACACACAAATATACACACAGATAGATATTAGACAAAGGACATTGAAACCATTTCAAAATAATTGGTTTTATAAAGCCCATTCTGAAAATGTGTTCAAAGATAGATAAGTTGACAGCACTATAAAACCAAAACAGTTGCTCTTTCAATAAATAACGTTTACAACAAAAATCTGGCTGATAGTAGAACGAGCTGACTGACTGTTAAACTGACGTACTCACTGTTTGGCTGTGTGACTGAATGACTGATTGACAGGCAGTGTAATCTTAGCTCTTGCCAATGCCAAGTGTCTTGGATGCCTAAAGGAGTGAAAGGACTGCAACAAAATTCTAAAGGTGGAAAAGTGCAACACATAGCTGACAGCTGTTTCTGCTGTTATACAGATAGAAGCCTCTGGCAGCCATAAAAGGAAACGAAAGTCAGAGAGTTATCTCAGATGTTCTTCTATGCAGAGGGTGTATATGTGTACATACATTTATATATATATACACGTATATATATGTTAGATTGTGTGTATTTGTATGTTAAGAGCAACAAAAGTTCAATTTGGCGCTACAAAGTCTGTAAATAGAAAATCTACTTGGGGGCAACAAAACGGTACATGTTTTTTATAAAGAAAAAAAGGAACTAGAAAATAATGGCAGGAGCTGTAAGAGATGTGTGTGTTGTATAGCGGATGGGTGCAGGCAGTCAATGGACAGGAAGTAAATGCATGCAAGGTATATGTATTTTATCTTTAGATGTACGTGTATGTGTGTATGTGTATGTATGTATACTACACACATACACATACCAATTCAAAGGAACTGTAGGCCATCTCATGCACGTCCACTCGATGTTACTTCCGCTGTTCATTTGCTATTTTATTGCTGTAGCCAGAAACAAGTTTTCTTTTTCCTTTTTTTTGTTTTACCCTACACCTATAAAATGTTTGTAAAGGGTATAAAAGGTTGCAATACCCCAACTGTAACATATTTAACTAGAGCCGTAGGTATCTACAAATTAATTAGTTTAAAAAATAGTTAAAAAAAGAAACCTAATACTATAGCAAATCACTTGAACTTAATTCAATCCTTAGTTCAGGGTATCTGCTGCTCGTGCAACTTTAATAACTGTAAACACATTCTTATTTGTTGTAGGTGAGTTTATGTATATGTGGCATGGTGTAGTCTTGTACTTGGCGTTGCGCCCGGATCACGTGCCATGTGCCTATTGCCATTTGCTTGGGCTTCTGCCATAGCCATAGCCATAGCCATAGCCATAGCCATAGGCAGAGCCACAGTCAGAGCCACAGCTCCTGTCAAGGTGCTGCGTTTTATGTCCAAATGATTTGTACGGTTGCCCCGGCACTTGATTTCTTTCATTGTTTCGCCTTTTGTTTCACTGTACACTGTACACTGAGTACTGTGAAACATAGCATTTGGCCAGCTCTTATGGCATTTTGCAAAATTGTAATGACGCATGTTAACAATGTTTCAACTCCTGCTACTTCATCCTCTATTCTGATTCTGCTGCTAACATTGTCAACTGGCTACAATTTCTACAATACATATATACATACATATATATACATATATATAGCAGACATTACTGTTTCGTGTCTATGATGGATTATGCTTTTGTGGCTTGTGACAGCTGAACTTTTGTGTGGCAGTTGTACACTTACCTGCCACACTGCATTGCCACAGCACGCAAACCATTATATAAGTATATTCCAATTATTGCTATTGAATTGTGTAATTTGTGGTGCGTGTCCAACTTCTACTTAGACTCATCTTTCTATTTATGTACATATGTAGGTGTGCTAAGCTATTTACTGGGTTCAGACAAAGGTTGGCAAACTTGATATTAGATTTGAACATGTTCTATGATTGTAATCGTCTTATAGTTTTCATACTTGTTAACTGTGTTCTCTTTACAAATATATATTTACCCAATAGAAACACAACAATAATTGGCTTGGTAATGTTACAAATACACTATTATTATGTGTTAGGCCTAATACACTTGCTCTTCAATACAAATTATTGTAAAATATGTTTAACAACAGAAGTTTGTATTCAGTATACTATTTAACTAGCCAATGCAGTTATTATCAACAAACTTCGTAGGATAGTGTGCCCTAAAAAGTATGCTACATTAAACAGAACAAGCTTTTGCTTTCTTTTAATATATAAATACTTGTTAAAATATATCATATTAATGGCAGATAATATGCTTTTCTAAGTACTTGATAAATAGAAAAGTTAGTTAGCATTGACAGAATAAACGAGTGAGAAAATTTCTTTTCCAAACTTATAAGTTCTAGTTGACTGAACATATTTTAGTGAAAAAATGTTTCAATTAGCCAAAGCAGACAAGACAATAGTTTATATTTTCATTTGTCTTTATATTTCTAGATGTGTCGAAAGAGTCACGAACTATTTCTTTCTCTATACAATGTAGTTGTTCTTCTATGTGAATGACTTTATCAGTTGAAAAATGATTTGCTCTTATGAGCATTGTATTGTATCAGTATGTGAGGCAGCGTTTAATTTATAACTGCCAAAAAGTTGCAGATTTGTGACTTTCTCGAAATCTGTAGCATCAATAAATCTTGCATTAATTTTGTTGCCATTTTTCCACAGGAATAATATGAGACGACCATTGGACGGGGTTATTGGGTGGATGTCAACAGCGCGTCATACGTACTTGACATTTGAACTCTTGGTTTTGCTGACACAGCGGCGCCATCGGTCATACAAACAATAGCAACAACAAATAACAACAGCCGCAATAGCAACAGCAACAGCAACAGCAACAGCAGTAGCAACAGCAGCAGCAGCTGTCAGCTGTGCGCGTCTAAGCAATAACTCAAAAGCTACACGATCCAGGCAAAGTTTAGGACCTCCAAGTTGTCCTTGCTGCGCCCCCCCCAAAAGAAGTAGGCGATTGTCAACTTCTGGTCTCAGGCTCGCGTCTCGTGCTTGGCATTTTAATTATCACGTTTCACTTCACCGTTGCATAAGCAACAAAGCAGCAAAAACAGCAGTAGCAGCTGTTGCAACTGTAACAGAAAATGTGTTTATACTTATACTATGAGCAGCAAACAGTATGTTGCAAGTGCCACTCGATGCAGTATTATCTACACAGTTGATGATATAGTATACGAGGCGGGGCAAGTGTCATGAGTTCTCGTAAGTTTGTTGCAGTCCCTGTTGTTTGCTGCTGCTGTTGCTGTTGCTGCTGTTGATGCTGCTATTGCAGCTTGTAGTCATTTTGTGCTTTTGCAATTTGCAACTGTTTGTCGTGTTTGCACGTCCCATTCTGTGTATTGTGCAAATTTAGTTTTTATTTTTTTTTATTTTTTTCTATATCCTTACAGACAGTTGGGCACATGCGTTGGCACCAAATGGGATGGATGACTACATGAGTGAAGGGTTTGATGGCTACGCGTTGACAGCCAATTTGCATGTGAAGGCTCTAAACCTATGTCATCAGAATCCCTTTTTTCCTATTCCAATGCTGTACACTATGCAATTGCTGTCCTTGACAGTTATCCTAATGAAATTTGGTTTGTTTTAGACATTGTTTGAGCATTTTGTAGCAACTGTGCAATATGCATGTTGAAAGCAAAGGATAAAAACAAAACTACAGTCCAAAGCACTTTTGTTGAAATATAAAGCTTACAGGACAGCAGATCAAATCATCATTTAAATTGTCTCCAGCCAAGTTGGAGCTAACCCTAAAATAAGTTTAGAAAATATTCACTGAATTGTTGGCCTGATTTAAGACATGTTAATACAACTTAATACTTCTAGTTGATTTCAGTTGAGCTCTGAAAATAACATGAAAATTTCTTGCCAGTTGAAATCATTAAGTCAAGTAGCCTTTCACCTTTATGTTTCTGACTATAAGCAAGTGCCTAAGTTGAAGCCTTGGGTTATGTTGTGCTCTTAACTTATACGACTACCAAGGCTTTTCTTTTTTTAAATCTTTTATTACATTTGTGTTTGACCTTCGGCATTTGATGATACTTGTACTATTTTGATGCATTGCCAAGTGATGAAACTCAGGCACAGCAATAGCTGAGCATTTCTTGTCGAGATTTTTGATGGCGAGCAACATGAGCCATTTACTGACCCACAGCTAATAGTGGCACACCTTCCACCCTCTGGCAATATCTATATACATAAAGAGTCTTATAAACCCGAATGAAAGTAGAAATAACTTTTTTTTGGTGTTCGCGAAATAAGCTTAAAAAAATGTAGTTACAGTTATAATAAAAGTTGCATTTGCAGTTGCAGTTTCAGTTTGCGGTGAGTAAAACTTTTTGGTCATTTCGTTGTTGATTTCAATTTAAGTTTTGGCTACAAATTCGCCTGGTTACTTACTTGCGCAGATGCCGGGTGCCTCTGACTAGACCAGGAGTGCAGCAGTTGACCGTGATTGGGGTATCTGCGGGGAAATCAGTACAATATTAAAAATAGAAAACAGTGACCCGGTCGAGTTAAAGATATCAATAATTTACAAAGAAAAACTTTTCAATTTACACAAGCGAAAAAAGTATCAGAGACTACGATCCCCCTGTGACTGGAATTTACCTTTCAGTTCTTTGGCCAGCCAGCGTGTAGCCAAAATCACAGCTAGCTTCGAATGGGCGAAGGCATCACGTGCATGAAATTTGACCGCCCAGGTGCCAACATTCAGCGGATCGTCGAAATCGATTTTGGCCGCCTGGTGGGCGTGCGCTGACACATTCACAATCCTGCCCTGGTCCGAGTGTCGCAGATGCGGCAAGAGTAGCTGCGTCAGCAAGAACGGTGCCAAATAATTTACCTGACTGTGCTGCTCAAAGCCATCCTCTGTCGAAACTTGAGTATTACCAAACACGATGCCCGCATTGTTCACCAACACATCGATGCGCTCAAAGTCGGCCATTAGCTGAGCAGCGAAGTGGTGTACGCTACGGAAGCTGCACAGATCCAAGTAACGTGCCTCGACAAAGTAACGCTCCGCTGGGTTAATATTATCGTCAGGTGTAATTGGGGTTTGGCAACCAAGCTCTCGTTTGATGATGGCCGCGGCACGTTCACCAGCCGCCATATTGCGGCAGGCAAGTATAATGCGGCCACCACGCGCCGCCAGTGCTTTTGCAATCTCAAAGCCAATGCCGCTGTTGCCGCCAGTAACGACGACAATTTGCTCCTTGATTTGATTATCGTTGGGGCAGCGCTGGCCGCTCATTAGGTTGCTGCAATGCGGGTGATGGGCAATGTTATATACAGTAATACATAGTGGGCCAAGGTATCTTAACTAAGCTAAACTAAGCCTAAGCAAAGCATTGGGCGTGCCCAACACGTAATGATGTGTAACCATCATCATGTGGTCAACAGTGTTGTCCCAACTGTATGCTGTGCAAGGCGCAAACACATGTCCTTACGACCACTGACTTATTGGTAGGCGTCAATGAAATCAGTTTACTCATTAACATAAGTACACAGACAATTGTATATGATAGTTAATGGCAAGGCATAATTATCTCTAATGTGCACTAATTATCATTGAAATTATTATTTAAAGTTGTTTAAGATTAAGTGCACAATTTAGTTTGGATGAATCTATTATATAAGAATAGCTTAAATATTGTCTTAACATTTAATAGAACTGAATAATGTTGACTGTTAAGGCACTGTTAAAGTAATGTTAAAGCGCTGTTAATAAAAGAAATGAATTGCATTTCATATTCAGACAATTTATCTTTTCACCTTTCGCTTGTAATATAAATTTTATTGAATAAAACAGCTCAAGCAGTTATATGAATGTGGAAAATATAATAAAGAAAATCTTTGAAAACTTGCACACTTATCGCATGATACTTTAAGCCAATTTTCTGCTCATCTTCTGCTGCTTTTGAGGTTGTGCATTTCTGTGTGCATTATGACCTTCCACTTCATTTGGTTGACACTTATTTGGCACTTGGCGTTTTGGCGTTTTAGCGGTAACTTTTGCACATCCAATCCCGCCCTCATACCCCGCTGCCCTTCTGCCTTTTATATACACACTGTTCAGCACTTTGAACATTTGAAAATTCATTTGCTATCGCATTTGCTTTTAGTAAACTTGCAAAAATCCACTCAACAAATATTTGTAGCAGCTTTTGGCACTTGCCGCAGTTGTCAGTTGGCAGTTGTTACATATTGCAATTGCAGTGCCACATAGCTCATTGCCACGCCTCATACTATTGCTCTTGCTGTTGCTATTACTGTTGCCGCACCTCAAGTGACTAGCTTATATATATATATACACCTGCCACAAAAACCGCTACGCTCAAAGCGCAACGCGCAAAAATAATCTTTAGTTATTACATATCATCTGACTTTCCTTTTGCCACAGTTGGGGGTCTTAGCCCTCTTTATGAAATCCACTTAAAAAGTTTCGAATAAAGCGAGTTCCTACTTTACCGCGACATTTATTTATAAATACATATATATATATATATAGCTACGTGTCCGGTGTTGGGTCGTGGACAAAGTTTGCAGTTTCCGCCTCACTGTCCACATCTTATCGTTAGTACCCCACGCGTTTCCGTTTACTCATGAAAATGTATGAGATGTCCCACCATGTTTCACTCACCGCACAGTAATCGCAATGCCCACAACTACAGCCGCAATGGTTGGCCACCAGGTGGAGAAGGGATCAGCATTCTCAAATATGGTCAACAGGCGTTCCATGCTACTTTTCTGTGCGTGTTTTCTTATGTGTTTGTGTCCAAGTGTGTATGCATATATACAGATATATTTATATATATATATATATATGAGTAGGTGTACACTCGTAACCGTATGCAATTTCAAGACTGTCACTCCGTGTTTATTGATGAACGTATGTGAATCTCCGCAATGGTGATTGCCACCAGCTCTGCACTGCCCGTGTGCTTGGACTCAACTGTAATGGTAATAATAAATATAAATTCTCATTGCGTACACCGACAGCTGTATAGCAGCAGAAGAGCTCAGCTTGTGGTCTTTTCAATCTGTATTACTCTCCCACACTCATGCCACACAGATTTCCATGGTGACACAAGATGCGGCTGACAATTGAATTTAAATGGCTGCCCCGTTCCGGCATATTTTCAATTTACATAAATGCTTGTTGCGCGCCATTTAAATGAGAGCCAGACAAAGATAGCTAGAGAGAGAAAGAGAGTGTGATAAAGAGAGAGGAAGAAGAATATTTAGTCGCAGCTCTGTTAAGCACCTGTCGTCGCCTTTAGGTTAGGTGTAAATTTGCCCAGACCATGATAAAAACACGAACGCTATTTAAACGCTTTTTTTTTTTGTTATTTTCTTTCATATTTCATTTGGGTTTTAACTTCGTTTTTGTTTGTTTTCTTTTCTGTTTTTATTTTTTTAATTTTTCTTTTTTTGTTTTGTAGGCTTTACACATTTAGTTTGCATATTTTTTTGCGTCTGCCTGTTAATTTAATTTATTTAATTCATTTTGTGGGTAGTCGCAAATTTTAATTACATTCAACAACTGCTGATGTAAAGTTAAATTTTGTTTTTACAAAAAGCATAAAGTGTAAATACTTGTATGGCTGACTGGGAATGTACAGATTAAGCTAATTTCTATTTATTTATTTAGTTATTTACTTAATATTCAACTCAACTTCTTTTTGTGTTATGCATATGATAACTTTAAATAAAAGTTTAAAGGTTCGTTACAGCGGTTGAAAGTATGTTAAACTCTGCTCTTATATACTCGTTCAGATTATAATAAAAGTCGGTTAAGGGTTTCTTGTAGTGTAGCAGACCTAAAATATTCATTTTTTTCATTATAAGAATTGCTGAAGCACACAAGCAATATTACATATGCGCAAAGTAGCAATTTGGGTAACTGGCAGGCGCAGCTTACTTAACGAAATTGTTTGGCGTTACCAGATCACTTAAAAAGATGAAAACAAAATTATGATTATTATCAAATGCAGCTTACTTAACAAAATTAGACTTTTCTCTTGCTTATGTAAGGCAAAGAAACTGTTGAGTTTAATGACGTCACAGCTTTCATATAATAAAAGTTACCCGTATAAGCTTAAACTTTACTCAACTGTACATCACTCAATATATTTACACATACCTATATATATATATATATATATATATATTCATATATGTATATATAGAGATACATAAGTCAGTTGCACCCTTTGTTACTCCAATTTAATTTAATCTATGTAAAGAGTATTTATTTATTTACATGTTGACCCCTATAACGACAACATATTCAATCACTGACTACTGTTGTTCTTGCTGTTTGCTGCTTGTTGCTTGTTGCTTGTTGCTGTTGCAGCCTCTCGCATCATCCAGCATATCCATTTCCGGCTATCCAATTGATTATTTGAGCGATGCGTACAAAACGCAACTGCGGAACTGTTCCAGAACCACCAAAACCAGACCACGACATCAGCCAGCATGGCATATTGATGTCAGTTCCATTCGAGTACTGAAAATTAAATTGCATAAAGACAGAAAGAGACATAGAGAGAGAGAAAGAGAAAAAGAGAGAAGAAATTTTCAAATATATTTCTGATTTTTCGTTTATTTAATGGTTTCTCATTTTACATACTCGTTTTTATTATTTTCATTTTATTTTATTTCTTTTTTTTTTCTGCGCTGCATTTTCGTTTAGTGTTTCGCCTTTCACTTTAGGTTAGTCATTCATTTTAGTTAGTTAGTTTGCTTTTGCTCAGACAGTTCGTTAATATTTAATACTAATTGCTAAATTGTTTTTGATGGCGTTGCCATGTGGGTATTTTTTATGTATATATGTGTATGTGTGTGTGTGTGTGTTTGTGTGTGTGTGTATTTGTGTGTGAATATTGTAAGACTTGCTTGGAACTTGTTTACTTATGAGTTGCTTTTGTGTTTCTTATTGCTTAAGGTGCCTATGTGTTGAATGTATGTATGTATTTGATTTAGTTTTATTTAACTACTACATACATATAGATATATATATCTATATTGTAATTGAATGCTGAGTTATGTTTTATTCAGTTGAGTTACGAGTATTTACAAACAGTTTTGCAAAAATCAATGATTTAAATTAATTTGACTAAGTAAATGTGCATTAAGTGAACAAGGGAAAAGGATCAATAAAACAATTTACAAATATCATTTAAAATCAGTTAAGTATATACAACTATATACTATAAATGGTATGTGTATATGTATGTGTGTGTGTGCAAATTCCTTCCATTTATCATAACAGATGACAAACTTTTTCATTTCTTGCAATGTGACAACATTCGAATAAACTGCAAAAATAAAAGAAAATGAAAGAAAAGTGAAATATAATTACATACAAAGGGAATGCTCGAAGCTATAACTTATATGGCTGAAACTGACATTTGCTCAACTGTTTTACAGATTTTGAATGGTAGAAATATTTAACTTAAAGTTTTAGAAAAGTGTTTTACATATTTTTTAAAGCCTTTTCGTATTTATTTAAATTGTTTTTTAATCTGCTCTTTAAAATTAATATCACTAACAAGCTTGACTAAATCTTAAAGAATTTTCAGAATTTTTAAAATTAGCTACAAACATATTCTGACATTGCTGAACCTTTAGAAACAAGTCTTTACTGGGAAACCAAGCTGTACAATATATAAAAATTGAATGATATACATACATACATTTATAATTATATATATGTATATTTATATATACATATATGATGTATAAAGAGCAATGAACATTCAATTTTATTAGTATAGTATGAGTATCTCACATAGGACATTGTTCAGAAAAGATTTTGCATTGTCTTAATTAGACTTAGATATTTAATGAGAATTTATATAGCTAAGGTATTTGGTTGACTTTAAAGTACAAATACTTAATGATCCTTTATGTTGCTATATATATATATAAATATATATATACATATATATCTATATATAAAGTTAAACTTTTTTGCTTGGTCGTCAAAATGTATATAAATTTATCCATTAACATGGAGTTATATCTTTCGATTCCATTGAGTTAGCATATAATACAATCACTTAATATTACTACTATTATTTTCAATATTTTTTTTTTTTATTTATTTAAATTAAATTGTTTATTTTGGTTTTCATTTATTTAATTTTTCAATTTCTACTTAAATGCTACTGGCAAGAAGAGCGAAACAAACTGTTTGCCCACTGCTCTATCCCAACAAGGCAATGAATCTAAACGTCTTAATTTAGCCTAAATTTAACTACCAAATAAGAAAAAGGATTATACAAAAAAAGTATATATATATACATAAATATATATATAAATATATTTATGGTAAAGTAAATTTATTTGTGTTTTGTTTTTTGTTATTTTTTTTACTTTTTATATTTACATTGAAGGAATCTATTTGGAGACATGTTAAATAATGAAAACTATCAGAGCAATATTTGTTTTTAAATTGATTTTTTTTCTTCCTTTTGTTTATTAATAATAAAAGAATTTTTTTTTGGTTTTTCTTTGATGTTGGAATTGTGTTTGATATTGTTGACAGCTGACATCCAAATGCACAGACTAAGTTTTAATTATTTATTGATATATTTTTTGGAATTTTATTTCATTTTTTCGTTTTTTTTACTTTTTTTGGAATTTCTGATATATTTTGTTTACTATGCTTAGAAATGTCTGTCAATATGTTTTGCGCGTATGCATAACTATCTAACATATTTATTTTATGTTTTTTGTTTTTCTTTTTATTTATATTCATTTTCTATATATTTGCATTGCAATCAATAACACGTCAGCACTGTCAAATCTATTAGTTATAACTAAGTTACATGTTGTATATAGGTTTTTTTTTCTTTTGTTTTTTTTTGCTAAATACTTAAACATATGTTTGTTGGTTTCTGTTTGTTTTGTTCTTGTTGTTGTTGGTTTTCTTTTAATACTATTCTATTCCCCAATGTTGTGGGCCATCATCGATATATATATATATATGTTATATATATATATACAAATTGTCGCATGCTCAGTTCCGCTGATTTATATTGCAGCATTTTTATGTGTTTTATTTTTGGTAATGGCATTTACTGGTATTGGCTTGATGTTTTAGCTGCTTTTAATGGGCCGATATGAGGGTCATATAATCTGCAAATATATATATATATATATATATATATACGAAAGAGAGCAAATATGAAAATTCGATTAGTGGTTTTCTATTGTGTGTGTGTGAGTGTACAACCTATGGGGAAATCAAATTTAATATTTATAGTTCAACAAAATTGATATGTGGTTGTGGTTTACAATTTTATCGGTGTAAATATCTATCTACAGATAGCTAACTATATATATATATATATATATATGTATGTATAAGTGGGCTACCAATATATTTGGGCTTATGACAGATTTAACTATTGAATTTGCTATGAAAGAAATGCGGAGTTGAACAAGGATTAACATAGCTAAATGATCCCTAACATAATCTCAGTTAAAAGCAAAATGAAAGCTTAGTAAAATAGGTAGAAAATACTTAACAAAGCAACATATTAAAGTGTATTCATTACTTCGTTGCTTAAGCCTAAAATTATAACAAATTTTGCTATTAATTAAATGCTATAAGCATGCTGACCATATCATTACATTTTCTAGTACTTATTAGCTTATATTGAGGCCTGATTATTGGCCTTTGTTAGTCTTATTTTGCATAAAGTGCTATTCAGCTATTTGTTACCTTAACGAGCCACATTAGGCCACAATGTGGCATATATTGTATAGTGCAACATTAAGGGTAATAACCATCAAAAAATCAATCGATTTTATTATATATATATATATATATATATAATGTGTACTTGTTGTGGTCAATGTACTTGCGGAAGGAAAGGATATGTCGTAAAGATATATAAGTATATGTGTAGATAGTTTAGAATAAATGCAAATCACAGCTAGAGGTGTTGAATAAAAGGATTTGCGGAACTATTAAGGACTGTCAAGACACTTTAGTTAGATATGAATAGAATACTTTATATATGTGCTTATAAATTTGGGTAAAGTTACGTTTCCAATTTAGATACTTGTCAGCCTTAATATATATTGTGCAGGATATATAGAATATTGAGGACATACTATACGAGCTTGGGTATATGTATGAATGAATGCAATGTCCATTTTGGCACGTGCTTATTTTGCATTGTTGTTGTTACTGTTGTTATTGTTGGCTATTTTATGAACCTTGATTAACGCAGAAGAAGACAACAGAGGAGGGAGGGGGTAGATGTAGCTGAACGGGTCAGAACTGTTTGTGGAATCTCTCGACGCTGTCTCTCCAAATTTTAACTATGAATGTCCCAAACTGGCAACGCCAACAACAACAACCACAACAATGCCTGCTCATCTATATATATATACATATATATATATAGATATATATATATATATATATATATATGTGAGTATGTGAGTATGTGAGTGTGTGTTGTTGTTTACCAAAACCTTCTTAGCTTGGCTTAGTAGCCCCTCGCCGACATTGTTTGTGTATTTGCATTTGTCCCTCAGCTTCCCAATTGTTGGCTGCTCTTCGTTGTGCGAGTGTGAAATTTCATGTATGTATGCATGTCCCTATGCTGTATGTAATTGTGTTTGTGTGTGTGTCTGTGTTTGGGTTTGAGTGGGCGTGTGTATTACGCCTTTAGCCATTTCGCTGGTTTTTGCTTTTTGCCACTTTCTCTGCTGCTGTTGTTTAGCTTTAAGTCAGTGGCAGCCCTTTGACCAGGTTTAGAAGTAAGTGGAATCAGTTGCTGTTGCTCTCCTCAACAACAATGTTGTTGTTGCTGTTGTCGCTAGCCAGAACATTAAAATATGTATATAAGCGAGTGAAATGTAAAACGATTTCTTCTTCTTTTTTTTTGTATTCTCTGCTTTTGTCCTCAAAGTTTTTCCGACTTGTTTTGCATCTTGTTGTTGGCATTTTTAAATTTAACCGCAGACACAACGGCAACAGAGCAAGTACCACAAAAAAAAAGGTGAAAGGTTAGAAGACAGCAGAAAAGGTGGAAAAATGAAACCAAAGCTGGCCGCAACAATGTAGAATATGTATAACAAAACAACACAACATAGAGAGAGACACAGAGAGAGACAGAGAAAGAGAAATATCTAACGCCCTGCGAGTAAGCCAGGACGTGTTATGCCCACCTGGTTGAGGTACGCTTCAAGCCACGTTAAAAACAATTTACATAGCTTTTCTGCTGTGTTGGGCAGTTTTTATTGTAGTCTCGTACCTTTTGGTTATTTGATTCACTCAAAATGTTAATTTAAATTGTAAAACTCTCTATTGTTTTATGCACAATTTCTTTAGGTCTACTGCATGCGGGTTGACAATATTGGGATAGTTGAATGGGATGGACAGTGTTTGGAATCCTCAATTAGCATGTCGGGTACGAGGCCTTTGAAAGCACATTAAAAATGATTTCCTAAGTAGATTGTAAAAATTGCTGGCAATTATATTTAATAGCTCGACTTTATGCTGTATTCAAGTGGGTCATAAACGTGCCATAAACCTACAATAAATATAGGCATGGCCAGCAAGGACTCTACGCTTTGAAACGTTCGCACAAGCAATTTGTCAACAAACCAAAAAAAAAACCTATAAATACATATTTATATATATATATATATATATATATATACGTATGTATATATATATACAAGAATATTGGTCTAAAATTATGGTAAAAGAAACAAGGAAATGAGAAATGTATCTCTGTGATATGATTATGTTTATACCTGAGGGCAATAGAACTTTATTAGTATCAAGCGTATACTTTCATCTACAGTGAATACTACTTAAACTGTATAAACTGTATAAAGTTTATTTTCAAATGTTTTATAGCCAGTAGCTAAACGGTCTACAAAATAAGTTTTATGCTAAGAAAATAGGCCAAAAGAAATACACAAAATTTTAACGAAAATTTATCGATTATACCAATATAACTGCTGTCAGACTATATGGAAATTTATTTGATAAAAACCAAATAAAATAAGAATTTATTTGCTACAGAAAGTGTCAATAACGAAAGTTGCATTTTAACTCAATTTATTTTACGTTGTCAACAGAAATCTTTGAGTTCGTTGCCATTTGGTGACCCAATCAAACTTTGACATGTCTCAAATATATATATACAGTATATATCGGTTATATGCAAAACCTATAATGCTTATATTCCATACTTCCTTTTAAGCAATCATGCGTTATATGTAAACACATTGTATATAAATGATAATTATAAAATAATTCTATTTATGAGGCTAAATTTAGTTCTAAATTGTTTCATGATGTTTAAAAATAACTTTATTTTACATTTAAGCAATATTGGCATATAAGCTGTGCATCTTATAACCGATATATACTGTATATATATATATATATATATATATATATATAAATATAACCATTCGATACCAAAACTGTCAAGAGAGTTTGGCCACAAAACAATCAAAGGTGGCCACTGAGCAATGTGAAAACTTTAAGTACGCCTCTAACACATATACACGCAAGCACAGAACCACACACACATATATAAATATATAAATTTGTGTGTGTGTGTGTATGCACGTGCTACCAAAGTGGCAAACAATAACTTTCATTATGAATATTTTAACTGGGAATGGGAATAGTATGGAAGGAAATACTAGTATAGTATAGTTTGACAGTAGGTAGTAGTAACCAGTCACAAGGTGTGCCAATAAAAAGGACAAAGTTTCGTGCAGTGCAACCGTCAAGCCAAATGGTATATGGCGGAGGTATGAACTGTAGGGCTGTCAGATGCAGGGTGGGGGAAATGAGGCCATGAAACTTTGGCTGCAAGGCGACAGTACACGACACGTCGACTTTGATCTTGGGCCAAAACAAAGCGCGCCCTCTGTCCCTAAGTCAACTTGGCTAAAATGTTCGTTGAATGCTTCTGCTTTACCAACTACTGCTCCTGCTGCTGTTGCTCCTGCTGTTAGCTGTTTGCTGTTGTTGTGGCTGCTTTGTTTGCAATTCGAACGCAATTAAGCTGGCCTGCTGAACAAATAATAAAAGCAAGTGAGGCCAAGTTAAATAGCGCAGCATGGACCCAAAATTAACTTCAGATAATTATGTATGTATGAGTGTATTCTATATAAATGTGTGTCTGTGTGTGTGTGTGTGTCTATCAGTGCGTGTATAAGTTAATTGGATGTACGCTCGGTTTAATAAGCATAATAGTAGTTGGCCATAAGGCCCACAATGCACACCACTGCGAATTAATAATTAAATTAAATTTCCGCTAAGGCAACGCGTACGCCATAAAAGTATTAATTGCAACGTTGAATCTGCCTTAAGTTTTGGCCCAACGACATGACTGAGATTCAAGGGATATATAAGTAGGCGTCCAGAAAGTCCAAGGACTCAGCTCTCAAGTGTCCAACTTCATATACACGCATATAAACTTACAGAGGCAGCAAAAGAGTGGAAACCAACACACATATGACTACATATATATATTTGTGTATATATGTATATATAAAAACAACAAACCGACAACTTGACGACGTGCATCAAAGCAACACATCCGCTGCCAAGTGCCCCAAAGTGTTGCCTGTTGTTTCCGACGCCGCTGGTAAGGAAAAAAAGCAATGGATACAGTGCAAACGTATGAGTTTCTGGCAGAGATTGAATTGAGCGATAATAAAAAATGAGCATTGGTTTGACTGATACACATTGCATGATGAAAGTCTTTCTATCATACACAAACACACACTCTCTCTCTCTGTGTCTTTTCCTGTAACTGCTTTCTTTGTGTGGCAAGTTCCGGTGGATATGTTTGACTGTCTCCTGATATTGACATGCCCACACTTATTAATATTATAGCAATGTGAAACTGTCGTTTCAGTCTGCTCCCAATGGCCACATAAAATGCTTTAGTGTGTGCACACACATATACTTACACAAACACACCACACATACACACACACACACTTAAAGCAATGGCAGGCAACAGCAAGCAAACATGTGGCAAACATCCGTTGGCCATTGTTGAATGTTTAAGGACGAAACCAAAAGAGTCAAGCGCTGGACGAAAGTAAAGAAATTGTATTGCAATAAAATGATTTATTCGCACGTATTTTTTGGCACACACAACCATACACCACACACAAACAAGTTGTACAACGTTGTTGCCGTGTTTGAAGCAAAAGTCACAGACGAAAAGCTAGTGACATATTGAAATATGTTGTAGCTTCTGGTCTTGTCGCAGAATTTTATTGTCTTATGATACGCCTCGTGAGAATTTATCATAAAATATATATTATATACATAGTATATATCTATATACATATATATATATAATAATTTCATTTGCAAATCACAAGCAACAGCAAAGTAGGACACCACATGTATAACTCTAGATAAGAATTGCTTGCGTCAAAGGCAACAGCAGACAGCAAACGCCAAACAACAACAACAAATAGCAACAACAAACACCAATAGCAACAGATTTCATGGCTCCCGGGATCGGACCTTGTCCTAGTGCGTTTTTTATTGCAGCCGCAACTTTTATTAAAAGGCCATAGGGAAAAAACATTTCGACTGCTACCCAAAAATGTTGAACGTTATCTGTAAATGTCGTACTGTTAGCTCTTTCTCTCTGTGTGTTTTTGTGTGTGTGAGTGTGTTTTTTTTAACTTTTTTCTTCTGCTTTTGCTTTTATTTGTCAGCATGCGTAGAGCAACGAAAAAGGATTCAGATTTCAATACAAATTCAAGATTGGTCCATTTGCTTGACTGCCTTTAATGGGCTTAAAATACTCGTTGTCGTTCTCATATATATATATATATATATATATATATATAATATATATATATATATATATACATTTTATTGAGTTTATTAAAAGGAATGGCAGACATTGACATAGATACGCGTACGTTTCATTTGCATCCTTTTTATGCTGATTTTCGGCGCACAAAATATCTGATCTATCAATAAGGAGCACGTAAACTGAGTTTTATTTTGTACAGTTTATCAGTGAAGTATATTGAGTTAAGCTATCAAAAAGTTGGTAAACTGTAAAGCCGATTGATTTCACGAATACACAAATATTGCGTATACGCAATGTAGTTATTGTGTATACGACCTGTGCGTCTCAATTGATTACACAACATTTTAACATATTATATGCAGAACAATCAATTTGCTTCAACTTCATTTTGTTGTATACAAAATTTATGTAAATTGGCTTTGCATCAACAGAAATTTATACAAAAAATACAAAAAGAAAAAATTCAATTAAAACTTGATAAACTTGTGGCAAAAGCTTTGCATTTTTCGTATACATTTTCTTTTTAAATTTATATTGAATTATATTCATATCTAAATATTTATGCATTGAATACAAAGTGAAAATATTTTAGTTTATGTTGCAAGAAGTTTTCAATTGGCACGTTTTAAACATTTATAAAATTTAATCAATAGTTGTTAAGGCAGCAAAATCTAACAACAAAACAGCAACAAAAGTTTTTATATTTTGTGGCACAAGGATTTGTGATAAGCCAAATTAAGAAAAGGACGGAAGATAATGGTTATTTGCCCAGTTCACCTGACTGTGGCATATAGCAATGTGTTGGGCAATCATTAAATTGTAATTAGAAGCTGCCAACAGAGTTTTCGTGCTCAGTAAAATAAAGCTTGTCACTCACTTTCTTCAATATGTCAATAAAACGTAATGACCATTCAGCAATATTATTGACTGGCCAATTATTGTAACAGCAAATGGAAAGTTTAGGCCATTAAATGAATACTAAATGCTAGGCAATTTGCTATAGTATTGTCCTGTCTTTCAATAGGTGACTTAAATAATTCAAAGCAAATCCAAACAAATTATTTCAAGTGCCAAGGACCTTAACAACTATACGAATATATGACCTTGTAACCTTTGGTCAAGCGTATGCATATTGGAAAAGGTTAAACAAATGACATTTTAATTATATTTCAAATGGAATATAAACACCCAAATTATAAAGTAAATCGTTTTGTTTTTTTTTTGGTTTGTTTTTTCTTTTCATAGTTATATAAATAATTTTCTATTTTAATCAGTTTTTCATTTAGCCTTGACACTGTTATAATTGTTATTGTTAGTAGCGTTGTTGGTGCCGTTGTTATTTTTATTGTTGCTTTGATGACTGTTGTCACGTTTGGCCATAAATTAAAGCAGCTCTAGTGTCCATCATGTTGAAAAAATACAGAATACTTGAATTTTTCATTGCTTTCATTTCATTTTCATGGCCAGCCATTAAAATTGACAGCCAACCACACAAACACTCACACATACATATATATATATATATATATATATATATACATATAAATACAACCCATAAATTCTTTATGTATATATATAAAACGTGTTGATATGGGTGAACTAAAAATGTTGAGTCCACTATATACTTATACTATGCATCAGCATGCCAACGGGCTGGCCAAAAAATAAAGGCAAAGGGGGAAAATAGAAAAAAATAACAAAAATGACAGGAATAATTTTGCTCTTTGTATTGTTTGTTGGGCGCATATTTTGCAATCTGAATAAGTTTTCTTTTTTCTATTTTGTTTGCTGTCGATTCTTACTTTTTAAGCTGTTAAAAGCATGTTGCATAATTTAGGCAGAGGACTGAGCGATTTATGAGCTGGCCAACTGGATTGTTTTAATGCTACACTGGCTGGCGCTGAAAAGTATGCTACACTTGCTGTTTAAGTTTCCGATTTGTTGTATGCGTGTGTGTGTGTGTTTGTGCTTGTGTGCAGCTGCTACAAACATGAAGGACTGCCAAAAAAAAAGGGAAATACTGGCGGTACCATCATTTAGCCCCTAACTGAGCATGTGACTGGCTAATGGCAGCGACCATTACAAATTTATGAGTCTACCAGTTAAAGGGGTGAATATTTTCATGCTTGAAATTTGACTTTTCACAGTCACTGACTGATTGTAGTATTAGTGCACAGTGCTTACGGTACAGTCAAGAAAGAGAGAGAAAGAGAGAGAGAGGATGTGTGCAAAGTGTCAACTAAATGCCTGTGGCCAACGACAAATATCGGTAAAATAAACTTTGAACTCTGACCTACATAAGAATAGATGCTGAGTTGTATAAGTGCCCAAGGGCATTTCGGTATTTGGCTTAGGGATAAATTGAAATATTGAATTTTTAGCTTTAACATTAAGTAAACTTTATAATTAATGAAATTCGCATAACAAATGAACTTAAATATGAAAATGAAGTGCAAACATAACAGCTGCTTGGATGTGCCATATACTGTAAGGATGCTTGATTAGATGATTTAACTAAAGCATTAAAAGCCCAACAAAGCGTGCACGCACACACACACACATATACACACACACAAAGAGTCAGACAGGGAGAGACACAAATGCGACAACACCAATTGAAATAACAAGCTAATTTAATGCCATTCACATAAAATTAATTTGCGTTAAATCAATTTCAATTTGCAAAGCTAAAAGCAAAAGCAGAAAAAAAAAATGATATAAACAAATAATAATAAAAAAGAAAAAAAACAGAACAGAAATGAAAGTTAAGTAAGCATCAGTGATTGTTGACAGTGTCGTTGTGACAATGGTTAATGGGTTTTGTTACTCTGTTTTGCAAATCATGTAATGGAAATCCTTTCAAATACGAGTCTACAGTGTACAGTGTACAGTGTACAGTGTACATAACAAGTAAACAAGCCAAAATATTTGGCACTCACTTTATATATACACATATATACATATATTCTTGGCTCTGATTTAGTGTATGCTATATGAAGCATATCATATTGGTTGTCTCTCGGTTTGTATACAATCTACACATACACACACACACACACACACAAATATATATACAGAGTGTGAGAGGTATGGAAGAGTGGCAGCAAATAATAGAATTTGTCTGGTTTTAAGCATGACAGGCACAAGGGCGCTGTATGTTATGTTCCTGGCAAGTGAGGCGCAACAGAATACATTCTCCCCTCCCCCTAAACACAATCACTCCTGGGGACCTATAATATACAAGTTGTGGCTCCCACTGAGACAGACACACCTCTACCATAGGCGCAATATCATCATCAATCAACCCCAACATATCAGATGTGCATTCACATGTGCTAAGTAAACTCGTATGTAACTCAAGGCTTTGTAAGCGTTTGCTGCTTGGGGATATATAGAGAAATTTGTGTGACTCAAATTTACGTTTACGATTTGAAAAGTAATATATCTGCATATATATATATATATAGAAATATATATAAGTATAGATGATAACATTGGTTAACCAATTATCAAGCTATATAATAACTAAGAAGTATACTAAGCCGTTTTAAATTGAGTTTCAAATTATTACAAATTTTCATACAAATTGCTGCTTCATAAGCGGATTAAGGTTACATTACATTTATATATATGTATATAAACTTATAATAATCCATTCAAATATTTTCCTTTTTTCGTTTCCGCTTTGGCATGAGTCTAAAATCAGCTTCAAACTATGAAAGAAAATGCACTCAAGACCTTCTGTGCATATCACTTAATTCTATGGAAGTTACCAAAGTTTGAAGAAAAAAATGTGCACTTAAAAATGTTGTCGAATGCCTTAAGAGTGCAGCAAAGGTGCTGAGAAACTGCCTTTGGGACTATAAGTATGCAAATGTGTGTTGAAAAGCAGCCTTCTGGGCAGCCACGTGGTAATTGAATCGTGCTGCGCCTTCTTTTGCCGCCATATCAGCCTATGGGGCTGGCTGGGTGCAGCCATTAGAAAAGTGCACAAGTTTTTTTTGAATGGCAATGAAGAGCTAAAGGATATATAGAAACTATATATGTTTATGTGTATGTGTATGCGTATGGGTATGAGGTAGGTGTAAGCAACAAGGAGTCAGCTGTGTGTTTGGCAAACAACATTTGAATGCTTTCAACGCACACGCAAACTAGCAAACAAACAAATATCATTACAGCGACTTACATATGCAAACGGTTGGCTGACATCACATAACTAAGTATATGCACACTCGAAAGGATATGAAAGCCTTGTGACGACAACGCATATACATAAAAGATGAAGAAGAATTGCATATAAATACTCAAATTCCATAGGGCGTATACCATATATATCAAGCAAGGAGTTTGTCATATGGATAAAATAGATATGGAAATGGAAATGGGAATGGCGTTGCCTTAGGGTAACCATTCTCAAGTGGTTGCACGCGAGCTTCAGCTTTGATCGAACTTTTCATGTCGTATACGTAATATATTCATATAAATACGCAACTACACATATACATACATATCAAAACAGGATTCTAAGGTCATATTTGCCAACATATACATCTTCATTGAACATACTTATACATACATACATACACAACAGCAGCAGCTGTGAAATAACATTAGGAACAATAAATATGGAAACAAGTCACAGTGGGTGGCATAAGTAAAGCTCTATCCAATCGATTGCCAACTGCACAGTAACTAAAATGAATCCTGATCCCAGGCATTAATATAACCAGTAGCTATATATTCATATATATAATGGGCGTGTTAGATTCTACAAAGGATATTTAAGATGGAAGCAACAGGAGTCTGTAAACTGCTGACAAAGTCCAACACAAGAATCTATGTAAATAGCAGCCGCAACTTATTTCACTTTGAGAAACATTACACTAAACACTCTATCAGAGTATAGGTTGCCAACTAGTCGAGCATGCCCATCGAGAGCCTGGTTTTTGTTGCTTTTGTCTTGTTAACTCAAATCCCATTGCACTTTACAAGTTGCCGTTTGCCAACGGCAGCTGTTACTCCATCAGTTTTATTTTTCTATTGACAATGCGTTCACTTAGAGAGAGATGATAAAAGAATGGATGTAAAGAGTGTATGCAAAGTGGGCGGGGCAGCGGCTGAGTACATTAGTGCGGTAATCCTTGTATGCGCAATGAGCATTCTAGTTTCAATCTCGTTGGTATGGTATATATTGTGTGTGTGTGTGTGTGTGTGTGTATATATACATAACCTATCGGACCGTTACAGTTGCTAAAAACATTTTGCCAGAGCATGAAAAGTAAACAAAATGGCTAACGATTTCAACTGCAATTAACTGGATGTCCGATCAGAGAAACCTTTCAAAATTTTGCCAGTTGCATGAAAAGCAAATTAATGCACATTAATGCAAATTGTTGCAACTTAAATTAGAAGGTTATTAGAAAATTTTAAGAAAGGAATTTAAATTAAAGTACACAAAAAAGAAAATAGCTGTTAAAACTTATTTATTATGCAATTCAGTTGAGTCATTGCTATATTTCAATAAACTTTATTGAGCATAAGTGATTAGGCGCTTATTATAATGAACTGTTGTTGTTGAGTAATTGCCAAGCAATGACATGGCCAGAAAAATAAGAGTTAATATATAAACAAAGCTGCTTTTAAGCCACATAATGCCAAGGAGGATAAACTGTATAAATTGCATATGGTTGTGTTAAAAGGAGTTAAAAGAAGTTATCCATAAGACAACTGTGACAATATGTACTACAACGCTGATTATGTAACGCCAAGTATTCTTTATGATTATAAGTTATATATATTTGTATTTACAGTAAAATGCACACAGAAAGAAAGAAACAAACAAACAAACAACACACACAAGCACATACACCAAAAAAAAACAAGAAGAAATACGCAGCCATAAATTGCGTCAAGGATTCTGGTATGAGTATAATTAAATATGAACACTTGAATACATATACATATACACAGATATACATACATACACATAGATACACATACATATAAATGAATAAATATATATATGTATATGTGTATATATAAATGTTTTTCTTTGTTTTAACGCTGGCAAACAGAAAGAGCAAAAAATCAATAAATGAGCAAAAGGCAGAAGCCAACGAGCCGCATTTTATTAATCATATTTATTAAAAGACTTGGCAAACAAAAGTCTTACCAAGCGTATGAAGTAGTTTATGCTTTAAGCCATGAAATTGTTGACGGGTTGATGAACCTACAACATTCAAATATTAATAGCATACGTTGCGCCTATGGGGGCATGCTACATATTTTAATGATAAACATAAGGTGTGAACATAGAATGTAGGCTTAAAGGAGCACCGAAGGATGTATAGTAATGCTTGTAAGTAATATTAGAGCAAATCAAATGGCAGCCAGGACTATGTCAAAAGCTTAGACTCATAATTACACCCAGTTGCCAAAGGTAAGAGCAAAGCGGCTATGATGGACTTGTAACTGCTAAGAGGTATATGAAGTGGTTGCTAATCGACAGAGAGTACATTTATATAGAAGAAAATGGAAAAGGCATTACCTATCCCATAGCCATACTTGTTGATATATAGACAAAGATCTGAAGGATACCTTGCCAACACTTCAATGCACACTTCCTGCAGCTGTTTGCTTCAGCTAATGCCACTTACGACCAGCACTTCTTTTGGTCAATGACTCATGGCTTAATTGAACTATTATTCGAGAGCAAACTGTATTGTTAACTTTATCGATAAGTTTTCTATCGAAATGCAAAGCAGAACATATCCAAAACTTGCATCTAATGTAGAGAAAACTTTAGTTTAGAATATACTTAAAAAATATATAATTGTGTAGTGTAAAATAATTTAGTTTAGGGTATCTTCCTACGCATCACTTTTGGCTAAGTTTCCCTTTTTTATGTATTTTTAAAGCTCTCTGGGCCATGGCAGTTTGCTCATAAGTAATCACTGTTTTAACGGTCTTAACAAGCGGACATGGCGGGCATATTAACTGCCCCGACAGGGTGTGTCGAGCTTAATAAGAGGCTGATAAAAATCAACTGAAGCACTCAATAATGCTGATGATGATGAAAATCCAAGTACTTGTCTCGAGGGTAACCAAAAAAAAAACACCAAAAAAAAAAAACGTAAATGCGGCACCAAAATTGTTGTTTATCAAAACGTTCAATTAAATGTGTTTTGGTAGAAAGAGCAAGAAAGAAAGACAGAGAGAAAAGATAGCAGCTTGATGAAGTGGCATGCTGTTAGATGGTTAGCACACATACAAAATGAAATATATATATATAGATATATATCAGGGAAGAGTACAAGAAGATATTCAGCTCATTTATGACGCAGCTAGTATGGTTTTGAGTGGAGGGTAAGGACATCAATGGTTTTGCTTTGTCGATATGTTTTGATGAAGGCAACTTGTTTTTGTGTTGGTTGCTCTTGTGGGTATGTTGCATGCAACTTGATGTTCTTCTTCACTAACTTTTTCATCATCTTTTGCACACAATGGCCAAAGACTATAATAAAGTGTTTGGTGTGTTTTTATATACGTTTGGTTTTTTCTATTACTTTTATATATATTTTGCTTTCTTTGCAGCGGCGTGTAACGCACACAGAGTCCAGGAATTGTTGGCAGCTTGTAGCAGTTGCACTTGCAAGTTGCAACACAATTGTTGCATTAAATAAATGTTTTGTATTCACAGCGCCAGCACACAAAACGTTACAGTTTCCCTCACACCTTCTATGAAGAGCCCCAAAGATACAAAGACGTTGATAGATTTGCATATATGTATACAGTATAACAACGGGTAAAAGTATACAGACATGTCTTTATATATATATACATGAGTATATACATATCTACGTTGCTTTTAATGAGTTTTTGTTCTGGTGTAATTACTCTGTAACAAACGCTTCAAGTACTTGCAATCAGCATGATCCTTAACAATGTAACTAAGGCGTTACTATACACAATTATAAAGGATACAGCATTAACTACTTGACAACTCAATAGAAACATACTCGTTCTGCTATATAAGTATAATGTACTGCTATATATAAAAGTATATATATACGTATATTTTTTAGTATATAGCAATATAGCAAAATGTTCTCTCTTGTATAGTTTTTTTTATGAATGAAAAACATTGGCTACTCCTATGAGTTATGTTTCTTAATATCTTATACTTCCACCATTGCTCGAGAGCATAATATAGGTCAAATAGCCGCCCCGTTGAACGAGTTGACTAAGTGGCCAAGGCAAAAGGAATTTAGGCAACTTGTCGAATAGTTCCGGGTATGACTTTCAGCTAGGATGTAGAAGTTTCTATTGTCTAACTCGTTGAACTTTAAAGTCAACATCATAAAAATTTAATATAAACTATAGAAATATCTATCTGTTAAATTAAACCAAAAATTTAACTAATGCTTAAATTATATACAAAAATGTTTCATGTGTTTAGCAGTCTAATGTATATCGTAAACAATATGTAAAATGTTTCTTTTCTACCGGAACGTGTAAATAAAAACATATTTTATTCAAAAATTTTTGTTGCAATTTGTTTAAATGCTGTAATGACAATTTAATGGACTTTTATTGAAATAAAATGCAAAATGTAAAATGTTAAATGTAAAATACAAAGCAAAGTCAAAATGTTTAACAAGAAAAGTCAAATGCATTAATTACACATACAGATGTTTAATACTGATATTATATATATAAACATATATACAGTGAGTTTGGGATTTACATTTGAGTTTACAAGTACGTTGGGTGGGCGTTGTTCACATTATCTAGCGGTAAAAGATTTTATGCAATTTATAATGTCATTTATACGCTCAGCTCTCTTACCCCCTTTGACCGTATATAAAACTGGCTGACTTTCAATTATGCCATTGTTTACATTAATTTGACAACAAATTGCATTTGATTTAAAATGCAACGCACGCACAATTCAGTAAGTCTGTATGTGTGTGTGTGTGTGTATATATATATATAGGTGTTTGTGGGTATTTCTGCCTCAACAAAGAGGCAACAGTAAACAATTTTGTACATTTTGTTGATTTACATTTCGTGCCGTCTGTTTAGTTAATTAAAATGTTATTAAATGCCGACGACGTCGACATCAAAATCAACGTCACAGCTTTGTCAGCAAATGCCCAAAATGTTGCCTTTTGGCCAAATCAATTACGCTTTGTTATATGACATATGGCTATAACTGATTTTATAAGTAATTTAACAAACTTAAATGTATGTAATTAAAATAATAGATATAAATAATAATGGATTTAAATATGTTAAGTGATTTTATGTTTAAGCCTTAAACAATTAGTATGTATAATAATAATAACAATAATAAAATATTAAAACAAAATAATAAAATCAGTTTTAATATTAAATACAAATGCGTGATGTCACGTTATTGGACTCATCTCTAATGGGTATTAAATATTTACATAGCCAGTATTTAAATTTTTAAGGTAAATCCCATTAAAATGTAATTATGCTAAAAGCAAAAACAAAATACACAACAATAAAACAAAAGACCCAATGTGAAAATATATTTGATATATATTTGTTGCTTTCTTTTTTGGTATTTGGAAATTTTGTTCTTAACTTTTTTGGGTTATGCAGTAATTAAGCAGTCGGCCTGATGACATATTTATAAATGAAATATGAATGAATGAATAAAGTTATTTATACTTTTGGGAAACTTTTTTATGGGATCAGCTGGACGTCAGCCCAATTTGAATAGCTATACAAAAAAATAAAGTTGCTTAAATCGATATTTACATAGCACGATATCTCATACTCATAGTCATAGTCATAGTCATTGAATAACATTATTTATTTATTTAATCACAGGCTAATTTCGTCCTTAAATGGTGTACAACAAAAGTCTTTATGAACTACCACATACCTATAAATTTATATATAAATTTTTATGCTTGAATATATAAATATTTTATAGAAAATTATAAATTTTTTCTCTTTACAATCTCTTTTGGCCTTTACAATACTTTTTATGTGAGGTTCCTTTTACTCTTTGCTTACATTTTTATATTACTATAAATTCATTGTTTATTGTTTTCGTTTTTTTATAATTTAATTTAATTATACCCTACAGACTGCTGAATGGGTATAGCACTTCTATAGAAAAGTAAACGCATTATGTAAGTAAAGGCAGAAACTAGGGGAAGCTAAAAAAAATAAGATTTTTATATAACTGAAAGTTTTACTTTCAAAGTTATATAATAAATAAAAATATATTATATAATAACCAGTTTTCTTTTAGCTTTAAAATAATATCTACAAACATTTTCGAGCGACATCATTCAGTAAGTAATTTCTTTATTTTTACAGAATATTATCTAGTTATCCTTGTACTACAACCTTGACTACATTGTGTATTTTAATTGTGCTGTTAGTCAGGTTTACATATTAAAACGCAGCTGCTTCTGGCCAAGTTAATAATGCTGCTACTTTGGACCTAGGGCAAACATTTAATATATATTATATAGCGTAAAATTTTGTTTCAATTTTCAACACTTTTAATAGCCAATTAATTAAACGCCTCGAAAAACAACAGATATATATATATATATATATATATATATATATATACATATATATATAGCATATATGTACGAATATTTGGTTAAACACATGAGTGGATATATATGTATATATATTTCAGACCCGGCAGCAAATATTTTTATAATTATTTTCTGAGGCTTTATTATTCTTTCTATGGAACGCTGTCGAACAATGTTTGGACCTGGCATTCGCATGAATGCTTCATGGCTAACATAAAAAATGAATTGCTATCAATTGGCGGTTGTATAAATCAATGAGGTATTGATATACGGCACGGGATGAAAGCCTGAGTCGGCATTATGTTATAATTTATGCTTTTAACAATTGCAAGAAAAAATTATGATTTTTTAAACAAAAATGTCGGAGGCATAAAAAATTAGAAATAACGAAGACTATGGCAACGGAGAGGAAAACAACACACTCAATTAAGAAAATTACTATTTATGGGATTTTCTGAGGCACACACACATAAACACACAGACACACTCATACACATACACATGTATATGAAGTGCTTAATACGCAGCTTGTTGACCCCTATAGGATTAGTAGCCATTTACAGTCCGTCCTAAGATGTCCTCGCTAGGATAGTGTCTAGTACCAAAACAGTATGGAGAAAAGGAAAGAAAAGAGAGAAGAGAGACTAGGACTAGGCAGATGCTGCTGAGCATCTCAGAAGTCTTGTCAAAGTTCCATATTTATTCCTATGCATGAATTATTTATGGTACAAAAGCTTCGTTTGCAACGAGTCCAGGACAAACTTGGCCAGTTAATGTGACCAAAGAAAAGTTGCTGTGCTGTTAGGTGTTGGTCTTAGACATTGGGGTGTATTAAAAGTTTACAACATACTCATATGTTAAAACAGTCGAAAAGGACATGGGCCATGGCCTTCATAACCAAGTCGAAAGTCAAAATTAAAAGCACTTTGTTTGCAGCACAATTTCAATGAGTGCGTTGAAAACTTTTACCAGCGTGCCAAAAATTCTTTGACAAAACTTTTCACCTGCCAATTCGTGTCAGCCAACCCCAAAAATTGAACGAATACAGTCAAAGGATATTACAGAACAACAAGTGGCTGGTAAAAGCGCACCATACTCACAGCATATGAACAAATAAACACTCGACAATGTTCCATTCTCGAGGGACCCCACTCAGCTATTGTTTTATTTTCTTCTCTTTGTTTTTTTTTTAGGTTGAATATAGAGTGTGAATATGGACAATATAAGGTATGAGTGTTATAAATTTGACAGCGGCCATAAAACAGTTTTTGCTTGCTTGCCAAATGTGAGGCGTAAATCAAGGCGTGGCTGTGGCCACCAATTAAATAAAGGCAAAGTGAATGAAAATGAAAAACGAACTTTAAATAAGACCTTCCGGAACTGGCAGCATATGTCACTGACAGCCTCGTTGGGGGGTCACAATTCAATCTACAGAAAACGAGAGGGCAACAAGCAGGAAAAAACTCTTAGGGAAATTGGCGACAGCTGCGTGGAAAGGCGATTAAGTAATATCCATGGCAATGGCAATCAAATTCATATCGCTGAACCTGGGGCAACAGGTGCAACTCCCTGTAACTGACACTTTTTTTTGTTTCCCTTTTAGATACCTTTCGAGCTTTGAATAGTAATCGCTTCATTTAAAGGATATTAAAATTTTTAAGCAATTATGTAAATCATTTCTTCTTTTTGGGAAATTTAAATTGCAAAATAAAGACATGGTATACGAATCAATATTCTATTGTTTATAAAATAACAAAAAATAAGTCCTATAAATTAAAAAATTAACACAAAGCTTACAAATTTCTTGCTCTTACTATTACTCTTTCTTTCGTAGTTTAATGTGTTAATGGAATAAATTGTGCAACAATTTTGAAAAAGTAAATCATTTTTATCTTTCGCTCAATTTTTATCTTCGTTTATGTTTTAGACAGTTTCAAACAAGAAGGAGTATCTGGCAATAAACAATGCTGTCAAAAGCTGATGATATTTTAATAAGGTGGCAGTACTGAATACATATCTATCAATCTTTCTCTTTTTCTCCTACTGTTACAAGGGGAAGCAATGTTCGACGCAAATGTTTGGAATTGAATGGTATGCACTGAGTTGAGGTTCTAGCAAATTTGGTGAATTTTCTATATAAATACGCCAACTACTAACAGATAGCTAATTTAAACTATAAAAATGTTAGGCAACTCTGTGAAGCTAATGTTATTAAACAACAATATTGTTTGGACTTTATTGCATGCATTTAAAAGGAAAATTGTGATACTTACATTTTGCAAACAGCCAATTTTGCTGCTCCTCTGCCTGGCACTATGTACTACTCGTAGAATCACCAATAGGTGAGGCAATGTTGCTATTGCTGTCAGATGTGCAGAGCGGACGACAGATACCGAGACGCGTTCTCCCCGGTGGAATGGCTTTTAAAATGGCTACAGCCTCATCCAAATCCAGGCCTTGCAATGTATGCTCATTAACGCTAATTAGACGATCACCTGGAAAGATTTCATTTGTTGCCTCCGCGGCACCACCGCGAATTAGGCCACGTATCACAATAACACTGCTCTCCGTATCAAGCGGATCTTGGTAGTCTAATATGGAGAAGCCGAAGCCTTGATCCGTCTTTTCTATGTTAACCATTGTCACATCACAGCTCCACAGCGCTAATCCAGATATCTTCTCAAGTGATTTCGAACGTGGTGCACCAACGACTCCATTTCCTATATCCGTCAAGGTTGCTGTACTTGATGTAAATAGCGAGCTCTCCGACTGTGCCTTGTTTAAAAGATACTGTTGGCCGCTTTCCGATTGCGTCTTATTAAGTAGAATTTGTTGACTACTTTCCTGTGTTTCCTTGTTTGATACATCCTGAAGATTCTGTTGCCCACTCACACTTGGTAACGTATTATCTGTTTCTACAACTTCCGTTTCCTTCACAGTATTGACAACAGGGGCAGGCTTAGCACCGCGAGCACATACCAGTTTTACCTTTTCCGGTAGTTGCGTTAGTATCTTGACCACATCCACATGAGACAGTTCTTGTAGCTTGTGATCGTTGACTTGGAGTAGCTCGTCGCCCGTCCGCAGTATGCCTTGCTTTCCAACGGGTCCGTCCTCGTGTATTGCCCTTATGTAATGATGCGGCCGTTTCTGGACGCCATCCTCAACTACTACGGCTCCCTCAAGGCTAATTCCTAGAGCTAATAATTCATTTATTTTAGGAAAAATTAAAATTTTTATATTGGGAAACTCACTTTTCCAGGCCACCTTAAGAGACTCGGAGCTGTTACTGCTTTTAAGTTCCGGCGGTGCAGGCATTGTTGGTGTCTTATCCGGCTCATTGGTGGGCGTTTTTCCATGCTCATGCTCGGCTGATGGATCGGGCTCAGTCTCAGGCTCTGGACACTGCTCATCGGTGTCATTGCCGCTATCATGATCATGCCCATTCCCATTGCCGTTGGTCAGTCGTGGGGCACTGTTGTCGCTGCGGTCCAACACGAGCGACATATTCGAGTCCACGGTGTCCCGGGAGGGTAGTTCTGCAAAGTCCGCAAGCTGGCCGTCTCCGGCTTCGGTGACAATGGAGTCCACGTCTCCAGACTTAGGTGGCAGCCAGCTTAGCGTTGCAATGGAAGGTGAGGCGGGCATCGACAATTGTGATTGCGCATCGCCATCATTAGCGCTGCCGCCTTTCATCTCCGTTAGGGCCACCTGCAGATGCTCGAACTTGCGCCCGCGTAGGAAACGCTCCAGCGTCAGATGCACCTCTATATCCGTATTTCGTAGTACTTCCACAGCCTGATGATTGGTCACACCAGAAAGGGTGCGACCATCGACGGCAACAATTCGATCATTGATCTGAATTTGGCCACTCATCTCAGCAGCGCTGCCTTCGATAATGCTCTTAACAAAAATACCCGACAGATCCTCTTCTTCGCACACATATCCGGCTACTGTGATGCCAAGACCATAGACATTCTTGTGCAGCTCCACAACGTACGTTTCCGTTTCCGGTGAATCTATGAAAGAGGCTGGGGAACCAGATGCTAGAGAGCAGCAATCGAAATCATCAGCATCGCCTTTTGCTGTTGCCAACTTTTTGCCGGCTATCACAGTACCATCAATGAGGTGATCTTCACTATCATGTGACCAAAGTTGATCTAGGGGCAGCTGGAGCGATTGCCGCGACGTCAACAGTGCCGTCGTTGGCGGTGGCGACAGTATAGAGAAGGGTACAATATCCAAATCATGCATGCACTGTCCAACATCGGGATTGCTGATACTATTAGTGGGTATAGGTGGCAGTGGTAGGTCAGCCAGGTCTGTATCGGGCGCTGGGTCTGTGAGCGCAGGCGTGGGCACGATCGCACTTGCGGGAGCTGAGACATTACCCATGTCAGCAGTATCACCCGCCGGGCCGCCAGTGACCAGGCCAACCAGACTTCCAATATCCAGGGAGGTCGTAGCCGCGGCTACGCTCGGATTTTGAAAAAGATGCCGCGACAATTCTTCTGGGTCGGAGAGGAGCTTAGTTGGTATAATAGGCGCATTACTGGCCAGCGTATTATAATCGATGGCCGTAGGCTCTATAGGCCGCGCCACAATCAGACGCACCTGAGCTCCAGTCTGACGAAGAACTGTGGCCACTTGTTCCGAGCTAAACCCGCGTAGATTTACCTCGCCAATTTGCAGCAAATGGTCGCCCAGCTGCAATCTTTGATCGCGCTCGGCGACCCCACCCGGCGTAAGTGCCTTGATGACCACGCCTGTGCTGCGTCCGCCCACAAGAATAAAGCCCAGGCCATTGCCATCGTTGATCAGATCGATAACCTCCACCTGAGACCATTCTGTACTTAAGACCATGACGCCGTTTCTAGTTCTTATCGCTTATCGTTCATGTAATTACTGAAGCTGTGGCAGTTCCAGTTCCAGTTTTGGGTTTCCTCTTGATTCATTCGAAACTGCTGCTAACATAACGTACTTTGCATACGCCTAGTGGGGCGAACTGGTGGTACTGATGGTTGGCAATGTGTTTTGCTTTTGCTTGTTGTTGTTGTTATCGTTATCCTTTATGGGTACGGTGGATATTTATGTTTCTGTTACTGTTGTTGCTTTACTGTGAAGTTTGTTGGAACTGTAGCTGCTAATGTTGCTCTTACTCTGTTGCTCTTACTCTTACTGTTACTGTTACTGTTGGTGTAGTTATTGTTATTGCACTTAAAGGTTTTCACCTTCACCGCATTCAAATGATGATGATTGTGTCCTGGCACGGTATTTGGCCGGGAATACGTTCCTGGCACTGCCAGCGCCAACGACATTATCGACTACAGCAATACGGCACGCCTGCAATTATTGAAAAAAACACTTAGAACTGACATTGCTACCATCATCAGTAAACGCGGCGTATACGCAACGCAACGCGATTCGCTAACAAACGGAGGCACAGAGCGATTTGCGTGACGGGCGTGAAACGCGAATTTCAATTTGCCGCACAGACAGAAGCCACCTGCACTTTTTTCTCTTATTATATATACATATATATATATATATATACATATATATATATATATATATATATTTTATATTTTTCTTTTTGTTTTTGTATATTTTTTTTGTCGTGTTTTTGCCTTTTTTAATGGCACCTTTTTTGCACGATTTCGTAATTTACATGCACATACACGCACGGGTACATACACAGACACATACCCACACTGATAGCAATATACACACAAACACACCCACAGACACACACAGACATATCTAAATGGAGCGTGCCGTTTTTGCGTACTGTTCACGTGCCACGCATGTTTGACATGCTTCACCCACCTACCGACGCTCTCCTACTCTACATCCATACGCTTGGTGGCAATTAATTTGGCAAATGAGAAAACTCCCCGAATACGCGACAAGTTTTTCGAGGCTTAGTTCTGACTACTCAAAATTGCTGTATACCAGAAATACAAATTGCTTTCAATGATAACTCCAATGTACTACCAATAACTGGCAGTCGTAATGTGAATACGTGCTAAGTGCCGCAGGAATGTGACTGACTTTGAAGGATTCAGCTTCGGTTATTGCAACGCTGGTTTATGATGTTTTACGCTAATGATGTGTGTAGCTGAGTGCTGCATTTTGGTCACAATTTGGAATACATTTAGAGATGGTCCAAAATAATTTTCTAAATGTTAGCCAAACAATGGTTAAAGATGTTCTATTATTAAATGTAAACAAGGAATTTAATTGAAATATTTACTTATATAACTTAAAGTTATAGAAATAGTTATTGTTGCTCATCTCTAGTGCCTAGCTATATATATGTGCTGGAAATGCCATTGAATGCAGCTGTCAATTAAACGCTGATTGACTTTGCGTTTACAGTGCCGAGATTGATGTACGGGGCGTATGATTAACGCGCGCCTTTTTGGCTTGCACTGTGTTAGCTGTCCGGCTGGGACGCTTTTTGGCTTTGGCCATTTGTTTGCACAGCAACCATCCCTCTTAAAGTGTGCTTCATTTAACATGGTTGCGGTTGGTTGGTTGGCTGGACTTATGCGAGGGTAATGGTGCAAGCGGGGAATGGAACTTTGGCATCCCAGCCCATTACACAGAAAGTAGGCCAAGCGCGTTTGAAGTTTACACTGCGTGTGCTGCTGTGTTTGAGGCGGGTTTGTTATTATGTATGTATGTATGTATGTATATATGTGTATTTATGTGAGTATGCATGTTGTGTGTATGTGTCTTTTTAGGGGTGTTCAGGGGCCTGCTATTTTTATACGTCTCAACTTAAAGGCTGCTCCAACTGCGGCTCCAACTGGTACTGTGCCAGTTTTGTGTTCACGTTTTCATTTTCGTTTTATTGCCTTTGGCTACTGTTGCTTCTAACGCACTTCAAGCTGCCGTCCCGCTGACCTACTGAGCATTATTAGCCGGCTCCTCATTTGCTCTGCCTGATTCCTAAGCATTCAAGTGTCACAAATCGATAAATGAAAAAAGAAAAAAAAAATATATATATATATACCCGTATATATATATATACATATATATACCCTTTGTTGTATACAAAATAATAATATAGGAAAAAAGATGGTAAGCAGCTGTATCCGTAGCCTGACTCCAAATCTAAGCTTACGCCTACAAGCATACAGAAGCCTACGCCTACATTCACACACATTCCCACATCTAATGAATTTGACTTTCAACTGCTTTTGCCAGCAACCGTTTGTTGTTGTATCAATGTTGCTGCTGCTGCTGCCAATGTTGCTACTGCTGCTGCTGCTGCTTGTTATTCTTGACTTGCTTCCGCCGCAGACTGAATACGCTCAAACCGCATGACTTTGGGCTGTGACTGTTGCTGTTGCTGTTGCTGTTACTGCTGCTTTAGCTGTGGCAGTGCCTGTGGCTGTGCCTGTGGCTTTTGACCTACCTAGGGGCGACGACAGCAATGACTTCAACTACAACTACAACGACAACGATAGCGGCTTTTAGCCAAATTACGCGAGCATTCGCTGCAGCATGGCTTAAAAACTTGTAAACTTGCGACCAAATGTCGTGCACGCAATTTGCAATTACTTAGCAGTCGCTTTTGCTGTTGTCGTTGTCGTTGTCGTTGTCGTTGTTGTTGTTGTTGTGGTTGTGGCTGCCGTTGCTTTTGCTGTCGCCATACCACTAGATAACATACATGGCGTATGAGCAATGTTTAAGTTACAATACTTTAAAGCACGCACATCGCATAACTATTTCTATTGATTTAACAAGCTGATGCAGTCAGCAAACTGGCAAATTATAAGTCTGTTAAGTCTGTGGTCAGAACGCAAGCCAAAAAGATGAACAATAATTAAATAAATTAATAATATATATGCTTGTAATCTGTGCCACATTGCCAACTATATATGTATAAGTATGTAAGTGTAGCACATTGGCTGTCAGTCTCATTGGCAGCTGTTGAACATAATTTATTAATTTAAGGTTCATTCGGGCCGGTTTAATGCTCGGTTGGCAATTAACTCGTACTTGCGCTTGTTGACCAAACAGTTGGCCAACATTTCACTGCTGTTGCTTTACGCTATGATATTTTGGCTTTGCTTTTGGGGCCCTTCATTCACGCACATAAACACATTGCTTTCGGCCAGCCAGGGAGCTGGCTCGCGCTCGATTGCTTGCTGTTTTTTTTTCGCCCTTTTATTCTTTTGTTTTTCACTACGTTTTTCTTTTTCAGTTTTACTTGTAATTATTTTGCTTTATGCTATTTTTTCTTTTTTTTTTTAACAATTTACGCGCGCATTTTCCGGCACGACAACACGCCCGCACGCCACGAAGCTTCTTGGCCAAATGAAGTGCCCGCTGGCCAGATTGGCTCTTCTCTCGATGTTAACCGCTTACTGCTCAGCACACGCACGTGGCGGCATATGGGGTGGCATGTAACAAAACTATGCTCACTCTTTCTCTCCTTGCACCTGCGCCGTGGCATAACTATGCTCTTTTCTGCTCGGCAGTCGGCCAATATTTACATATGAAGTTAGCTGTTAGCGGCAGTTAACGGCGGTTGAAGTTGCCGCTGCTTACCATTCATTCAACTGTCCGTTGTGGGAGAGTCTTTAAAAGAAGCTTTTCCTTCCCAGTGGCGCCGGCATCTAGAAAGCTTTTAAAGGGGTTAGCAAACTAACACTTTGGATTTGAAATATAATATTAAATATCGCTTTATATATAATAAAACGCGCCAATTTAAAAGATTTTTAAAGAAACTTCTTTATTGTTACAGATTTAAATATAAATATATATAAACATATATATTTCATATGGTATTTAAATAATTAATTGTATTTGTTTATAGTTTGTTTAAGCTAAACAACAAGTGTGCACAGTGAGGGACACTAGGACAAAAACAACAAACATTCTGCGCCTGCTCCGTTGTCCACAGCAACCTGCAAGGGCTACCAAAAGTTGTTAATACTTTTAACTATAAGTTGTAAGTTGCACAGTATACAAAGTATGAAAACTACATTTAAAAATATATAAACAGCTATAATTAAAACCACTTAAAGTGGTCACAATGATTACGCTGCAAGTGCAACTTCAGTTGGTCAAGAGAAGCAACCTCCACACATCCCATATATCTATGAAGATTCGAAAACAAAGGGAGAAATGAAATTGAAATAACTCAGTAATCGAAGAACAACATGTGCTGGGAGTATGAAGAATTTTTAAAAAAATTTTCAGTATTAACGTCACATTTCTGAATAATACTTCCCGATAAAGACATATACTATATATATTTGTTAATATTGTTTCACAAACATAAACGTGATAATTAAAATACACGTAGAAAAGCGGAAAAAAATTAAAAAAAAAAAAAAATTTAACATCAAAACAAAGGATTCCGAGGTATTTAGAAGATTGCAAATGGCGTCACCGGTGATACATGCCGATGAGGATTATTATATGGGTGAGTCCTTTGATGAGGAAACGCTATCAGATGTAGAAGAAGAAGATCAAGGGGATGAGGGCGACGATGATGAGGTGCCAGAGGAGAGCGATACAAATAGCGAGAGCGATGTTGAGGCTGAATTTATACGCGGCAATGTAAGTGCTACAGATAATGTACAGCTTCAGGAGCTGGTCATTAAAAGGTTTAGCCTTAACTACATGTCAATCCCACAGCCTCATGCACGTCGTCATCAGATCTACGGAAAACTTTCTGGTGGCGGCAGTGGATTTTCACGTGAAACCCTTAGGCCATATCCTAGTTCATCGTCCGAGGACGAGCCTAAATTAGTAGTTAAAAAGACTGTAGTTGAAGTCAATCAATCGAATCAGCTTCCGGACTGTACAGATGATGAAACAATGTCTGTACGCACATTAATACCCAAATTTGATATCAAGTACCAGAAGGATAATCAATCTCTGCTGGAAGATGATTTGATTAGTACTCATGACAATAATTTGGATCCATATGATGTAGAAGATGACATTGGATATGAAGAAGAGATTGATGAAGTATATGATAATGACTTGAATTCCGAACAGGGCAATGTAGATTCAGAAGAGCAAGAAGATGATGTACAAATTGAACAAGTGGAAGATGATCAGCCAGAAATCCAAAATGAAATTGATAACAAAACGAATGTTAAGTCCAATGAAGATATTGTAGATGTGGTAGATGCCAGTGAAAGTGAGAAGAGTGTCAACAACGAGGGATCCGATACGGAAAATGAATTAGATGTGTTAGAACAAGAGATGGAATATATACCTAGCTCACAAGGTAAATGTAGCTACCAAAAGTTACAGAGACAGCCAGTTGTTCCTGCCGATTTTAAGAAAGGCGAAAATGATGTGGATGTACCACATTTATCAAATATTGAAGAGAGCTCTGATAATGTGGAAGATGAGGACTATGAAATGCCAAATATCAATCAAATGGATCCAGCTGATCCAGTTAGTGTTAGGTTTTTAGAACAGCAAATGGCACAAATGTCGGAGATGATTATGAAAACATTTCGTCTGAGCGGTGGCGCCGCAGACAGTGCTGCTTTAGAAAAGCTGACAATGGCCACAAAGTTGATGAAAAATCATGCTAAAATTATGGCAGATAATGAAGATAATGAAACTGAATCACTGTCGACAGTTACTACACCACCAACTCTTAATACAGTGCGTTCAGAAAAAATGAGTGAACGCAATTGCCGTTGCCCTTCAAACACTGATACCAATGAAGCAGAAGAGGATCCTTTTTCAATGGATGAGTGTGGGCAGGGCGACGGCTTGATGCGTTATCGTCATTTAAATGAGTCCCATCTTAATTGTCGCCTATCTAGTGGCACCCCAAGCTCTTACCACAGTGAGCACAGTGGAAACTTTCGTATGGATCATGGACGTCCACGTTCTTGTGGCTCTTCCGAAAAAGTCAAGTGAGTAATTAATAACACAATTAATCATCATCAATTAATCGCATTCTCTCCATGACTAAAACTCCTTTTAGCTACAAGAATCTAGGTCGCAAGAGTTTTAGCTTTACCAATCCGCAAGTACGTGAAATCGAAAGACAGAACAACATTTTGTTAAAGAAAATGATGAATGTTAAACCTACAATTAAACCAAATAACTCAAACTCAAGTGTTCAAGCTAAGGTAAGTTGTAGAAGGAATCTAAACGATAACAATTAATAGTAAAAATTATTAAATTTTTTTAATAGAAGCAGCCTCCAGCGGCGCCTCGCTTGACAAGTGCAGCTGTCAATCGTAAGAAATATCAACGCCAGATCGACTTGGATAACGATGTCCTTAAGCGCAAGCTAGAGGCGGTCGGCTCCCGCCGACCCCTATTCAAGTAAGCCTCTGGCAGTTGATTGATTGTTGATTGATATTATTGTAATATTAGAATTGTTTAATGTGAATTTACAAAATTAAATTTAATGCAAGTTATGACATAAATATAACGATTATATCTCTGATGCCACAAAAAATGAAGATCAGCTAATGCATCCAATAAAAATTATAGGTAATTAGTGATAACTATTTTTAAAGTTTTATCTCGTTGATTTTGGATAAAAATGTTTCACCTAATGCTTTAACAGCTTTAAACGCTGCATCACCGTGCTGCTCCTTGAACTCAGTCTCATTCTTAAGTTTCTCCTTTTCGCGTTGCTCTAGGTCTAGATAAATTATTTGACCAATCTGTAATATTTCAAGCACATTAGTTGGGAATTCATCAGATACAATTTCTTACCTACATAAACATCAATAGCTGCGTACATCAGTTGGTTTTCATCCAACGGTATAACATGCCATTTGCTCATGCGCACTTTCTTGTTTTTGTCAATGCCTTTTCTAACTATAAAATTCGTTAATCGTTCCAAACTCCATCTTCCTCCTGTCTCACAAACCTCGTTGCACCATACTCCCAAATCAACGCATTTTTCAATAAGCGGTTCAGCGGATATCTCAGGGAAGTCACGCTCTAGTTTCCGAAAGTCCCTATAAGTTATCTTTAGTGTCAGTTTCAGCATAGTTATACATCAGATGTACCTACGCTTTTATATTCACTCCATGTAGCCGCACTTTAGAATGGTTTAGTAGAGCTACCAGCGCTGCTGGCAACTTTTTAACATTGGTTAACTGATATATATAGCAGCACTTAATATCAACACATATTTGCATAACCGATGTTTTCCCTGGACCAGTTTGAAACGAAAACGGCCACTCCAAATCAAATGCCATTGGTACTACATCTTGTGTTTGCTTTTCTACCCATTGTCTAAAATTTCAAAACATTATATTTCCTTATTCTATTAATTATATAGAACTTACAAAACTTCATCAGCTGAAGCTGCAATTTCACGGGACTCAGTAAAGTATATTATAGCTCCTTTATACTTAATAAAGGGTAACTTTTCTGGAATCTCTTTTTCGGGAGACGGCGTTCCGTCAACCATTGGTTGCATACTGCGCGTTACGCGACTACTTCTACGCTTTGGCGGATCAGCCTCTGCATTTTCTTGATCTTTAGGTTGCTATGATATGAAGAAAAATATCTGTTTACTTGGTATTTTCATAAGGTGACGGGATTACTTACTTCAGGTGTATTTTGGCTCTTCCGTTTATTATTCTTAGCCAGCTGAACATTGGCGACACTGAGAGGCTTCGGCAATTCTTCCTTTTCCGGCTTTTTCTAATAAAATATTTGAAAAAAATATTTGATTTGTATCCATATTTTTGTTATAATTGAGATATAAGTACCTCGCCGGACATATTATTTATAGTTTTAATTGGCATTTTTATTAAATATTTGTCCATCTCACGCAGATTTGTTTGTAAACAGCGAAAATAGGCGCGAAAACAACAGTGTGAAGTTGATAACAGTGGCAACATGTATATCGATATAGATAACAGGTTAGTTTAAAAGGTGGCACCTCGCTTCGATATTTCCATCTAAATTACATAGGCAGAGTTAACATTTCTGTAAAAGTATCCATACAATATGTTATTTCTTGCGATAGGTCTGTTTATAACATCTATCGAAATACTCTGTTAATTACTTGGTATAACATAAGCGGCAAATGTTAAGTTCTACATATCGAAAACATATGTTTTAGAAGGAAGCCGCAATTGGCTAAGCGTTTGCAAAAAAGTTTATAAAATCAGTTTTCAGTTTTTTTTTGCTTAAAAATGACTACAAAAGTAGCTGTACATTATGTATCAGAAAAGGTTTCAAAAGTACGTTGGCTTCCAGAAAAATTGCAGCAATGTGAGCGGTTTATAACCGGCAGTTGGGACATGCACAACAATTTTGTACGCATTTGGCGCCTTCAGCAAAGTTCATATGCTCAAAACGTTGACCACACACCTCGCTGTAATGATAAACTTTTAATGGAAAATGACGTTACAGGCTTGGAGTTTGTTAATGAGGATACTTTGGCAGTAGGTTGTGCTGATGGTAAGCACTACATTTTACTTTAAAACAGTATATTCATTATTTCTTTATTTATGCATAGGACACCTAAGCTTGGTAAATGTGCAACGCGCTGTTGAGGAAGATCAAATAAATCGTACGGCACGCAGTGAACGTCTGCATGAATTTAAAAGTAGTAATACGAATGCTCCCTGTACTGCTATCGCTGTTTACGGAACCGATATAGCAACTGTTGGTGAAGATGGATGTGTTAATGTGCTAAGTGCCAGCAATTTAAAACAAGTCAAGCGAGCTATCGATGCGGACAGCATTTCGCTGTTGTCAGTGGCGTATATAAGCCAAAATCATCTGGTGACAGCGAATCGTATGGGTGTTCTTCGTATGTTTGATACACGAGTTTCCACTGAAGGACAAACTAAAATTGCATTTATGACAGCATGTCGTGATGAAAAGAGTTCAAATTTTGTTTCCTCAATGGCATCACATCCCATGCAACAGCATATACTTATATGTGGCACTGAAGAAGGTTCCGTTACTGTATGGGATCTACGTAACTTAGAATATCCCGCATCGTATCTAAGCGCACACAATAGCCCTATTACCGATATTAGTTTTCATCGCCAAGATCCCTCAATGCTGTTTAGTGCTGCTGAAGCAGGGGAGATCTGGATGTGGTCACAAAATCAACTCCATGCAGACGGTGAACAAAAAGGTGGTAACAGTGCCTGGTTAAGTGGTGACCGCGTGCGTAATTTGGTTAATGTTGAAGGTGTAGTTACCAATATACGTAAACCTGTTAACTCATTTGATATACACAATTCACGGCTTGTTGCCGGCAGCGATTCGGAAGCAATTTATATTGTTGATGATTTATTTTAATAAAATACTTGTTTTTTAAAAAAACCTATTGTTGATTTTAATATATATATTTCCAAAGGAAATATATTATTATTATTATTATTATTGTATTAACATATCCAGCTGAATTTTTTTAAATGCCTCATGCAATAATTTGCATGAAATAATTGAATTAAAACAAAAGTTATTTTTTATATATATACTTTATGCATTTAATTTCAATTTACGTAAAATTGGCTTAAATCAAAGCACCTGACCTATTATAATGCCTTAAATCCAATCCTAATCTAAATCTAAATATACAATCTTACACATAACATTTCGAGTGCTGAGTGTGTCACAAAAGAAATTATGGGGAAAAAATAATAATTATTTAAAATATAAATTTTAAAAATTAAAATAATTATTTTAATTTTGTTGAAATGAAATTTTAAGAAAATAAATTTCATTTGAATAATTTCAATCATATTGCCTATATTTGTAATAACTTAACTTATATTTCGTTGGCTAATTTTGAATAGATTTATGCGTGTTTATCAACTACCATACACATCCATAAGTATTCTATATATAAACTAATGCATAGGTATTATAGCTATACGATCTGAATAATAAATACAAATTGGTTTTATATATATATGTATTTATATACAATTAGGCTTTAAGGCCTTAACTTTTCTTTTCAATTGGATTTTTGAGCATCTTAAATTGCATTTGAATTCAATAGAAACTGAAGCCAAATGAAACAATTTGTTCCATATTATTGAATTGGGTTTTGGTTAGAATACATACATAATATATATATGCAAGTGTAACTGTTTCTGGCTTTAATAGAAACGGTCGAATTTGGGTGGCTTATTAAGTGCGCAAAAATAATACCCTGAATAGTTTTGTGTAGCGCCGGGTGGAGTGTAGTCACTGATGCTATAATTGCCATAGTCATAGTTTCCCATATGTGTATGGGCATGGCCAAGATGGTGCATATGATGTGCACGTGTGTGTGTGTGTGTGTGTGTAAGTGAGTGTTGATGTTGATGTTGGTGCTGGTGCTGGTACTGCTGCGGATAGGTTTGCGTATGCGGGGGATGATAATGTTGAAAACCGCCTGCACTTCGCGGCTTTTGTCATGTAATGAGACTGCTACCACCAGCAGGAGCAGCATTGTTGCCACTTCCATTGGCATTATTGCCATGAACGCGCATGTGCCGATTCAGATTGCCCGACTGTGAGAATCTATAGTATATATAAGATAGAAAAAAAAACGATTAACTTCCAGTCTATTCCAATCATTTATATATATATATATATATATATATGTTTGTATTTTTAACAATTTACCTGAGCAAACATAATTTGCATTGATATGGCTTCTCGCCGCTGTGGATGCGCAGATGTTTGGTCAACGTGGAGCTATCGGAAAATGATTTTTTGCAAGATGAACAGCGATATGGCCGCTCACCGGAATGGGTTCGCATGTGCGTAGTGACGCTGGAACTTTGCGAGAAACGTCTATCACAAATGGGACAGCGGAATGGCTTTTGTCCAGTATGTGTGCGTACATGAGCCGTCAAATTGGCGGCCTGTGAGAAGCTCTTGTTGCAGTCCGGGCAACGATATGGCCGCTCACCGGAATGCGTGCGTAGGTGCGTCTTTAGTGTGCTGGGTCTGGCATATGTTTTACCGCATAGGCGGCATAAATTTGGTTTCATATCGCCACCGACACTGCCATCACCATCACCATCTCCTTCATCGATGCTGTCTTCTTCATCGTCGAATGCAGATAGTCCAAGGCTCATGGCAGCTGCCTGATAGCTGGGACTTTTTTGTGGCGGTGTATAGCTTTGTCCACCGCCTGAAGCATAATATCCTAGAGCCCCTGCTGTGCTGGATGCAGGTGGCGATGGTGACTCCTTGTCGACTAATGATGGAAGCGAGTTCAGTGCTGTTGGTGGCGGTGCACGAAAATCCGCTGTAAAGGAGTAGGTAGCCGATGCAGGATAGTGCGTAGGACTTACTAACGGCGGATAAAGTACATTAACTGCTGCCGAAGAGCTGTTGGGTGGTGTCCAGTTCATTTGGGAGCATTGCATGGGCACTCCACTACCATCTGCACCATAGCCATGATGCATGGTCATATTCATGCTCACGTTAACACTCATACTGGGATATATGGGCGGTGCAGCGGCACTGGCAGCAGCTTCATAATAGCAGGCGCTGCCTGCACCAGATCCACCGCCACCAAGACCATTAACACCACTGTTGTTGTGGCTGTGGAGCACATTACCACCGTGCGATGCCTGCGTCAGTGCCTGTTGCATATGTTGGGACGGCAGCTGGTGTGGATGTGTGGTTGACTGAGAATGCTGTGGATGTTGTTGACTGCCATTCGGTGAGATGAGCATCTGATGCGGATGCACGGTGTAGGATAGTGAGGCTTGATGCGGATTGCTTGCAAAGTTATATGATGCACCGCAGGGCGAGAATGGGAATAGACTGGGCAGTGGATCAATATCCAGCGGTGGTAAGCCGGGAAATGTAGACGCCATTTCGTCTGTACTCCAATAGCTACCGTTACCAACAAGCGATGAACCGTTATTAGTACCGTTTCCACTTCCAGATAAATTACTTGCCGGCGGTGTTGTATTGATTTGACTGCCCAGCACGCCAATCGTTGGATCGAAGCAGCCGCCGCAATCAAAATCGCTGCTGGTCAGAGAGGATATGGGCAGGGCGGTATTGCCTTGGCAGGATAAACAGCCGACGCAGGATGCAGCGCACTCTTGCTACAGAAAGCAAGACACAAAAAAAAAATAAATCACTTTTTAGCAACGTTCCCAGAAATTTTAAACCGATTGCAATATAAGAATATCCTTTAGGATAAAAAAATACCTGCGGACTGTCCAGCGCCAGGCCAAATAATGGATTGTTGGGCACATAGCCCGTTTCTGGTTCCACAGGACCTCCGTTTGAGACATCGCACGATATGTACATAGCTCCACCCTCTTGATCTTCCAGGGAATCTGCGCAGGTTTGGCCCAAAAACAAAAATCCCAATGAAAAAAAAATAATTCATTTATACGTTTAGCATATTGGAAAGTGCTGCAAATGCAATGCGCAAAATTCATACGCATTTACTACTAGCTATGACCACTGTGCGCTGCTCTAAACTCCGCCCCTAAGCACACTTATACACATACACAGCTGGCAACACACACAGAGGCATACAAATATAACGACTGCGCCGCCATTTGCTTTGCTCTCGCGGCTTTGTCCAATGTGCAGGGAGACATATTTGGGGCGGCTTTTTATTATTGTTTTTAACTCAATTGGAATTCAAATTGGAATTGTATTTGGCTGTGGATTTAGATCTGATTTAACACTCACCCAGAATTATATTCAAGAGTTTGGAACTTTTATATAACAATCCCATGACATGACTCCAATTGGATTTGGTATTTGATTATTTATTTTTCTACGTTTCATTTTGCTGCTTCAATTGCCATTTCCAGCTGTAAAATTTATAATTTTAATTTTAATATAAAAGTTTTCCTAGAATATAAGTTTTAAACTTTGTTTAAATGATCTTAAAAATCTGATTCAAAATTCCAAGTGAACGAAAAACTTTAACAATTTATACTACATAAAGATAATCTAAATAGAATATAATTAAATTCTTCCGAACTTTTAAAAAATTGCCTAAAAATTAAGTAAATTTAGACATAAATCTCGCTGTGATGATTGAAATGAATATAGAAATATTTTAAAAATGTGTTTTAATACTTTGTTTTGACTAAGAAATTAGTTTTAATTATTTATTTATTTTATTTTTATTATATATATAATATTTAATATATATAATATAATATTTAATATGTTTCATAAGTTTATTTAAATTAATTTAATATTATTTCCAAAGTTGGGCTAGCATATCACATATCATATCGAATATTTGATACAAATCGTAAAACTTTACTTTGCTTTATTTAATTATTATATCCAATTCATATTAAACCTTTAAATATAAAATTTATTTGCTATATTTCAATATTCCTTTAGAGAACTTGTTTTATGTTTTTTTTTAATAAATAATTCATTTTCTTGGATATATTTGATAATATTTCACATAATAATTTTTATTTTAATTTTAAAATATTTATTTTCAGTTTTTTCATTTTAAATTGGAATTAGAAAATATTCACACAATAATTTAACAATTATTGTAATATTATTATAATTGAAATATATTTATATAAAAGTTTTTTTAATGCTGTTAAGCTGATTAAAATTTTTAATTATAATTTATTATTTCGCACCTTAATATAATATATGAACTTCTCATGTTCAAGACACGACACTGTTTATAGTTATGGTTTATAGAAATGGATCTTTTTAAAAGATCTTTCTGAAATTTTAATCTATTTTTGAGCGCAGATTTTATATTTTTTTATTACATATAAATAACTTCACACTTTTGTTAAGAATTCTATTGGTTTTATTATTAAGTAGCACCGTTGATTTTAATTATTATATTTTCTTTTTTTTTTAGTTAATGCGGGGGTCAAGAAACAACTTTCGGCGACGAGCATAAGACGGCAACTAATTGTCAGTAGCAGTTCGAAGTCTCTCGGCCGATATTGGCGACGGGGCCGTCCGTCAGGCAGCGGCAAAGCGACAACCACAAAAACAAAAAAAAAATGCTCACTTAATTATAAACAAGCGACAAAAAAAGGGCGCAAGACACACATATACAAAGTACAAGCTCATACACTAACTCATACACACACACACACACACACACACATTTAAAGCAGATACAATGACACAAAGTGGCCAACTACTTACTTACAAGTACTCGAACATGCAATACAATCACACATGAGAGACCCTTAGTGCAGTGTGTTGTTTTTGGTTGTTTGAGTAGACACCCCCTCTGGCAGCAACCACCGCCAATACCAACAACAATACATACCACCAACCAACCAATACGCTCTGGTCTACGTCTCCGTCTACTTCTCATATATGCCGGCTTTTGCGGCGGCTACTAGTCCAACCCCTATATCCGTGCCCGTCTTCATGTCCATGCAACAAGCTCATTCATACGTAGCAGCAACGGCAGCAGCAGTTTTCAGTAGTTTTTATTTGTCACCCAATATCTTTACAGCTCGACATCAGATATCCCCTGGGTGGAGTGCAACCATTGATCGTCTTCAACGGCGTCAACTGTAACAACGTCGGCTTTCTGCTTCCTTCGTTCCATTCTTTGTGGTTAAACATGTTTGCCGTTCTGTCTCTGACTCCATATTCCTCTCCTTCAGCATGTCCGTCAGTGTCCATCAATCCTCAACAATCCATCAGCCAGCTAGTCTTACTTACTCACTCACTCACTCTGACATTCAGTTAAAGCAACAACCCTTTCGCTTCTGTATAAATCTATATATACTTATATATATACATACATATAGACAAATACATATATTGTATCTTGTATCTTTCAATATGCTTATATATTTATTTCTAGCACAATTGCCTTAACCAATGACAATTGTCTCCGTACTCTGTGCTCTGATCAATAGATCGAACGAACGATCGTTGCTCTTTTGCATAGTTACAACAACCCGACAAATGTAAATTATTTTTCGACATTTGATATATCGATTTGTGGTTGTGATTAGTTAGTTATAGAAATAATAGAAAATAGCAAAAAAAAAAAATATATATAGAAAAAATTATGAAACATTATTATTGTCACAAAAGCTGTGAAGCGACTTGTCAACGTTTGTCTGTTGACTTAGCTTAAGTTGGCAACAGAATCTCTGTCAGTTTCTTAGCACATTCCTTAAGCCAAATTCACACGCGTTAACTTTAGCCAAAATAAAAAAAAGAGCGTACAACAAATAATTAAATCAGTTAAGTGTAAAGGCTTGCAAATATTGCACTCTATGGGAGGGTTCCGATATCATTTTACCATATTGGTGGGAATTTTAATCCACAAGGATTACAATAACGTCGTGTGTGTTAAAAACTTTCTGGCAACATAATCAAAGTCTGGCTGGTATACTAACCAGTTTTATATATATATATATATTTTTTATTCAGAGGGATAACTTGATTCTTAAAAGCGTTCGGTTTCATGTCGACAACTTGTCCAGGACATGACTTGAGATTGCGATTGAGATTAAGTTTGATCTTGAGCCATGTTTTGCTGCCGATTGTCAGTATGCATTAGGCTCAAAATAAAGTACAGAGACTGGTAGCTGCCATTTGGGTATCAATAACAATTTTGGCTTATTTACCATGATTAGAATTGATCGCAAAAAACTTCAGGTGAGCTCAGGTGTCAGCTGTGCATACAGCAAGCCAAAATTTGTTGCCAAGGTAATCTGCATCTCTCAATTAACCACACAGTTCTCAAAAATGTATATTGCCATTACTTAAGGGTAAATGTTATGTGCAGAGTAAACATTGTGGCAACTTAACCCACCACCCTCTATTGTACCTGTTATCACACCATTATCATCATTATTCATTGTAATGACTTGCACGTGATTTTTATTTACACAGAGTTTAAACATGGCCAATATTTACTTAAAGTATATACTATAGTACAGATCCCAGTTGCAGTCGTTGATTTTGGTTACAATTGTTGCTGCCTGTCCACCAAAGCAAATTCAGTCAGGCATTTGTTTTCTCTATATATTTTGTACATTGTATTCAATTCTATTCTGTTTTATTCTGTTCTCTGTTTGTGTTTCTGGTTCTGTACTGTTCTTGTGTTCTGTGTATGGGCGAGGCTTCAAAAATCAATGAAATACTTTTCGGGTGGCACTCTTACGGCTTCCCAAGCTTGGCTACACTTTGCTTTTAATGCTGGTATTCAAGTCATTCGACATGTTAATATCACTGAGATGCCAGTTAATATCAATATTGCACATATTTAGTTGATAACTTGTCACAGGGGTAGGGTAATGCTCTTCTAGGAATAATAACTAATTAGATTCAACTATGAATATGCGTCTTATATTAAGTCAAATATCAATTAGAAAAACTTTGGATATACAAAGAAAACTCAATTCAAGTAAAAACTATTTTATTGATACTTTCATAACATAACTTGGAACAATCAAGTCTTTCCCATAAGATTACTTAAATTTATATTTATTTCCTTTAGTTTTAAGTATTTTAATTAAAATTCAAACGTCTGTCAATAATTTATGAAATTTTTTTTTTATTTGAAAGTATGTTTGAACAACTGTTACTTGGACTCTTAAAGAACTATGCAGAAGTATGACATACGTCATAACGTTGGTAGTAAAGTATCGATAACCAATTGTCAGCTGAAGACAGTGGCTGCTCCAAAGGAGTCAATGTGGTTGACAGCTGGACGAGCCGGGTTTAAGTCCGGCTCATAGCTCACTTCTTATTAAAAACCTTAGACTGCTTATTAAATACGCGTGAGGCAGTGACAACTTACTGAACTAACTGAATGCAAGCGATGTGACAATTTGAGCAACTGCCAATGGTCAGGATACGTCCTGTGAGTTGGCCCTTCAGAAACGACTTAAATTACATTTGGAACTGGGACTCAGAAATATGTTTTGTGGATACTACAAAGTTACACTTGAATGAAGCGCGCCAAATTAAATTTGTAAGTTGATACTTTTAAGTGGTGCAAAGGGCAGGAGCAAGGGTTTTCCCTCTTATGCCTTATCCCTTATCAATGGATAGTGTTGCTTGACTACTGACTAACTTTACTAACTGACTGACTGACTGACTGTCTGTCAGTTATAAGCCAATGTGGCAATAAAACTCATTCAACTGTCTTCTCACTGTCTGCTACTGTTTTGCATTGGTTTTGTGTGTTTTTTGTTGTTTGTTTTTTTATTTTTTATCTGCTTGTTCCAATTTTCTAGTTTTTTATTAGCGAATCACTTTCGCAAATAAACGTGCTAAGGATTAATAGATGATACGTTCTCACAACGCTAAGGGGTATTGAAGAGGGTGTCTATTCAACGGCAATTATCGCCGTGCCATGCTATATTATCAGCGATTGCTAGCGCAAACCACAAATGATTATCCTGTAATCCTTTGGATAAATATTAAATTTCAATTATAGTTGTTAACATATTATTAGCCAACAATCATCATCATTGCTGGCAGGCGCCTGGCGCTACCGTAAAACATTATCGCAACCAGAAGTCACGTGTCAACCAGTCGCTGATAATAATCCAACACAACAACCGCAGAGGGGTGCCAACAAGCTGCCAAACAGACAAGAAGATGCTCTCGCAATTTTATCAGATTATAAGTCCCTTACAAGCAGCAGCAACAGTATCAACGATGCCAATGTCCCTTGTGTGTATCCTTTTGGTCTGGTTTAACCGCCCTTCTGCCTGCTACGTTGTACCGCCTTTAACAGGTGACAATTGAGCGAGCATTGTGTGAGAATTTTTTTCTCCTCTTTTTTCGGCTACCAGTTAGGGATCTTCTTTGAACTTGACCATATCAGATTTCCCATTGCCGCTGTGATTTGTCGTTTTTATTAATTCTCATGAACTGTAATTGAAACGTCGAAAGGAAATTAAGCTATAAGCCAAATATAAAACTAAACAAAAAAATTCGTTAAATTTTAAATTTTAAAACAAATTTAGTACTGAACTAGCTCAATTGCAATGGTAAGCTGCAATTCTTACTCCACAACAAAAATACTAAAAAATACCAAAAGCGAGTGATATTTAACAAGCTGTTAATAACAGAAAATGTTAATCGCTGCTGTTAAAGAGCAAGCTTGAGCTTAACCTTGAGCTTTAACTGCTGCCAGACCGAAAAGTAAACAAATCGAAAATAATAGAAGGAAACTTACAATTAGTTAACACTTTGATTTGTAAACTATAAATATACATATGTATATATATATATAAAGTATGCATAAAGCATAAATATAATCAAAGTTCTTTTTACTCAAATTTTATATTTATTTATTATGAAATGCTTAGGTTTATGGTAAACTGCTTCCATTTATGGAAACATTTCAAAATATTTAATTAGCGGCAAATTTGTAAAAGAACTAAAATTTTATTATGACTTATTAGATTTTGGGCTCCTGTGGTGTCAACTTAACAATCTTAAGAGACTCTTCCCATATCTTGCGACCCTTGTCCTCATCCATAGCAGCAGCATTCAATGTTGCCTCCTTGCAGTCCATAAAGTATTTACCAGATACATTCGCCACCTCATCAGATGTTGCCAGATATATGGTTGTCTGTGCACCAGCTTTGGTCGTTTTAAAGAAACCCTTCGTTATTGCCATCATGGGCAAGTTTAATGGGAAGGGCACATTACGCCAAATACCGGAATCGATCATGCCCGGATGTAAGTAATTTACAGTAACATTAGTACCCTCCATACGCTTGGCCAGCTCACGTGCAAAGTAGATGTTTGCAAACTTGGATACATAGTACAAATAGGCAGCGGGGAATGTACCAATGGGATTAAGTTTGTTCAAATTAACAGAGGCTAGACGATACAGTTCTGAGGCCACAATAACAATACGAGACGGTGCACTTTTCTTTAGAACATCGATGAGCAAGTGCGTCAGCAAAAACGGACCATAATGATTAGTAGCCATGGTTAGTTCGACACCATCCTCACTGGTCTGGCCACGGAATGCCAATGCCATACCAGCATTATGTATTAGTACATCAATTTTTGGTTCAGTCTTGACTATATCAGCAGCAAATTCCCTTACAGATTTCTGAGATCCCAAATCAAGTTTCTTTACCAAAATCTTGCTGTTATTGGTTTCCTTGATGATTTCATCTGGAAAACAATATAAATATATATACATTACGATTATATATATATATATATATATACATATCTATATATGTATATTCTTATATATTTACCCTTAACAGCATTTGCTGTTTCTAGATTTCTGCATGCCATAATGATGCGCGCACCACGGCCAGCCAAATCCTTAGCTGTTTCCTTACCAATGCCACTGTTGGCACCTGTGATGATAACCGTTTTTCCTTCCATTTTTGTCTTTATATAAATAAAATTTAATCAGTTAGTTAATGCAAAATTAGCCGGAGACTTGTTAAACAAACGAGGAACTACTTAATATTTACAACCTTAATTAAATTTTGTAATGAATGTAATCATAGTCTTAACTTCATCATATACAAATTGCTTTTCACTATTGTTTTCTATACTTTTGTCATTGTGCTTTTTATTGTTTGTTTATATATATATATATATATATATATATATATATAGTATTCTTTACGGTCATCAAAGCCATATTAAATTGCTGACCTCCTGAACAAACAGTAAGCGACTAGCTTTTTGTTTTTTCTAATTCACTGGTAAGCGATCTTTTCTCAGGTGTATTACGAATACCGTAACTTTATCTCTGGTTTTTCAGATCTGACGCACAACTCAACAGTTGACATCAAATGAGTACACAGAGTTAATTAAGTCAACACGGAGACCAAACTAGAGAGTACAAGTGAGAGTGCACAGAGCTCAAAGTGCGGCTATATGATTTTCTATATATATGTAAACAGTAGAGGTATATATATATACTAACTATGATGTTCGTATATAGAAAGTCTGCTTATATTCCGATGTATTCATATTAAAGGAATTCCTTTTACTATACTCTAATTCCTATTTATTACATTATTCTATGATATTCTTTCATTATAATTAAAATTGTGTATGAAATGAACTTGTTTTATGGAATTTCATTAACGGATTGGGATTTCAGGAATCGGGTTTAGAGGTTTACCTCAGTGAAACAACGGCCTGCCGTAATGCGTAAATAGAATCGAATGCTCAGCAATGTGGCCAGAATGGCCGCTGTGATTGTTATGACCAAAATATCACGTACATAATGTTCGGTTGGTAACCAATCAAAGATGAAACCCATCCTAAAAAGTAATATTTATGCACAATATTATGTAAAAAGTCTATATATATATATATATATATATAATATGCAAATTCGTTTATATAATACTGTACAACAGGTTCGAATATTTGATATTTTAACAGGTTTTGATTTTGATTTTGTTTTATGCAATCTTTAAAATTGAAGTTTTAATAATTGGTCAATCGGTCAGTTTTTAACTCTCTTTACATCGGTTTTAACTTTCACTTTTATCATTATATACATAAATTATTATATATATTTGTGCCAGATAACGATAATTAATTAAAAAATGGATTTAAAAAACTCTTTTGGAACTTTAAAACAGCCAAAACAAAGTTCATTGCCATCAACCACAGACGAAAGAAAGTCAAGGCAAAAACTACGAAAAAATATTTTTTCTTGTTGCTTTGTTTTTGTTTTACTTTTTATGTTTTCTTTTTTCTTCTTTTTTTCATGCTGTCCACGTCACTAAAAACAAAAATTTTTCTGGCTTACAATAAAAGAGTGCCTCTGTTGGTTATGCTTCCCTGACTGCCCCGCCCTGTATGCAATCAACGTCTACTTTTTCATCATCTTCTGGCCAACATAGAACTGACCTGTTTCTTGGTCAACAAGAACAACGACAACAAGAACAAACAAACAGCAAAACTGCTGAGTCAGGTATTGCAAAAATACGCACACTCACCTTGTTAACTGATTTTTATATATATATGTAGGTATTAAGTATTGAATGTATCTATAAGTGTGTGTATATTGAACTATCAGATAAAAGATTCAGCACACAACTAAGCCACAACCTTCGCCTTGAACGCTTGCCCAGAGACTGGTTAAAAGAGTTTAAGCTAAATCAAAAAATTGTCTCGCGATAGCCGCTGCTCATTGTTATTGTTATTGTTAATAGCTCAACATTAGCTGTAGCGGTTGTGCTTCTTCTGTGTTGGCCAAGTTGGTCGGCGGAACAGGTTGAAGCAGAGCTTCAATGCCGCCACTGAAAATCTGCTTGGTTTGAAATTGCTCTCATCTTTAACTAGTTTTAAGAGATATTCCAGTTAAGAGAAATCAAAATGAAATTCTTTTTAAAGATTGATCAAAGTTCAGTTTATTTTGAGATTTTATTATAATTTTAACATAATTCTTTACAAAATTCGTATACATTTATTATTAATAATAATTATGAATTAATATATTTGAAATATAAATATTAGTTTAATTAAAAACTGAAAATATATTTTACGCATTAATTGAAAAAATTAAAATTAAAATTATTAAATATTATTATTTTTATTATATTATTTATATTTTTACAATAGATGCACTTAAAATTTTTCGAATTTTTCTTAAAAAAATATTAAAATTTTAATGTGAATATTGCTTATTTTATGATAGGGAAATAACAACAACAATAAATATTTTCATATTATCAATATAAATAATAGAATTATTATTTAATGCAGTTTTCGTTTCAAAACATATTCATATTTACATCAAAGAGGTCCCTAAAGAAATATATTATATCTATATACACATAACACATATTAATCTATAGAATTTTCGGTATTCTTTTGGTCTTTGTTTGGATCATGTTCCAGATGCTTTGATAACGTATTGTACCAGTCTTTGACATGTCGAGAGATGAAGCTCATGAATTTGGAGACTGTAGTAACTAGTGTATCGGAATGAGTATCCTTTCCTGATGGGGCTGCTGGAGGTTTTGTGCTGTTAATACTTACAATCTTCGATTTGGGTGGAGCTATCTTATGCGGAGTTACTTTGTTTTCATAGTAGTAATAGCGCCCTAGTGGCTGGTCTGCATTGTCAATGGAATTAGCATTCAATTGCTCATTGATGTGGTTAAATGATAGAGCACGACGACGTCTCATGGATGGTAAATCCCACCAGGTTGTAAGAAACTCATCAATGTCTTTCTTTGTCAAACGTTTAGGTGTTGGAGATGTCGTTCTCTCTGTTACCTTGGCATCAAAATAATTCTCATCTTGCCAGTAGTTAGTGGTTGATTGAGATTTGGTTACCCGTTTGGGGGAATACGCTTCAGCTGATTGATCTTGTACTTTAACTTTATCTACAGAGGAGTCATGTGCCAGCTCGTTGATGTTATGAAGGAAATGTTGACCAAGTTCCCGCTGACTACGCAAAAAATCACTGGCCAGACTGGACTCCAAATGATTTTGTGTTTTCCTTTGGGTCGTGGCGATGGTAGCATGTCTGGAAAAAGGTTCAGGAGTCTGATGTGGGATTATACTCGTTTGCTTGGTTAAGGATGGAGGCATTTCCTCAAAGTACTCTTTAGGGTACTTGTGATACTTATAATGATTGTGGCGTATATTATCAACTTCTTGATCCTCCTCAAATTCTGCGTGGGAACGTGGCACAATTCTAAGTTGATTTCCATTCATTGGTCGGCCTCTTTTGTGCTCATCCAGCTCAGATTCCTGAACAATTTCGATATCCTCCCCGTACGGAGATTCTATGTGCTTAAGATAAACGTCCCCTTCTGGAACGCGTGCATATGACGGTGGCTCTGGCATTTCTACCATTTTTTGAAAGAACTCCTCTTCATTAAACTCATCCGATGGAGCAGTGTGCTTCTTTTTTGCGAATTTCACCTTCTTGCCATTCCTATTGAAAAAATTTGGGCCATCATAGTCAGATATACTGCGTCTTTTCCGTTGATTCGTCACATACCGGCTCTGTTTCACTACTTCTTTTAACCAAGCCAGTGCCTCGTAGGGACGCAGAGATCCCTTGGTCTTTACTTCAGGTTGCACGTGACGCTTTACAGCTGATTGGGACGCTGGCGTCATTTGCGGCAAGCTAAAAGGCTTTAACCATTTACCAAGCAGTGATACTGGTGATTCAGCCTCTGGGTTCTCTAGGATAAAGCGCCGTTGGCGGCTAATGCCACTTCTAAGTGGTCCACGGGAGACGGCTGTTTCCTCGATTAAACGTTGCAGCAGACGATCTGCTGAGCTGTAAGTACTAGATGCACGACTCTCGGCAGAGGACTGTGGAATGACCTCATCTGCTTCGATTTCCGTGAATTGACAATGCTCCAGATTGACACCAGGCAACACCCAGAAACCCACCGACATACTAGGAGTAATCAGCTGAATTGGTCTGTTATCCTTTGGCCTCACCAACGGACGTAATGTGGAGCTAATGATCAACCTTTGATCATTCAATCTAACACGTCCATCTTGGCCAGTCAAAACATATTGCCAAATCTCACTGCTGGGAAGATTATTAAGAGTTCTCACAGTTATCGACATGGGTTGATCCTCAGTGTTAACCACCATGAATGCCAATCCACCGGACACAGCATTGGCACAATGTGTATATAGCTTATTGGTTGGAGCAAAGGCATTAAGTGGTCGTGCTGGGAATACTCTGGAGCCCATAACCTTCTTGAACAATGCCGTTACATAGAAGATAAAGTTAGGACGCTCAAAGTCCTCCAGCCTCATGCGCTTGAAGATCACATCGAAACCGCTACTTGCAGCATCACCCAAGGTCTGTGCCCAGCGTAAGGCATCCGTTGTGTCATCCCCCAACAGTCGCTTGCTAATCGACTGAGCTGATTCCTCTGGCAATGTCAGCCAAAGCGGCACACGCTCCTGTTGCAATGTTCTCAATGCTGGATCACTATCGTATATGTAGCTACCCAAGCTACTGGTGGGTAACATGTTGGCCGGTCTATGAAATGATATATATTATTAAGATAAAGATCAGTGAGTAACCAATAAGTTGTATATAATGCCGACTTACTGTGTCCAGCCAAACGCAGCGTTTAAATCCTTTGACATAGTTACATATTTGCGAGTCTCTTCGGAGCTGCTGCCAGCCGATATATCTGCACCCATAATGCGCCAGTGTTCAACATAGGGAGCAAAGGTATCCGTCATAAGCTTCAGTGTGGTCAGCTCCTGCACATAGTCCTTGGCACGGGAGGTGCCAAAGTTCGTGCCCAATTGGAAAATACAGTCCGTAATGCCCACCATGTAGGAACTGTTCAGTATCTTTAATGTATGCATTGAATCCCATTCATCGGGTGCATAGGGCACCGGTATAACCATAGTCCAATTGACAGCGCTTGAGTAATAGAGAAGAAGTTAAAGGTGGAAAACCAGTAAGATAAGTTTAATGAGACTTACCGTGACCAGCGATTAAAACCTTTCCATATAATCTTCGTGGGATTACGTAGACGTGTTGGTGCATTACTAGCAAAATAATAATCTCCAATGAACTTTATATAGGCATCCCCCAGCAAGGTAGCCATGCTGGTAACCGCTTTACGATTCTTTCCATCTAAAGCATCATACAGATCCTCGGGCTTTACAGCAAAACTGACAAACTTCTCATTGATATCATTATACGGACGATTCACATGTAACTGCACCAAAGTGTCTGCTTGACACAATGCCACTAATCCTAGAAGCAGTGCAACTATGACCACATGTAGTTGCAACATTTTCATATAGAAATGCAAGCTTGACTTGACCGCAGCACTCGAACTTAACAACTGCACAATGTTGGCCAGTGTGCTGACCTAATAAGCAATGGATCAGCTATCAGTCAGTTGGACTGTCATTCATTGAAAAGAGTTTTAAATTCCATAATGCCATAGCCCTAGCTAGCTTCCATAGAAATCTGCTGCAATTGGCAAGAAAATTTCGCTGAGCGTTGCTCTCAATGCAATGACCTTTCTGCAAATCTGTTATGAAATCACGTACCAAACTGGCTTGTTTCAACCAACATTGTAAACCAATAAGACAAATATACTAATCTTGGTATGCTGCAATTTATTAATGGCCACTGACTTTGACCCACTTAAAGTTATGTACTCTACAAAGTTGTAACTGATGCTTAATCTTCCTCTTCAACGGTAAGTATAGCCTTGAAGCTGAAGGGCTCAAATTCGTAGCCAGTGCCCGTATAGAATTTACTCATAAACTCTACCCAATGTAGACGCAAAGTGTGCAGGAATGCCGAAAGACCTTCCATCATCACCATAATGGCAATGGTGAAGAACACCCAAATTGCAAATATAAAGAAAACGCCGGCAACGCCACCATAACCGCTCATTTTTAAGCCCTCTGACAACACCATGGTCCACAATACCTCCGAAAGCTCTGTAATAATTGAGATTTATATTAAAAAAGTATAAAAAAAGGATTTGGTATTAATACCCACCAGCGTGGGCCAATGATAAAGCCCAAAGACGCAGATATGAGGCAGTATGGGAAATGGTACTCAATATATATTCGACTGTATGGATAGCCTGATGTATCCAGATTTCACTCATTGGTTCCTCCTCCTCCTCATCCAATTGACTGTGATCTGGCTTCTTATGGGAGTCACCCACTTCATTAATTATTACCTCTTTCCCAGAAATTTCAATGGTCTCCATTATTGTATCAATATTCCTGTCAATATTATTTTTCTATATTGAACAATAACTCATTAATCTTGGAATTGCTCTATGTTTGATCAGACGTACCCTCATTTTACGTTGGAAAGTTATCCACAATGGCATACCCAACAATATCCATGGTATACATATAATGGCTACAATTAATAATATTGTCTCCAACTCTCTTTGCACGGGGAACATAGTTGCGGTACAACCAGGCGCAGGCACCTCAGTTTTCAGCAAGATCATATCGATAAACATAATGAGTACGGATGGTGCACAGCTGGGTGAGTCTGCAACATCAACTGCCTTGGCGGAGTACACTACCCATTTGTAGAACATCATAAAGACCATGTAGCCGAAGAGTAGCAACAGGAAAATCACCTGTGGCAGAAACTGCATGAAAATGTAAGCATATTTCTTGAAGTGCACAAAATTCTCCACGGAAAGACAGACGCCAAAGACCATGTGAAGTACACCAAATATAATGGATAGCTTCATTTTATAGGTATTAAGGAAGATGATCTTATTATCAGCCGATTGCCAAATAGGATCAACACCCATAGGATAGACGCCTCTTGTATCTGTTGTGGGATTGAGCTGTAGCGAAGGATTTGTAAGGACTGTAGTTCTATTGTACTGTAGCTGCCAATGTGAACCAAATATGTTGAATGATTTGGAGAAGCAATCATTGTATATAAAGCCCGTGTAGACAGCAAAGATACCCATCAACAGTATGATATAACGACCACCGAACAGAATCTTCCAGATTTCACCAGCACGTTTCTTGCACAGACGCTTCTCATCAAGTACCATCCATAAGCCAAGTAGGAAGACAAGAAAACCGTGTCCCATATCGCCAAACATAACGGCAAACAGAAAAGGAAAGGATATGCATGTGTATAGACCAGGATTAACTTCACGATAATCAGCAATGCCATAGGAATCGATGAGCACTTGGAAGCCATATGTAAACTTGTTGGTACGGAAATATGTGGGTGGCTTTTTGTTTGTCTCCAGTATATTAAATATGGTGGGTACAGTGCTGCCTAAGGAAGCAGAAGCTTCGGCCAGCACTGTCTCAACATCCTCGAGCTCACGAGTTGGCACCCAACACTCTCCAATCAGACATTTACTACCCAAATCCACATTAAACATATTGAGCGTATAGTAAATGGCTTTCATTTTCTTAACCATAACTATCCAACTGGGTAGCTGCTTCAATACTGCCTTAAGGACACAGGAGCGATGGTCTTCTGTCTGACTGATAATGGTCTTTAGATCCTCGATACGTACATGTACGTTTTTAATCATTTCTACGCGATCCTCATGCGAACTTGGACACGGATACATGGAGGCATGGAAACCAGTGCACACCTTGCGTATACGTGATTGCAATTGATCACCCTGAAAGAATACAACAAAAATGCTCTTGTAGCGCTTTTCACCTGTTCGTGGATCTTTCACAGGACCTTCCATATCGCAGCGGCGCACCAGGACATTGCCGCGTGAGATGCGCCAGAGCATACGTTCGAAAGCATACTACAAAATTGATATATTGATTGAGATATGTTTGAAATAACAAGGATTTAACCGAATACCAACCTGACGTTCTCTACGTATAACGCCTGCAACAAAGCCCAAGCCACCGTTACAGTGTTCAGGATCCTTGTGTGTGCCACGCTTGTTAACATCAAAGTTATGGGACTCCTGATCGGAGAAGAACTGCTCAGACTTTTCAAGCACTTGAATCATTTCGTTCAACTCCAAAAAGTTTGTCTGCAAGTTAACATTGTTAGCTGATAGTTCTTTGATCTCACTCTCTGTCTTCTCCAACAAGGATTCCAATTCAATTATCTCCTTGGGCTTGGGTGCTGGCGGAAAGTCCTCAATCATTTCAACCACCTTATAGCCATCCTTAGCCAGTTCATTGGTTGCATAACGTATCTTACGTTCCAACTCATCGCATCTGCGAACTTCACTCACAAACTTACGCTGTGTAGCAGTCAAGCCCTCGTTCATCTTGAAGGATAAAAGCATCCTTTTATTCAAGCTGGCAGTAGATCAATATTATCCACTTACATCGCGAAACTGTACACAACCCATTTCACCCAGCTGTGCTATAGTATCGTAGGCAGCCTCTGGTTGTAGAAACATTTGTGCCAAGGACATCTTTTCACTACGGAAAATATTGTCCTCCTGGCCGCTGCCACAGACCCATCCTTTAAGCTTATGACACCACATTTTCAATGAAACTTTTAACTTTCAGTCACACATCCGCGCACTATAATGACGCCCAGTGAACTGATCGATATGGTCAAGTGACCACCTAAAATGTAGCTTTGGGGCACATGTACATAGGCTGCTCTATATACAACTTTCCAGGCTTATCTTGGGTCGCATGCTTTGGCTAAACTATAGACAATGTACACAAGAAGGTGACGAAATGCCATGCTTGATACATAATTCAGTCATCTATCAAAATGATGGACTAGCCGAGTAGGCTTATCAATACCTTTCCAGATATCAAAGCAAGACCCAACGATTTAAAAACCAATTTGGAGACTATACCCATTCTGACGCTCCCACCTCGCATTTATATTTGAGTTCATTTAGGTTGAAACTCTGCCACAGTGCGTACGATATAGAATTTAAAATCTGGATTACTTATAGACTGGTAAGTAAAAGGAAATTTTCGAAAATTTGTTGCTCTCTTCTTGCTTTATTTGTTCAAGTCGTTTAATAATTGTTTAAATCATATAGTAACTTTTATATGAAGCATAAAAATAATGTGATTATAGGATTTAAACAAATATTTATATCAACCGAGTGTATTATTTATAATTATTTATATTAACAAATATCAAATTATTGCTTTGAAACGAGATGATTTGAGAATACATAACAAACTATACATAAATATTTTGTGAACGGATGGAATACAATACAATAACTGTAGGAACATGTGGGAAGAGCACCACAATACTGACAGTGTTACAAAAACATTTGGTACATTAAAAAGAAGATAAAAAACATTTAACATAACAGAACAAACAAAAAAAAACCATAATAAACGTGAATAGTTTTATATATAGAAATTTTATGGTGATTATTCCTCTTCTTCGCCATCAATGATTGTCTTGAAGCTGAAGGGTTGGAATGGATAGCCCAAGCCTTCATAGAATTTACTCATGAACTCTACCCAGTGCAGACGTAGAGTATGCAGGAAAGCGGATAAACCTTCCATCATGACCAAAATGGCCAAAGTGAATAAACACCAAGCGCCGAAAATGAAGAACAGTAAAATGGCGCCATAATTCCCACCCTTAGTTAGAGCTATGGACAACACCATGGTCCACAATACCTCAGACAATTCTATAACATAAGATGTAATCAAATAAGATTGAGAGCTTCTATTAAGCACCTTAAGTAGGACTTACGAGCATGGGCCAAGGATAGAGCCCAGAGACGCAAATATGACGCTGTATGCGAGATGGTACTGAGCACATATTCTATTGTGTGTATGGCCTGATGTATAAAGATTTCACTCATGGGCTCATCATCATGACCATGTGCACCACCAGCCTCTTGTCCAGGGCTACCTGTGGGCAAAGGTGTCTCGCCATCGGCCAGCTCCATGTTACCTGTCAGTTCACCATTGTGCTTCACCTAACATAAGATTAACAATAAGTATTCGTATTCGTATAACGCTTCATGATACACTTACATGTGAAATTTTGTTTCCACGTGTGAATTTAATGTACAAAGGCTTTCCAAGAAGCATCCAAGGCACACAAATGAGACCAATAACAACAAATGTTGTCTGTAACTGTTCCTGACCAGCGAACATGTACTCTTCGCAGCCTTTAAATGGTTCAGTGTGTTTAAACAATACCATATTAATGAACATAATGAGCACAGATGGAGCACAGCCAGGTGTTTGAGGCTGAGCTTCTGCCCAGGCGCTGTATTTGAACCATTTGAAGAACCTGCAAAATAATTAAGGATTATAATTAGTTATACAATTTGGGATGATATTCATAATGTTTATACTTACATCATGAAGCACATGTAGCCAAAGAGCAGAAGTAGGAAGAGAATTTGTGGCACAAACTCTAGGAAAATAGATGAAATTCGCTTAAAGTGTACAAAGTTGCAAACTGACATGCAAACACCGAAAACCATGTGAAGTACACCAATAATAATGGAAAGCTTCATCTTAAAACTATTAAGGAAGATAATTTTGTTGTCGGCCAACTGCCAAATGGGATCCAAGCCCAAAACATATACACCCTTAGCAGAGTCATCAGGAGCCATCTGTAGATGTTTGTTTTCCAATACAGTTGATGTATTGTAGGTGTTTTGCCAGCGAGAACCAAATATATTCATTGATTTTGAGAAGACATCGTTGTAGATGAGGCCAGTGTAGCAGGAGAACACACCCATCAATAGAATAATATAGCGTCCACCGAAGAAGATTTTCCAGATTTCACCACCGTTCTTAATGCGTGCCAATTTCTGCTCGCAGAGCACCATCCAAGCGCCGAATAGCACCAAAATAATACCATGACCCAAGTCACCAAACATCACGGCGAACAGGAATGGGAATGTAATGCAAGTATATAGAGCGGGATTGCACTCTCGATAGGAGGCAATGCCGTAGGCATCAATAAGATTTTGGAAGCCACGTGTAAATTTGTTGGTACGATTAAATGTCGGTGGTTGTTCGTTCGTATCGATAACATTTAGGAATGAGGGTATGGTGCTGCCCACAGCAGCAGAACCATCGGATAAGGCTTTCTGGACAATATGCAAGTCCTTGGTTGGCACCCAGCATTCACCGATAAGGCATTTTTTGGTTACATCCATATTGAACAGATTAAGTGTATGATAAATGGCCTTCATCTTCTTAACCATGATCGACCAAGAGGGTAGATTCTTGGAGACCGTGGCTAGGACACGGCTGCGATGGTCCTCGGTTTGACTAAGCACGAGCTTAAGATCTTCGAGACGTGTACGCACATTCTTAACCATCTCGTCACGTTCATTGTGTGAGCTTGGACAAGGATACAGCGAGGCGTGGAAGCCGGTGCAAACCTTCTTAATACGATTCTTAAGCTGTTCACCCTGAAAGAAGGCCACAAAGACGGTCTTATAGATGGGATGACCAGTTGCTGGATCATTAAGTGGCTCATATAAATCGGAGCGTTTCAAGAAAACATTGCCACGAGAGATGCGCCACAACATTCGCTCAAAACCAAAGACACGTTCACGATTGATAACGCCGGCTACGAATCCTAAACGTCCACGATGTTGGGCAGTAGCTTCATCAATACCTCCACCGCGATTGCTTGAATCCAGATTAAGCACTTCCTGATCGGAAAAGAAACCCTGTGTATTCTCCAGCACCTTACGCAATTCGGTTAATTCCAAATAGTTGGACTTCATGTTAACCTCGTTCTGTGCCAACTCAATCATTTCCGATTCGGTTTTCTCCAAATGTGCTTCCAAATCAATAATCTCACGTGGATTAGGTGCACGTGGAATATTATCATCAATATCTGGCAATGCAATACCATCTTTCTTTATCTCCGTCTCAATATAACGAATCTTACGCTCCAATTCATCACAGCGACGCACCTCGGTCACAAATTTACGTTGGAAGACATTAACATTGCAATTCAACTATAATTATTGTTGAAATAAAAAAAAAAAATTATTATTAGCATAAGTATTAAAACAATTGATTAAATCATTTCACTTACATCCCGAAACTGCACGCAGCCAGTTTCACCCAGCTCAGAAACCGAGGTGTATGCGGCCTCTGGTTGTATAAACATCTGGCATAATGCCATTTGCTCACTACGGAACATATCCCCCATCTTGGCGACTCTTTACGTTCCCTGCAAAAAAAGAAAACAAAACAAAACCAACAAATGATTAAAGATGAGGGGTGCTTAGTAGTTGCTTAAAACAAAAATTTCAAAAATATGCAATTATAATTTTAAATAGAAAAATCTCAAAAGCCAGACGAAAATGCCATTGTTGTTGTTTTTATAGTTGCCAGGCAAGTGTTAGGATTTGTTTTTGTTTTAGGTTAACTCAGACAGCCAATGGCTTCTTTTGTCTGCCATTATTTATTTATATGTATGAATATATCTGAATATATATCTACACATACATATACACTATATAAACAAGCATCTGCTGTGTCTTGTCTGACCACAAAATAAGTAAAAGAAAAAGCGAAAAAAAAATAACTTTTACTGGCGCTTGTATTTTTTTTAAATTTTTCTTTCATTTTTATTTATTTTGTCTATTTTTCATTAGTTTCGTATATAGCTTATGCTTAGACTATATCCAATTAATTGTTGCCTCCAACCAACTTAATGAACATGTGCAGCTATAGTTCTTAACTGATTATATGACGCAGTTCCAAATATGTTTGGATTTAAATAGTTTTCTAGGAAAAATAAAACCTCACGTGTATATAATATACATAAACATAGAAAATTATAGAACTATATATCTGTTATTAGTTAGAATAAGTTGATTTACATTCAAGTAAATATATATATATATATATATATATATATATATATATATGATGCGTATATAAGCTGTTTTCCGTAGAATGTAAGCTGATAAGAAATGTTTCTTTTGTTTGATGTTTGTTTTTTTTTCTATATTGTAATAAAAGTTAATTAAACAAATGTATAAATAATTGTCATTTTATCTAATTGCTGTCAAAAAACATATAGAAAGCCAAAAAAAAAAAAAATAAGTTATAGTTTCGATTAACTAGTCAAAATCGGGTAGTACTTAGATATGAGTTGTGCCAGTGATAAATGCTTTTGATTTAATTAGAGCGCGAAAATGGGACTTGCTGTCGTTGCACTAGGGAGCGGCTGTCTAGGGGGTAGCACTAGCCGGTAGCTGGGTGGTAGGGGTAGGAGCGTCTATGTTAGCTAAAATGTACAAACAGACACACCAAGCACCAAGGTTCATTGTGACATCATCAGACGCGAAACAGTCAACGACACGGACGACAACACGACGCGACGCACATTATCGAACTTTAATGGCCTGACCAGGAATTAGCTTTAGCTCTGTGCCAAATACAAATACATATGTATCTTTGATGTATATACAGGAATATTATATATGTATATATGTGCATACACATATATGTATATCAAAATAAATGATAAATGGATATGTATGTACATTTTTTTTTTTTGATTGTCAGCAAATAATTTAAGAATTTTGTTTTTAAATCATTTCTGAGTTGCTGCTGCTACCAGCATAAGGGTAAGCAAAGCTGACTTTGCATTTACATAATAAATTATAATGGATGCAATTTAATCCATGTGGTTTCAAATTCCATTAACTATCAACGATAAGTTAAAGACGCCCTTGTCGTGACTTCTGCTTGTTATATTTAATGGCAGCCAATAATCGTTTTAAACTTTTTTTTTTGCACGTAGTTTGCATTGTTTTATTTATATTTCAGCCCTGAAATGGTGACTCTAATAAGAGGAATATTTTATCAGAATGCGTCAGATTGTACTTAAAAGGAATGCATATATATTTATATATTTGTTTTTTTTAGCGCTATCGAAAAATGTTTATCGCTTAATTAAATGCGGTTTTAATTCTAAAATGGCTGACTATATGTACATCAAAGTTAAATACTGTTTTTATTCTACAAAAAAGAAAAAAAACAAACATTGATTCATTATCTGAATAAAACTGTTTACATGAAATGTATGTATTTATAGATATGCCAAAAACAATAAAGTAAAAAAAAAATGCCTTATACAGCATTAATTGCATGCGGAATACCAGTATTATTTGACATTTACTATCGAATTCTTTTTTACCGATCATCAGCACAATTATTAGCACATACGAAATGCTGAGTAAAACAGAATATGCAATAAAGTTTATAGTAAAAACATACATACATACAAACACACAACACACACTCAGTTAAAACAATAATAAAATAATTTTGAATTTTTTTAGTCGGTAGTTGTTTTCAGTTACAAATACATACAAATGTTTATTGTAGCGCTGTCAATAATACTCGCACATACAGTTATACGTATATATATGTATGTTATTATTGACCTAGTATATTATTAATTAAGCTTCAATTAATAATACTGGCAAAACTTTTTAGATTGTTGAGTAAACACGATATGCGCTTTCAACTCAATTAATACATATATATGTATTAATATATATGTATTTATATTTATTAGATTGTATGCACGAAACATACAGACGATAAATATAAAGTGAAAATAAGAAAAACTTTTCAATTTCTAAACACACGCACAAAAAAACACAAAAACCAACTGTAAACGAGTTCAACTTCAAAACAACTAAACACACCGTTGCCGTCTGCTATAATGCTATCGTTGCGGGCTCCGTTGGCGTTTGCTTTTTGCTGGTCATTTTCATGAGTAAGTCGAAGTGGACATAAAAATGCGTGGGTGTTAGTTTGTTTCCCTGTCTGCCTTGGCAATGCAAACATTTATATATACATATATACGTGGATGTAGTGTGTCTATGGTGTTGCGCTCGAATACACGCAAGAAGCGGGTGGAGTAGTCTTAATTACATTTTAACGAAGCAACAGTAATTCGTGTTTAACGCCAATAGCGTTACCAACCCTGTTGATGTACGTCCATGGTTGCTGCTGTTAATATCGCTACGACCACAACGAAGTTTCGTTAAATTTTTTTTTGTGTTTTGTTTGTTTCTCGTATAAATTCGCTCTCCTTTTGTATCTCTCTCTCTCTCTCTTTCTGTCTCGTATTTGTCTTATTGTGGTATGTATGTGCGTATTCGACTTTTTATTTGTTAATTTGTATAAAAAATTTTATCATGTGTTTTATTTTACTCTCTGGCGTTTTGCATAACTACTGTATATAAAGATCACACTTACAAATACACAATTTTATATATATATATATATATATATATATATATTCAGTTGTATGTATATTTATTTTTTAGCCCAATTGAAATTTAAAATCGCAAGTAAATGGAATTGATAAAATAAATTGATTCACCATAAGGAAAATATTTAGATACTTAAAAGTTAAAAATACCAGTGGCATATTTCGCCACACCCGGGTTACATAAGTGGAGTCTACGACTCAAGTACCTGGTAAGTGCTTAATTTACCGGAAAACTGTAATAGTTCTTATAAGTGTTTGATGGTCTTAAACTTTTAAGATTTTCAATTCAAACCAGCGATACCAACGATCACTTCTAATCAGAATGATTGATTGGAAGGAATTTTGCTGAATAGACCATAAATCATAATTCAATATAAATTTATTGTTTCCTTCTATTAATTGAACGGTATTTTCGTATTCTTACATAGAATCCCCATATTTAAAGATGTTCTAAGTGGGAGCAATGCAGGTCACATGATATGCGGATTGCATAAAACTAAGCTCTGTAACGATACTATTGAAGTGAGCAAGGCCTCACAAACAAACGCACACACACATATACAGTCACATTCTCATTCGTACTCAAACTGCTGACTAACAATGTGCGTAACTGAGAGATACACCAATACAGATACAAGTGAAGCTACGTTGTCTCGGGGCAGGTGGCGAGTGTCAGCTGGTAGTATGACGTCGACGATGTCGCGACATTCTCGTTGTCTCATGACAAGCTAAAGCTATGGCTAAAACTGTGAATACTTTTCAACTATCACATGCTGAATTTACATTTGGAAATCAATTTTAGTAATTTTCTTAAGATTTATTCAAATGAGCGCAAAAAAAACATATGTGCAGTTTTAAGATTAACTTCGTATACACTATATATGTTCTTGACAACTGAAGATCACCTTGAATTCACACGCGAATTTCTACAAACGTACTTTTTAATATACACAAATGTTTTTTCAAACACATAAATATATACATATACATTTTTGGCTTATTTTTTTGTTTTTATTATTTGTTTTACGTTTGATTTTTTTCTCTTACCTTTGCTGTTTTGAGACTGATTTTTATAACAAAAATTCAAGATTCCTAAGCGTACGTGCGATAAATTTAGAACTTGTTTCGACCGCTGTGCTTGTGTTAGTTATTTTAAACGATCTCAGCGGAACCTGAAAAGACGACGTCTGGTTACTACCAGCGTTCAGTTGCTTCTGATTTGAAGTATTCAGTCGAAGCGAGCGTGTAGCCGACGGGAGCGGCTCCCTCGTTTAACCTTTCTCACTCACCCTCTCACTATGGCTCTTTTTAGAAAAATATCTCGTAGATGTTAAACAGCGTACTGGTACGTTAACCAATACTTGTATGCAATATACACATATGCATGTTAAATATATATTTATACTTGTATATGTCTGATCAAGTTTTTTCTCTTATCAAAAATCGAAATACAAAAGTCCAAGCTCTCGAACTATTATAAATATATAAAGAAATACATTTTTTCATATGTTATGGGCTGCTCAAAAAAGACACTATCAATAATAATTAACAACGCTTCAAAACATTAATTCCCTGGTCTTGATAAGCCAGTTGATACTGATTATTATTTGTGTTGGTTGTGTCACATTTATAAATCGCTTCAAGTTTCCGTATTGTCTTAACGAAATGCGGGTCTTAGCAACAAAATACGTTAATTTTAAATTACACAGTGAATGCACAAATTTATATGTATGTATTTTAATTCCAGGGTGTCTTTAATTCATCGATTCTAGTGGCGGTATGCCGATAAATTATTGAAGATTTAATAACAGCTGTTCAATTGTTGAATATATATTTTTTTTGTATATCGCGAATGACAAAGATTTAATATGTCTTATGGAGGATACACCCAGTTGCCAAGCGGTAGCACTGATTACGAACATCGTCAGCAACAACTAATAACTAATACTTACGATGTCCTGCAACGAACATCCGATAGTTTACAGCGGTCCACTCAAGTGTCGATTGAAGCAGAAGAACTTGGGGCCGAGGTAGGGCGTAAATTTAGCTTTATGCTATGACACACTTATTTATATTGAAAATGCAGGTACTTGGGGAGCTGAGCGAACAACGAGATTCTTTGTTACGTACTACACGACGTCTGGAAGACGCTGATAGCGAACTGTCGAAATCTAGGACCATTATACGAAAACTTGGTCGCGAAGTTTTGTATAATAAAATTCTTTTAATATTAATAATTATATTGGAAGCGGCCATACTTATTGGACTTCTAATTTTAAAATTTGCCCATCTGTGAGAGGCTGCGTAAATAATTCAATTCCAAAGTTTTTTCCGTATTCGGACTGGATATGGGAGTTTTATTATGGATATTTATATATATATATTTTTTTTAAATCTAACATCAATATTAAACCCTTGCCTAAGACATATAGAGTTAATTATTATTAATTGTACGATATTAATAAAACACAGCAAAAATTGTGGAGATTCTCTCGACATCTTACACATCTACACATTAAATATATATAGTAACAACAATGATAATGTGAATATTATATGTATACCACGAATATTTGGCATAAAGCAACTCTCATGCAATTGATAAAAAATAAGTCTAACAATGTATATATGTATACGGATAATACTTGATATATATGTATATATGTACGTTGACTTAAGTAAAAACGAGCGGAAGTCTGTCCTGAAATAACTAGATAAACGCCGATGATGTGTTAGAATGATATTTGCATAACGATTAACGCTTTAAGAATTGCGTTTTAATGCATTTTTTTCTAAACTTTGGTGCAACTCAGCGTTTAAGTAATTTTCAATTATCCTTTGGTAATACAATGGACCAGCCATATACGCGTCGATCGAAACCGCAAGAGAACAAATCACAATTGAGTAATGGTTCCTCCGCCCAAGCAACGGATGACACCATACGACGATGCCCTTGACGACTGGTGCGTGGTAAACGCGCTACGCGTTGTCCATTTAAGTCAAATAGACGTATCTGCCGATTATCGTGGGGTATGGCAATGATACCACCACTGGATACAGCTAAGCGATTAACAGATGAATCAGTTCGTATGGTGGCCAAAGCTGAACGCATATTACGCAATTCCCAGACTTTAATGGTGCGATCGTCCGATCCTGAAACGACTTTATCGTCCCGTGCAAAAACGCTTGATGTGACCGTTTCCGTGTGACCTTGGAAGACGGATACAGCAGGTATCGATTCGCGGAAGTCCCACAAACGGAAGGTAGTGTCACGTGAGGAAGTTACAACGAGACGTTGCGTTGGATGTGCCGAAACGTGTGTAAGCTCATGATCATGGCCTGTGAGTGGCTGTAGCGGCTGCGCAGTTTCTACATCCCACAGTATCGCAGTACGATCCCAGCTACCAGTAATTATCTGATCCATGCTGGATAACCAATCTGCAGCAACTATGACGGAGACATGACCACCCGGTCCAGTAAACTCACAGAGTGGTGTACGTAGTGTGTCCACTCTATCCGGATCCTCCAGTTGTCCATCACTGTCGTCAAGCTCCTCTTCAGACGAATGTCCTTTCCTGTAATGATTTAAATTTATGAGCTAACATGTTAATTAAAATATATTCATTTCTCTTACTTGGGTAGCTCCCAGTTGACGGCCGCCTGCCAAATGTGTGCAGTACTGTCGCCGCTGCCGGTAAGCACGAGATCTCTATGTTGATGGAACTTAATGGAATTCACTGAGCCAGCATGTCCTTGGTATTGTAGCAAGCAACGGCCACTTTCTATGCCCCATATACATGCCGTGTGATCAGCCGAAGCTGTACCAATAATGGGTTGTCCCACTTTGGCAGCTACTTGCCATATACCATCTTTATGACCACCAAATTCACGTACCACTGAACTCACCACTGTCTGTGCCTTAAAGCTAGACACAATGCGACTTGTCTGTGCTTTAATTTTGTTACTGGCCTTCACCTTACTGCCACCGGTGGCGCTACTAAGCTTTGCTTTAAGAGATTTGTGTGTGCTGGATGCGGCTGCCAATAAGCTAGCTCCAATTTCTTCACCTTGGGGTGCCGATGGTGTTGCAGGCGTAGCTACTAATGATGCGCCAGCGCTGCTTGACGCAATAAGCCCGCCAGTGACTCCACCCCCGAGCGGACGCTGTTCATATGGAGTCAAAGAGTCTTTGGTGTTTACGGTAATACTATCAAGTTTTTCTTGCACTACAAAATAAACAAATTGTTTACGATTCGTTGTTAGCTTTTATAGGACTCGACTTACAATGAAGATTCTCCAAGTACAACTGTTCGAATTCCTTTTCAATTTGGGTGAACAGGAAATGCAGGCGGGCACGAAAAGGCGCATCCTCGGGTATTACGGAAATGTCCTCAGTGAGGCTTGTTAACCGCATTTTAGAAGTTGTTGTTGCCTTCATTGTTTTTTTTTTTTGTGTACTTTTTATTATATATATGTATATATAAATATTTTTATTTTTATTTATTTTACGTCTACCAATTTATTTTTAACGTCCGCAACACGGCGATTTGCGTCACCTTCTTTGTTGTACACAATCCAATTAGAAGATAGCTATTAGTCGCCCCTTATTGATCCAAATCCATTATAAGTATTTGTATTAAATGAATATTTTGCTTTTAGTTTTTATTTTATGGAAGTGCTGAAAACACCAAAACAAAAATGTTATCTTTCACAACACTGTACAATAAATACCAGCTGACTGCAAACAATGAACGAACATCAGCTGTATTTAACACTTAAGCGAATCTATAGGCATACTAGATGCCTAAAAAATGATGTAGGAAGCAAACTAAGTAATTTAATGAGTTAGCTATAACAATTTACTATATTATATTCATTCAAAGTAATGTTATCTTATTGAAATTAGGATAAAAAAATAATAATTTATTGAATGTTACAAAAATGCAAATATAAATAATTATTCTTAATTTCAAAATATTTTGCATTTTATAAATTTGCACGTCAGCATAAGAGTTAAGGTTTGTTTTTAAATACAGTTTTTGGCCACATAGCTTATGAGAGTGACACTCTCATACCAAGAAATAAACAAAATTTTTAAGTCCATTTTTATTTGAATTTAAATATTTAACACTTAAAATGAGAAAAACCTGGGTGAAACGTGAAAATATTTATTACAAACCGTTTTATAAGCAAAAGTCAAAAATGTTTATGCTTTTAATATTTTTGGTTGGAATCTCATTTATTATCTACCAGGTAGGTCAACAATTTTTTGATAGTTATGTGCAAATAACAATGTATAAATAAATAATAGGCATTCTCGCTGAATCAGTTACCTAGTGTACAGCTAATAAGACTTAAACACAAAGAAATGATGCAGTCTCTGGGTAAGAAACAGCTTGACGTGGATGACTTTGATGGGGGAGGTGGTGGCGGCATTGGCGGCAGCGTTGGTGAAGTTGTCGCTCGTATCGATGTTACTGTACCTGCAGCTCAAGACTCAGAATCTATTAAGATTATACGGTAGTTTAAATGCGTTTAATTGTTATATATTTATTAAAACATAATTATGATTTCTACTTTTAGCGGCATACGTCTTTTTGACTATGATGCATACAAGCCAAACTTTCAAGGTAAATTCAAATGTTTAGATGGTAAAAAGGAGATACCATTTGACCGTGTCAACGATAATTATTGCGATTGTGAACACGATGGTAGCGATGAGCCTAGTACAAATGCCTGTGCCAAAGGTCGGTTTTATTGCAAATATCAAAAAAGACATATCACCGGACGTGGACTAGATGTATGGGTTTGGACATCTCGTGTAAATGATAATATTTGTGATTGCTGTGATGGTAGCGATGAGTGGACAACACATGCCAAATGTAAAAATAGTTGTACATAGTTGTGGTACATGCTTAGCAATTAACCAATAATAACGTACAAAAAAAACTCATTCCAAACTCAAGGAAATTCACTTCATTAGTGTCCAGAAAGTCTGTAAAACGCATCACACGCGATATTTTGTAGAATATATTTTCTCTATATATATTAAACCAAAATTATTGTAATTTAATTTTAAATATATATATATATAATACCCCGTCGCATATTTGTAAGTAGATTGAATAAAAATACTTTAACAATTCACATTTTATTTAATTTTATATACGTATGAACGTTGTGCCACATGAATTTCAAAGATCGTTAAACAATTTTTGTGATAGAGAACCGAAAATCGAAAATAAATAAAATATTTATATAAATTATACAGTATAGGAGCTCATTGTATTAGTTCTTAATGCTTCTGCTGATAGATTTTTACAATAAAAATGATGTTTCAACAAATATTTTAATCAATATCCTCGAGCTGGCAGAAAATTGCAACATAAATAGCTTTTGCATATTGCTTACAATTGTGTATATAAAATAATTTGTATTAAAAAGCGACATATATATATTTGGACATTCAATTGTTTTATTTCGACACATAATCAAGTAGCCTGTTTTACAGAGAACTCTATACAATAATGACAAATATTCATAGCACATTTAAATGGTTTTCTTCTTGTTATTCTTAATGCTTTTATCATTTAAGTGTAAGCACTTGTACTTTATATTTGTCTTTAATTTTGGTTTAAAACTTTATTAAGCTTTCAAAATTTGTTTTACTGATCATTTTGAACTGCAAATTCTACAAAGGTACGAAACATTTGTTGTTCGTTTATTAGCAATATTTTCTATAAACACATTTAACTGAAACATATACTTATTATGTTGTTGCTGCTGCTACTTCTGCTGATACTTTTTGTTATTGTATTAAATGTTTCTACTTTTTGTGATATTTACGGATTTAATGATTTATTTAAGGAACGTTTTCTTCTTTTTTTCTTGCTTTGTTTTGTAAAAATTGTTTCGTTCATTGCATTTTATTGTTTATTTTCATTGAGTTCATGTGTTCTGCAGTAGTATACAATACATAGAGCGAAAATTCTTTAATTGTAATCATACAAAATTCATAAAATAAAGTACAATAAAGGCATTACATTAAAGGTTTTCATTTGTTGTTGTTGTAAGCCTATATGTATTAAGATTTTGCACTTATCATAATCTTACGTAACGCTAAGTAATACTTAATCAGATTTTTATTTTTCATATTATGTTTTCTATGCTGAATATTGTTCAGATATATGCGAATATCTTTTTTATCATCGATATATGTTCCATGAAATGTGATTTATTTGCGTATATATTAAAATAAATAGACGAAAAGTAAAGTGACATTTATAAAAATATAAAAAAACACATTAAAAATCATAAATTATTGCACGACATTTCGTTTCATCTTCACTTTTACCCACAATTACATAAAAGATAATACATCGACGAATACGACACAATCGACACAGAAATAAATAAATAGTTGTACAGTATTAAAATTTAAGGACAAAATTAAAAATTTAGACAAAATAATAATATACAATTAAAATCGGTTATCGTTTTAACAATTGACATCGCAATTTTGTTTTTTTAGCTTAACTTCACGCAAATGGGAAAACAACTATATCTTTTCTTAACTTTATATAGTAGGTAAATATATATATATATATATATATATATATATATATATATATATATATACGCATATACATAGACTGTTGAGTGAAGTAACTTAAGCTACTCTTAAATGAATCTAATTGCATAAAATGTAATTTATAATTAGGTGTAAAAGTCTAACGGCATAGCGTATAATACAATTTTTGTAGTTTGCGTTTAAAGCGACACACATGATCATTGCACCGACGACTTGACTGATGGTGATGATGATGATGGTGGTGATGATGATGGTGATGTCTATGAGAGTGTCGGTGTGATGTTGCCTGTGGCTGTGATTGTTGCATATGGCTTTGATGATGATTATTTACATTAAGGCCCGCCGTCGAAGTTGATGCATCCCTAACACCCAATGCAGCTGAAATCAGTGTAGCATCTAAACGAGCCGTTACGGCATCCAACGAAATCATCTCCTTTTGTTGTTGCTGTTGGCGGAGCTGCTGCAATTGTAATCGCTTAGCAGCAGCAGTTCCACGTATTGCATGTAATCGTCGCCTATGGTTTTGAGGATGTAGTTGTCACTTTGACTCCTCACTGGTATCCAGGAGACTAGTGGTAATAATATCAGCGCCATTATTAGTAGCCACACTTTGTTGGTCATTGCCACCCTGTTGCTGCAACTGTTGTTGATTGAGTGCATGAATATGCTGACAAAATGCTTGTAGCACTTCAAAATGTGTCATCAAATTTGCCGTTTGAGTCTCATAGTGCATATGCCGCGTAATTGGTGCATTCAAGCGACGTAACATTTCTGTAAACAGTTTCTCTTCTTTCCGTATCCACGGTCGACGATCATCCTGTACTTGATACGGTGTTAGATGCACATGTATATTCATACCTAAACAAGAATTTATATGCACGTTTTATAAGTAAAATTTTAAAAATATTTCAATTAAAATACAACGAACCCATTCGTGTCAGAGTCTCAAGTAAACTACGGGATGTAATCCATGTGTTCTTCTGTCCACCATGTCCGCCATCTAGCCAGTACATATCTGTTATACGCGATAGTAGTCGGCACATACTAATATCATCCGGCGTCAGCGTTTTAAGATAATGAAATTCATAGATAAACTGCAAGAAAAAGCATTTAATTAATTCAAAGAAAAAATAAAACAGTTAAGAGATTCATTTGGCTACTTCGATGAAGCCTTCTTCGTAAGCGATTTTTACACCGAATAACTCACTTGATTGAGCACGACGCATCCCTTGCTGAAACCAATCAAAACTAACTTTGATTTATCCAAATTGAGATTCTCACGCCACCACAAAGGATTATTGTCTGACGTTGAGGTTGGTTGTCGCGGCTGCAAAGGTTGTGTTGGTAGCGTTTCTTGCGCCGCTTGCGTCGCAGCGCAATCATTACTATTATTTGTGTTATTAAGGTGCTCCACATTGTTCACTGGTGTTGCCTCTGGCTTTGTAACTGGTTGTTCTTGTTCTTGTTGTTGTTGTGGCAGCTGCTGCTGTTGTTCTTCTTGTTGTTGTTGGTGCTGCTGTTGTGCTTGTTGCTGTTGCTCCAGCTGTTGTTGTTGCTCTGGCTGCTGTTGTTCTGGTTGTTCTTGGTTATTTAATTCCTTATGGCAATTATCAGTAACATCATTATTATTGCCATTATTCAAGCTAACATTTTCAGTTATATTATTTGTAGCAGCAACATTCTCTGTAGCATTAGCTGATACTATAGGAAAGATAACTGCGCCATCTGCATCAACTGACACACTTTCCTGAATTTGCAAGATATCTATATCCATATCTTGACTCGTATCAGTGGCTGTTGTTGAGGTTGATGTTGACTCTGTGTTTACTTGGGCATTTGTTAGCGTTAATGCTGCCGCCGTTGCAGCGGCAGCAACTGCAGCTGCTGCTGCAGCAGCTTGCGCCGCCTGGTCTAATATCTCATTTTCGGGTATCGAGATCAAACGTTGCGACAAATTCTGTAGCAGCCTGTGAATAACAAAACAATACAAGCAATTATAATTAAACAAATCTTTTAAAAGTTTATTGAGTAACCTTACTGAGCATCCAAATGATATATACTTATTTATCGTATTTGAACTGAACTGATCTGACCTTGAATAAATTGATTATTTTGACCAAGTCTGAAGTGAATACATCTTCATTAAACACAACTCCATATTCAAAATCTTCATTGGCATGATCTTCTTCATAGAACTAAACCGTCCTGAACTGATCCTAGTGTTATGTAACCTTGCGATTCTTTTTTTTCAATGGTTTCTCGATTCTCCATTGGATTCATTCGATTCAAACACGATCCTGATGTTACTTACTTTTCTAGATGCTGCAACGCATGGTTCATAGGCGTATGATCGGGTACTCCAGCATTATTACCACGCACAAAGTTGTCAAAACAGCTAAACGTCTTAAATTCCATTCTAAAAAAAATCAAATGATTAATAATAGTTCTATAAGGATATATGAATATAAATTGATTGCTTACCGTACTGGTCGTATTACTATAATGTGGGAACGAGGAAATGCTTCTCGTAACAGTATCGCAGAATTTTCCAAATTGTATTTCATATAGCCACGACTATCACGATTTGTTTCCATGCTCTCCGGAAAGTCCTGCACATCACCGCCGAAATAAATAATTGCTTTGGAGTCCTCACCATTTTCTGGATGTTGTCTAACTATTGGTGGACAGTATACAATATCGTTTGCACGATTCTGAAACCCGGCCACTGAGAATATCCGGAATGGACCAGTCGAAGTGCTTGGCGTGCATAAACGCTCCCCGCTGCTGCCGCCAAGCATGCCCTCAAAGTTTCGTATCCGCTCTTGCAGTTGCAGAAATTGATCAATGATGAGCTGAAGGATGTCAGGAGTTGAAGGTACATACAATTACACTAGACTTCTAACAATATATATTATATACTGTACACACATACACAAAAATATCACACACACACACACACATACATACAAACACTCTTAGTAGTAGTAATTATTATATAGTTCCGGTGAATCGCCACAGCAACTAACGAAACGAAGACGCGTATCCTCCACGCATAGCTTGGCATCCTCCTTCATTTCTTTTAGCTTGACACGAACCTGCTCGCGCATTAAATTGCGACACATGGCCACCAGACCCATGCCCAACAACATATAAACAAAATTGATGGCTAGCTTTAGGTGCTGATCTGTGATCCTTTGTAAGTCTGATATTTCATTCGTATTAGCAGTAATATCTTCCTGTATCATATGTGTGGCTGCATCCAAATCGGCAGATGTAGTCAATAAGGTACCTGGAACAAAGTCACCAAAACCTATTTTGCACAATGAAGTCATACAAAAATAGAAGCTATTCAGATAGCTCCACTTTTCCCAGTTGGCAAACATGATAGTTCCGGTTAGTATGTAGAACATGATGACCCATAAACAGGCTGTAGAAGGAACAATCATTTTCTTACGCAGTGTTAGTGCACCTAAGCTTCCAATCTCCAAAGCTTCCAACCTGGCGTCGTAATTCCGCTCCCGAGTACAGTTATGCATTGAGCGATACATGTACTTAAAGGATTTGGCCAAAACACGTCCCATATTAAGAAAGTAGAGTATATAAAGTGGTATACCAAATGTGGCATAGATGACAGTGAAACCTTTACCCCAAGGTGTACGTGGCACCATATTGCCATATCCAATCATTGTGATAACCGACAAACAAAACATCAAGGCTGCAGGAAAACTCCAAATCTGCGTGGGTGTACGTCCCACATATCCATTCTTAATGATCCCTGCAATCTGCACTTGATAATCTCTCAGTACCGCATTTGTTTCATTCACCCAAAGGGGCTTGTCAATCAGATTCAGTGTTTCTGTTATATTCCATAGCTTCTGTGAGCAAGTTGAGCGTAATGTCAACACATGTGCTTCTGTCGTATCCACATACTCCCGTTCGATATGCATAAACGCCACAGCACCCAATATAGCATACAAAACTATCATAGCACCGACGCCCACCTGTGTGCACATAAAGGTAACAAAGTTTCTGCAGCAACGTTTGACACGTTTTGGCGGTTTAGTGCTAAGTGTCGAAGAGACTGTAGGGGCATCGACGCCTCTGACAACACCTTCAACTCCACGCACTTGTGGTGAGGTGCGTTGAAATTTACTAGACATCGCTGCTAGTTCCAAGCAATTACATAGTTATATAATTTTATTTATATATGTTATATATAAATCTCACGTATGAACATATGGCTAAATTTATATATGTATATATATATATATATTACATTGGCCAGTTTTTCTTTTTTAATGTGCAGTTAATTGTAAATTTTGCCTAAATTTTCCTTCGACTTTTCTTTTTATTTAAGTTGTTTGTTATAGAATTTGTTTGTAGATGGAAACTTTCAAAACAGCACAAAATGGCTATAAATAAATTCACGCAATCCCATACAACATTTTCCGTTAACGAGCTCTTTACGATCCTCCAAGCTTCCGAATATCGAACTACGAGCTACAAGCTACGAGCTACGAGCTACAAAATAGATGTGATCACCGCGACCGCCAAAATTGTACTGTGTGTTTCTGCTCCAAAAACTATTTTTCTTGGCCATAAGAAGACGTTAAGAAACATTTTTCAAAGAAATTAATAACCCAGCACAAACATATGTGCGTATTTATAAATTTTACCATACCATATAAATAATACATTATATTATTATATACATATTCATATTTAACAGACAAAATTCTCAATTTAATAGTCCATCAATCGTTAAAAAAATAAGTAGTATTTATAAATATATATAAATATATATATATATATAAATATTTTAATTTATGAACTGTAAAATTGATTTCATGCATTAAATGCATAGCACAAATTATTATTGTTTATATTATAATTCGAAGTGCACATCTTTACAGTTTTACAGTTTTTAATAATTTTCAACACATTTCTACAGTTTTGGCAGTTTTACAGTTTTTAATAATTCTCAACACATTTCTACAGTTTGACAGCTACCTTGACAGTTTGATTAATATATTGAAACGAATTAAGATACGATGTCAGAAATCAGCGTAAATTATTTATTTCATGTTATACACGCATAGCAGAATGAGAGGCCGAGAGATGAAGCAAGAGAGCAATGCAAAAGAGAGAGGGGAGGACCGAGAAACAATAACAACATAAGAGCAAAACAAAGTACATGTAAATATAAACAAAGAATAAAACAAAAAAAATATATATATTTATATATATATTTATACATATATAGATAAAAATATAGAAAGTGAGAGAGGTAGAACTAGAACGAGAGAGATATAAAGCGTAACAGTGTGTACTGACCTAAAACGAACTGTATCCCGTTGCGCAGAAGAGCTGCATTTTGGCACACGCACTATGTTTAGGTGCTGGGGGGTATAAGGTTCGGCAAAAAAAATTCACTTATATTTGACTTTATTTGTCAATTGCATCACATTACAAATAACAATATATCCCTATAATATTTTTAAGGGTCGTTCACTTTCCGCTTAGCCGGTTTTACCTGTACGCGTACGCTTTTGCCCGCCACAGCGGCTGACAGACAACAGATACACAAGACGAAGGAAGATCAATGAAATGCGCAAAAACGGGTCAGTGGCGGTGGCTTTGGCTTGCGGTAGGCAAGAGTTGCATTACGTGGGTGTCATTAGGGGTGTTGCGTGAAAATTTTTAAGGATACGGAGGGAACATTAAGGGGGTGCATTTTATGACGCGCTCGTAAGTTGCGCCAATGAAGTAGCTCAGCTAACCAATGACCCTGAAGATTTTTAACGCAGGTCCAGTGCCAAGCGCAGCACCAGCACCAACAGCAGTAGCGGTAGCAACAACAGCAGCTCTGAGGGGTGAAATGCGTAGCGAAGAGATGGATTTTTCAATACACACAACACATACACACGCACACATAGCAGTCCCAAATACACATAGATACAAACACATATTTCACATATTCACAATTTATGCAAAATTTTCAGCGCACCGCGCGAATTTGCAGTCACGGACAATTTATATTTTTGCGATTACTTACGCCGTTGGTTTTTTTTAATGTTTTGTTTTTGATAATTTATTAACGAAAATATTCCCGCGTCTTTTTTTGTTTCTATACAGTTTTCTTTTATCTGTACGTCTGTATTTTTAATTTCGTATTTTTACATTGATATTTTCACACACAACAAGTATGGGCACACAAATCCCTTTAAAATCCCAAAAACTGGTCACTTCTCTGTCTGTGGGACGCTTACCCAATCATACAAATATACTACGAAAAAAATACCAAACTAAAGTATTTTTCTTTAGTATTTTTCGTCATTGGCAAAACACAGCTGTTATGATTCATTTAAATTTAACCATGTGGCAACTTCGGATTTGTTCTTAGCCAACTTTTTGTTATTGTAGCGGGAAACGGACTATACGCTTTTAAAATCGGCTTTCGGAACTAAAATTATATTGATTTTATTGTTGTCCTTTTTATGTCTTTTTGACAGAATAATCACTTATTTATTTTACTTACTTAAATACTTAACTGTATCCTTTTGTTATGTGTACAATACTTACGTTGCTGCTGAATGGAAAAACCTGAAAAAGAAAATCTTCAACAACCCAAACGACTAACCCCTATCGACATAAATTGTGCTTCCAAAAATGAGTTTAGAGGTAACCACTGCAAACGTGTGTGCCATATTAAACTATGTTATTAATTATAATCAAAAATTTTATTTGATATTTTTGACATTAAAATGCAGCTAATTATATATACTTTTAATTTAATTTGAATAAATATGCAATTTATGCATTTATATATTTTGAAATAGACATATATTATATATAAATATAAGGGTTATATATATATATTATGTCTGAATGTATTATATAAGCTTAAAATGGTTTTTATATTTTTCTTATTTGTCATATTAATATTGATGCGTATTTTTTTGAAAATGATTATTATAATTGTTAATAAATTGTCAAGTACGGAGTGAAGATATAATTACATCAAATCTTATATGAATTGTGCAAGTTATCAAGGAAGTTTTTACTTTTGTGTTCATATTATTATTATTATTATTATTTTTATTAGCAAGCTGCGAAGTCACTTTATGTTACAGTGATTATGTAGCTTTTGTATGTATAAAAATACTTTTTATACGGCAAGGAGCGATCCTTGGTAATCCTTTGGTTTGACTATATCCACTCGTATTAATGCATATCATTCTGATTTGTTTTGTTTTCTTTTTTTTTTTAATATAATTTCATATTTATTACATTTTTGGTACATAAATCTGTGTGTTGTGTGTTTTTGCTTCTTGATTTGCCTTAAAGATGTTGTTTGCCTGCAAGTTTATGTATTCAAACTAAATATTAATAATAACTAAATAAAAACTATATTAGAATTATATATATATATATATATATATATATATATATATATATATATATATACATAATGATAACTTAAAAGAGTGCGCGAAATTAAAGAATAATAGCAGTAAATTATAATTAAGAAATAATTCTATACATTTTGTGCTTTGGACCGAAACATAATAATTTTTGAATAATTACGCACAATTATAATTAAAATATAATTAAATGGAAAGCAAACATAATGAGCGCATTTCCTTAACTATATTTTTTTAAAGCATTTTCATGCATTTTATATTAAATTTATTGATTAATTTTGTTATGTAAAGTTTTGTGCCGAAAAATATCACATTGATTTTTATATTTTTGTTTTTTTTTTTTCTTTATAGTGTTCTTTATAATTTTTAATTATGTAATTTCAATAAGTGCCAAACCATAAATTTTGCTTATCACAAAATGTTTAAAATTAATTACTTTACGCAAGGACGTTTAATAAGTTTTAATAAGCTTAACAAATTTTTTGAAACAATTTTGAAACACATATTTTAAAAGTTTCTTAAATAAATTTTTACATGAATTTTTTATTTAATTATTTTTTTAAGCTTTTATATTTATTTTGGTTTTTTTTTTTTAATTTTAACTTAGACATAATTTAAATCTTTAACAAAAAAAGTTTTGTGAGGTGGTTCAAGTGGTACGCATTTATATTAAAAAAATTGCTTAAAAAATAAATCAAATAAAAACACATTTACACGCAAACGTTTACAAAACAAACAAAACGGTTTTAATATAATTATTTATTATTATTTAAAATTTGCCATGTAATTATTTAATATTTATCATAATTTCTAGTATATAATCTTTAATTTTTTTTATTTATTTTTTTTTTTTGTTTTTGTTGGTTTTTAAAAACATTAAAATTAAGCAATCAATCAACAATAAAACTGAAATGCATTTGAGGTATATAAAAATTTCTTCGTAGTTCTTTGAGTAATACAATATATATGGTACACATATATAAAGTATGTACTCTCTTGCGCAAAAAACTATAATTATATATAGTACAATTAATTAAAACAATTATAATTTTTAATTATGTATGCAAACTATAGACTAATGTGACAAATTTATGAGTAGTTTGTGTTGGTGACTGTGATTGTTGCCGAGTCTCTTAGGACTCAACATTTTATTTTATTTGTATATATATATTTATATGTATTATTTTAATATATATATATATTTATATATTTTTTATTTATGTTTTATATTAGGAAACAACACGTAGAAACCTTTAAAGTTGTTTTTGATTTGTTTTTTTTTTTGTATTTTTTGTAGTATTATTAGTAAAGTTTTACATCAAAAGTTGAATATATATATATATATATATTTATATATGTATTTATTTGGATTGGTACAGTGAGCCCTCTTTTGAAGCAACCTAAACCAATTTATATATATATATATATATATATATATGCATAGTTTATATCTTATGCAATTTATTGGACTCCATTAATAGCTTTTAAGAGGTTTTCTTTTAAGTGCAGAAATATTAATAAAATTTTAATATGTATATATGTATATATATATATATATACATACATGTCTAACCATTTATGTATGGTATGTACTTGTATATATAGTTTATATATAAATATATATATATAGTATGTCTGCTGTATATAGTAGTTTCTTAGCATCTTCGGTTTTGTATATATTTTGGGTTATTGCTGCTAATATGAAAAACTAACATGAAGGATGGGGAGAAAGGGGTAAAAATTTACAAGCAACTTTTGTGGCATCTAAATGCAAGGAATTTGGTTTATCTGATATTTTTCTAGTTCATTTTTTATCTGTATGTATGTACTGTTTGTAGTACTCTGAGTCAAAAAGTAGAACTTATACAATAGTAGGAAACGCTTCACAAATTATTTTTTTTTTTTATATATATTTATAAATCTTTAACTATGTCATTATTCATATATTGTTGTTGTTGTAGTTATTTGCTGTTGTTTTAATGTTGCTGCTGTTATAGCTATTATTATTGCTGTTGTTGTTGTAGTTCTTGTAGGCTGCCCCTTATATGGAGGAGTTCAATTTGAGCAATCGATCCGGATGTTTGACACGTAAATGTGATCGTAGTGTATCAATCCGACTGTATGTGGCCGGGCAGTATGGGCACATGGATCGCTGAGCGGTATGGGAGTGAAAATGATGCCAACGATTGGTTACTTCCTTGCCACAGGAACGGCAACGCCACATTGTGCCAGGATCGCGGGACGGTGTAAACATATTATGATAGGACATGGTATGATGCGAATTGTGACCGGTACCAGTTGGTGTATTACCGCCGACTCCTCCCATGCCGCCAGTTTGTGATGGATGATAGCCATGGGCAGGTGGTGTACCGCCAGCAATATTATTATGTCCATTACCAGCAGCTCGTATATAATGTAATGGACTGTATTCACTCTTCAAAGCAGCTGATAGATGTATGCCAAACGGTGGCGGAGGTGATGCCGAGGAGGATGTCGACAGCGGTGTGGAGAGGTGGTGACGTATGGCGGCGCCTGTGTCGAGAACGAGAAAGAGAAGAACAGACACACAACAGCCCGTCGAGCGGGACGAAAATCAGCCCAGAGAAATAGATCTTTTTGTTTTGTTTTTTTTTTTTTTGGTTTTGAATTTGAATTTTGTAATTTTTTTTTTTTCGTATCATAAGAATTGAGATATAGAGTAAGACAGAGACAGAGAGATAGAGAGTGACAGATAGCGAGAAAAAGAAAGGTAAAAGAAATAAAGTTTTGTGAGCAAAAAAAAAAAGAAAAGAAAAGAAAAATGTACTCAGAGGCTCAGAATTACAAACTAAAATGCCATTAAAAAACAACTAAGAAACTAAGTACAAATACTAAAAGAAACAAAACATAAACTATATACATACGTACATATATTATATAGATTAAATATATGTATATATATATATATATATATGTATATAGACAGTCGTTGGCTAACTACGTTCAAGCAACTTAAAAATAAAAAAAAGAAATTCACAAAAATCACATAATAATAATTATAATAATAATAATAATAATAATAGTAATAATAACTAACTAATTTAGACTAAAACTATAAAAAATTATAATTTATATATTATTTTATATATATATATTTGTATATAAGTGTGTGTAATAATATTAAAACAAACAAATTATATATAATATTCATATATAGCATGAATTAACTTTGATTTTCCTAATTTCATTTTTCACTTTTCCATTTCAATTTTTTCCCTTCACATTTAGCGTGCAAGTTTTTAGTTTAATGTTTAAACATAAATTTATTTTGATTGTTGATTTTTACATATATATATACATATATATATATATTTATATATTTTTATATATATGTATGTGTGTGTTTATGTTTGTATGTAAGGTACTTTATAGGATATTCTATACTCAGTTCATTTTTTATATTAAAAGTAAGAAATTAGTTACAAATTAGCTGGTATAACGCTTTTATGTATAAATATATATATTACATATATTTTTTTAGTACAAATATATATATTTATATATATGCATGTAGTATATAGTTTAAAAGGCATTTCGTGTATACAAACTCTTCCATTGAATAAAACTTGCACATAAATGTTGCATAGCCTGTGGCTGCAAGTTATATGTTTGTTTGCCTGTATGTTGGTATGTGTGTGGTCGTGTTTGTCATATAAATTAAGTTATATACTTCATATATATATTATATATATATATATATATATATATGATGCATATAATTGCATAATAGCACTGCACTTACTTATTTTGGGTGTAACTAATTTATGCGAAGTTTAATAAAACTTTTTTGTTGCATTTCAAATTTTTTTTAAACAAAATGAAATCAAATTAAATAAATATGAATTATTTGATATTTGATATATAATAAATTTATATATAATATATATTTCTAATATATATGTAATAAAAAGAAAAAAACGTTATATACATATTATTATAAATAAATAAATAAAAAGTAGTTAAAGGTACAACATAAAATAAAAAAAAAACAGGAAATTGGGCCGAGGTTTGAAAATTTGTCACACATTATGTATATATATAAATAAATAAATATATATATTTATATATATATATATATATATATTTGTATATGTGTGTATTTATGAGTGTATAGTGTGTGTGTATTTGTAATGTTTTCTTTTAAATTTTTGCTTTAAGTCTAATGGGCACCCCGTCTAAACTCTTTGGAAGCACAATTCAAAGCATTCAACTCAGAAAAGAAAGTAAAAAAGTGATCACCATTTTTTTTAATTCTTTTTTTTTATTTTATTTTTAAAATTTATTTGCATTTTTTTTTATTTTGTTTTTGTTTTTTTTTTAATTTGTGTGTCGTTTGATTCCTCTTTTCATTTAAGTTATTTTCAAATTTTGTTTATTATTAAAATTATTTATATCATTATTAATATTATTATTAGATATTTTTATTTTTGCACTCATTTGTAATAAATTAATATAACTCTGGCATTAATGCTTAGAATGTTTATTCAAATTTCTTTTTTATATATATATTTAAAGTATATATATTTATTTTTAACAAATGCTGCAAGTTTGCTGAAACTTGCTTCAAAATTTCTGTTTTTTTGTGTGTTTCATTAATAATTCTGTAAACATTTTTTTTTGTTTTACTTTGTATATATATTTTTTTTTAATAAATTTTATTTATAAATAAAACTAAAATTATTTGTGTTGCGTTTATTAATACAATTAATATTAATACTTAAGAACTAAGATTACAATGAAACTAGTTAAAAAAAAGTTTAGAACCTTTTCTTTTTAATTGAACTGCAACAAAATGCGCTCAAAATGTTGCACGGCTGTTAAATTAGTTGAACAAATTAATAAAAGAAACAAAACAAGTAAGTAACAAAAAAACAAACAATTTTGTTGCATGTTTTTTCTGTTAAATTTTCTTTTTTTAAATATATAAAAAATTTGTAGTCTTTTTGGGATTAAACAAAATAATAAATATTTATATATACCATAAATTTGTTGTTGTTTGATATTATTATTATTATTGTTTTGGGGCAGAGTGAGGCTTGGGAGGAAGAGCTTCAATTCATGATGTGTATGTATGTGAGAGTGGGTGTGTGTGTCTGTGTGTGTAATTATGGTAAGTTATGACATTTAAGTATTTGAAATAGACACAGAAATTTAGCGTAAAGTTTTCATTACCTAATTGTATCATATTTGTGTATATATATATATATATAATATTACCATTATATATATGAATATATATAACTGACAGATATAATATATAGTTAAGCTGATATGCTAACATTCATTTAAATCTTTCAATATATATATATATATATATATATTTATATACATATATATGTATTTTATATAGTATATTTTAGCTGTAATTCAAATGGTTTTCCCTACTAAAATACAATAAATTCTGCAAGCTGCAACTCTCCATGCATTTTCCATTACATTTTCCACACATTTTCCATACATTTTCCTTACGTTTTCCATTATATATTCTTCATTCTTCATTCTTCATTTATTTTCATCTTACTTAAACAAAAACTAGTCATATTGCACATACATAAGTTCCAAAGCTGTCTCCTATATAGTATATATATATAAATATATACCAGGCGATCGATAAAATTTAAAGTATATTTGGATTTAGCACCATTTTGCATACCATACAAATTAGATGTACATATATAACATATATATTAATAGTAATAATAATAATAATAATAATAAGAATATAAACTCCATTTTCCATTTATATATAACTAAAAGAAAATTGTTTTCATCTCATTTTTTTCAATTTGTTGCATTTTGTTTTTTTTTTATCTTTATAATTAACATAATTTCATTTTGTAATATGTGTATGTGTGTTGGTAGTGTGTGTGTGTGTTTTTTTTTTTTAGTTTAACTATAATTATCACATCATATATAGATAAATTTCATGTTGTTTAACAAAATCCAAGTTTTAAATGTTTATAAAAAATTAGTTTAAAAAAAACATAAAACAAACATTAAGTCGGGGCAGTATATGTTGATATATATATATATATATATATATATATATATATATATATATATATATATATATATATATATATAATAATAATAAAATTAAAATATATTTATATATATAAAAGTGTAAATGTTAGAACAAAATAAATAAATTTTAATTATTTAAATATATAATCAAAAATTTGTTTTACTTTTCTTTTGCTTTTGTTTTCAATAACAAAAATCAATTCAAAATAACAAAAAAAGAATCTACTTAGTTAGGATATGTATAAAAGTATATATGTTTAAATATATATACAAAATGCTGTAAAAATTAATTAATTAAAATTAATATAACTTAATTATTTATACATATATATAAATATATGTGTAGACTGGTTAACAAAGTTCTGTCCCGACAACTCACATGCAAAATTTTCTTTTTTACTTGTTATTTGCTAGCTTAATCATTTTGTTTCAAATTTAAATACATACACATACATACAGCACTCACACATATATATATATAAATAAACGTTTTAATATTTTAATTTATATATTAATTTAGTTTGCCTATGTCTTCTATTTGTTGCAAGTTTAACATTAAAACGCACAAAAATATTTGTACATAATAAAAATGTTTTTATATATATAAATGTAAGTATTGTTTACATATATATATATATATATATATATATATATTGATATTATATTTTACAATTATTTTATATATATATATTACATAACACTTAAGAACATTTGTTGATTTTAGCTGCAAATTTATGTTGAAAGTGCCTTTTGCTTGATTAAATACTTAAAAACTTTCTTTCTATATCAAAGTTAAGTCTGTCTGTGTCTGTGTGCGTATATATATGTTTATGTATGTGTGTTTGTGGGTTTTTGTTTTTTAAGTGCGTTAATGTAGCTTCAGCTATATGTGCTGTTTTTAATTAGTTTTTATCGAATGGTAAACAGGTGCAAAGAGTTGTGTAACAGCAGCAGCAACATTACAGCAGCAACTACAAAAAAATAAATTACATTTAACTAACAATTAAATGTTAAAAACTGTCCACTTGTATATATTTATATAATGAACTAGTTTTATTTATAAATATATGTAAATATATATATGAAGTTATAATTTAGTTTTGATACTTTTAAAAATTTCATTTGAAGTTCTAATTTTTTTCTGCCTTGGAAACCCTGTGCTTTGCCTATTTTGTTTGTGTATTTGATTTATAGGAAAGAAACCTTTTATAATTTATATAATTTACATAATTTATATATTATTTTTTTTTTTAAGTTTTCTTATTAATTATTGAACTATGTAACTGTAAACAACAGCTGAATCCAGTTGAAACCATGAAACTTGCATAGTTCAGCTTTTGATTTTACATTTCAATTCTTTTCATTCTATATATTTATATACATATATATATATATATATCTGCCAGTATACTGCTTCTTCTTCTTCTTGTCTAACTCCTGTCTATATAATTGACAAATAAATTTGGCTTACCATAATATTTTTTAATGCATGGTCAACATTAAAGATTTCATTCAATTAATTATTATATTTTGGGCAAAAACTGAGTATCAATTGTTGCTGCAGTTGTAGTCGCAGTTGCAGTTGCAGTTGCTGTTGCTTTACTGTGGCAGCTGCCTGTTGAAGTATCTAGAGTTATTGGCATAACGATTATTAGCATTAGCATTATTATTAATATTATTATTATAATTAGTTGTTGTTGCAGAAGTACATGAAGTTGTAGTTGTTGCTGTTGTTGTTGCTACAGTTGAACTAGTTGTTGTATTAGCTTCCATACGATTGGCATTTGTTGTATTGTTATCGCTGTTATCGATGTTGCTATTGCACATAGTATTGCTGATGGCTAAGAGATTGCTGCCAGCAGCATTGCATGGATTAAGTTGTCTCAGCTGTGACATATAATGATTAAAACTTTGCCTCATACAATTGGCCATTTGATTATGTTGCTTTTGATTTTGTTGTTCCTGTTGCTGTTCCCTTTCTCTTTCCCCCTCTTCATCCAGTTCATTGTCACTCTCATCAATGACAATCGTTTGGGCCTGTTGTCGATGTTGCTGCTGCTGCTGTTCTTGATGTTGCTGTTGCTGTTGCAGTCTCATGTTGCCGTTGCTTAATGTTGATTGCTGTTTGGCCTCATTAAACTGTTGATAATAGTTGCGTGCATAAAAATTGAAGGGTTGTGCTCTGCGTTGTTGCTGCTGCTGCAGTTGCAGTTGTTGTTGTTGCTGTTGTTGCTGTTGATGTTGCTTTAGTTGATAGTTAGTGGCAAAGTGCGGCTGCTGTTTTATATTTGACTCGTCGAGGTTCCAAGCACCAAAGTTCCAGGCCAAGTACTGGCTGTATCATTCGCTTGTTGCATTATGTTGCTGCTGCTGATGATGTTGCGGCTGTAATTGTTGATGCAACATATGCTGTTGCGCTAACGCATGTGCATGTTGCTGCAGTTGTTGCTGCTGCTGCTGCTGCTGCTGCTGCTGTTGTTGTTGCTGTTGTTGCTGCTGCTGTTGTTGCTGTGTTTGCTGCTGTGACTGTTGTTCGCGGTGTTGCTGCTGTTGCTGTTGCTGCGCAGCTGTAAATGCAGCTGCAGCTGCCGCTGCCATTGCTGCCTGCGATGCAGCAGCTAGCTGTGTTGCAGTAGGCGTTGCCGCACCCACACTTGTCGCTGAGCCAGGCATTAGATTATCAAACTTGCGCGTATCCGGATTATACATGGGATGCTTGAACTTGCAATGGGTACGTAGATTATCGCTGCGGGTGTATGTGGCACGGCAGAGGGGGCACTCGAAACGGCCGGGGAAGTGGACATGGTAATGGTTGCGTATATGCGTCACGACCTTGCCACAAAGCTTGCAACGATGCAAATTACAGCCACCAGATAGACGCTCAAATGTAAGCCGCATGTGCCAGGCCTTTGAGCCTTTGGTTTTAAATTTAATCATTTATTTTTATATAATTTTCATTTAAATTTTTATTTTAATAATTTTTGGTTGTTTTCAGTTTTGTTTTGGTTTTTGTTTTTTTTATACATTTAGTTTTTTGTTTTCGTTTTTTTTTTTTTTTTTGGTTCAAACGCGTAAAGAAAAAAGAAGAGAAAAACAATGTTGTTGTTGGTGATTCACAGAAACAGAAAAATTATTTTTATAATTATTATGCTTAAGCTGTATATAATTATAACTGGAATATGATGTTTATTTTGTTTTTGTTTTTTTTTTTTGTTTTTTTGGTTTTATGTTTTAGCATTTCAACTAATTAAATTACTATTTGCCCTTAGATTATTATATAATTTTTATATGCATTTATTTTATTAGCTTTGCCAATGATTTTGGGGAGTGAATTTCTAATAAAAACAAATAATTTAGTAGAAACTTGTGTGAGTGGGTGAGGGGGACACCATGAGTAGGAGGGCAGGGATTTGGGTTAATTTATTTTGAATAAAAAATAAATCGTTTTTTTAAATTAAATTCAATTAAATAAATTGCACGCAAAATTTTGTTACACCCAAAAAAAATATTAGTTAAAAAAAAAATTTTTTTTTTTGTTTATTTTTTTTAAGAATTTTGAAGAAAATGTGCGCAGAGAATTCTATAAGAAAACTACACACGAAAGAGAACAAAGAAAATTCATTGGCAAAATTAAATTATTATTAATTAATTTTCTTTAATTTAAGACTTAAATTATATATTTATATATAAATATATTTATCAAAAAATTATGTACAAAGATCAATAAACTGTGACAAAACCCCAAAACCAAATTATTTATGAAAGAGATATACATATATAATTTATTGTATGTGTGTGTATGTGTGGTATTTGTAAACGATATATATCGCTACATATCGCTGGGTGTTAAATGGTTTAATAGTTAAAATGATGTATTGATGTATTGATTGATTTATTTGGATTGATTGTTTGGTTTTATTACTGCGTGTGTGTGTTTTTTTTTTCTTTATTGTCTGTTAATATGATTTAACTAATTTTTCTCTTGTATAAGCCGAAACCATATTAATCTCAAGTTTGTTATATCGGTATATCATTTTTATACCAATAATTATTTTAATATTAATATTTTTTTTTTTATGTGTTGTGTGGGGAATTGATGGTAAGATGAATGTACAAGGTAAGGGCCAGTATACACGGGTTATAAACGTTATAAACACTGCAATTTGTATTAAGTATATTCATATATATATATATATTTAATAGGGAATGACAGACAGAGAGAAAGAGAGCGACTATATATATATACTTTACAATATATATATATATATATATATATATATTTATGATATCCAATTTAAAAAAAACAACAATATCAACACCCCTCCTGCCTGTTGAACTAAGGAGAACTCAAACAAATTAAATTTAATAAAATAAATATAAATCCTGTTGTAAACAGAGCGCATAAGACAGAGTGAGTGAGAGAGAGACAGAAAAAAAACATATATAAATATTTCTATATATGGACAAAGAGAGAGAGATAGAGAGAGAGAGAGATAGTGACGTATCTATAGCAAATGAATGAGAGCAAATGTTTTATATATAAAATTTTTTGTATTTCTTTTTATATATATTTATATATATATATTAATTAAACATAAACATAAAAAATTTTCAATCGTTTGGCCAATTCCTGTTTTTTTTTTCAATAATTTTAAAATTTTATTTAAAATAAAAACTTAAAGAAACCTTAACTTAATACGTAATAATAATAATAATAATTTTATATATAGATAGATAGTTAAATATAGATATAAACTAACTAAGTATATAGATTAGAATCAAAATTGTGTGTTAATCCTCTTAGCTAGAGCTTAGAAAATGAAAACTTACCGTAGTTAGACAGAGATAGAGAGAGTGCGCTTCTTTTATTTATTAATATTATTCATTATTAATATTATTATATTATTATATTATTATTTTGGTATTAAATTTATTGATCTTTTTTGTTAGTTAAGTGTAATTTTCTTCTTTTTTTTTTTTTGGTAAGAGAAAAAAGAACTGGAATTTGATTTGAAAGAGTTTTATTAAGTTTTTAAGTTAAAGTTAAAGACGTTAAGTATTTCTATAGAGTTTGGACTTGCCTTGAATTGAATTGAATTTGCTTTTGTTTTTGCTTTTTCTTTGCTATTTTTAAATATTTTGCAAATTATTCTTATTTTTATTTTATTTATTTTCACCTTTAGCAAAACATTTTTTATATATATTTTTTTATTTTTGTTTTTATAATTTTTATCTAAATATGCAACAAAATGTCGTTCGGTGGTTGTTTTGCCAAAATATATTCTAAGAGCACAATTATAAAGTATACAACAAAATTGAGCGCTCAATTTCTTAAACAAACACACACAGTCACATATACACAGACAGTATATATATATATAGATGCAGTAAATCTTGCACATACTCAAAAAGTTAAACAAATTGCAACAAATTTTGAGTACTTTTAATTTCCGCAAGTTTCTTTGCCCGAATCGTGCAACATTTTTCGCTTTTTTTAGGAATTTTCTGTTTTCTACATTTTTTTTTAATAATTTTTAAGTTAATATCAAATTTTATTGCTAATTTTAAAAATATTTATTTTTTTTTAACTAAAATCAGTTACAGCTTTAATTAAGAGTAGAGCTGTGCAAGTATTTTCAACTCCATCAACGCTCTGCAATATTGCCTGCAAGTTTTATTGCATCTGCTGTATATGTAATATATAACAATCTTATTAAATCTCAGCCAAGTGCAAGAAGTGGGCTCAATACGACTGGCACAAGGTGTTTGCTATAGAAATTAGGCGCTTCCCAAACAATATGACAATAATTTGTGTTTTTTGTTTTCATCTTTGTTTTCTTTTGTTTTGATTTTCTTGTTTTCTTTTTCCAAATGACACAAACATTTAGTAATATAACGAAATATTATTATTAATATAATTTTCCTTTTTTTCTACAACTTAATTATGGGAAATCATATTGATTTCTATTGCTTTTGATTTATTTTTTTCATTTTTGCTTTTCCAAAGTCTCAGCTACTTTTTAGTCTCGTTGTTGCTTTTGCCTCACTCGTTGCATTTTCATTTTATTTTAATATATTTTTTATTTAATTTGGACGTCATAAAAATGTTTATTCAGTTTTAATTTATATATATATATAGAAGATTCTTTTGTATATAGCTTTTGACTAATTTTATAATAAAATTTGCTAATATGGCACACAAAAACACAAAACATTTGTTAAAAACTCACTACAGCACATGTTAAGTGTTAAGAAAAAAAAAACAAAATAGAAAAGTTGCAAATTTAAAAAAAAAAATAAATAAATAATAATAAATAGTTTTGGAATTCTAATTTAATACTTTTCAAAGTTATATCTTAAGTACTGGTCTCGGCATATATATAAATTGATGTATATATATGATTGTAATTGTTTCATATATAATTTTGATGTAAAAAAAAAACATCATTTTTGTTTTTAAGTACAATAACAATAATAAAAAGTCTTAAAAGAAAGAGAGAACAATTTTTTTTGTTTGTTTTTTAGTTTAAAATCTGATTTGAATACCTCATGTTTTTTATATAATATATTTATATAGATATAATATTTGTTGATAAGTTTAAAATTTGAAAACCTTATTTGATTTCATTTGATTTGATTTGATTTTTAATTTTTTGTCTTATTTTTGATTATGTTTTTTCTTTTTTTTTTTATGTAAAATTTGTATTGAAGAAACTCTTAGAAACTTTACTCTTAGGGAGCTACAATATAATATAAATTTCTATGGATCCTAAATAAAGTATATACTATATACGTATAGCTGGGTGCAGACTTGAAGAAGTTTTAGGGGGAATGGGTTTAGGTTATTTACGTATGCGATAATCGATTTCGATTATGTATATATATATTTATCGATATATTTGTTAAGTGTTTAGAGAATTGATCACATATGTACATAATGACTGAAGAAACGATCCTTAATATCCGCATGCTTGATCTTGCAATGGGCCTTCATATTGTCGCGCCTGGTGAACTTCTGTCCACAGACAGGACACTCATGACTTTGGGGTCGATGGATGTTGGCATGATGCCAGCGATTTGAGACAATTTTGTTGCAACTAACACAACGATAGAGTGTAGGCAATGTGCCAGATAGTTGCACGAACAGTGTTGAATAGTCAATGTTGTGATCTCGTCGATTGGCTGCTGCAGCTGCTGCCGCTGCGGCTGCTGCTGCTATTGAAGTGCTGCTGCCGGAGGCATTCGATGAACTTGGCTGCGGCGATGTGAGTGGTACAACGGCAGGTTGATAATGTGGCGAGGCAAGTGTATGGGGTGTTGTATGATGAGCATGTTGAGCATAACTATGCCCTAGCTCCAGTTGATGAACTTGTTGCTGTTGCTGCTGCTGCTGATGCTGTTGTTGCATGGCGGCAGCGCAGTTGGAGATGGATACACCGTTGGGTGATTGTGGTAGAGCATAGCTCAAATGCGTCTGTTGTTGCTCCCGATATGTGGGTGAATAAGAAGCTTCAGTGGCGCACAAGGTCTCTGTCGCTGTAGCAGCTACAATTGCGCTGCTGCTGTGACGACCCAGATTCAAGGCCGTCTGTGGTGCATGCGGATGTGGATGTGGATGTGCGTGAGGGTGTGGGTGTGGGTGTACAAGTGAATGATTATGTGGCAGCAATTGTTGCTGCTGACGATTGCAGCGTATGGCACGCATATTACGCTCCCTGCACTTATATTCACAATTATAATTGTTATCCATATAAATCTCTGTATTGGGTATATCCTCATCTGGTGGTGCATATATAATGGCACGTCTATATTTAGGTATTGCATGATGATAATGTTCTCTATGCTCTGCCTGTTCCTGCTCCTGATCCAAAAGCTCTTGTTCATCAGGCTCATGCTCAACATCTGGCTCCAGTTCCTCCTCTTCCAAATCTCGATCACGTACGCTTTGCTCTCCTTGATGTTCATTCATATCTGCCTCATGTTTGGTGGCACTGTTAAAACATTTAACGCGACCTGCAAACATTTGCGTTTCGTATAATGCGGTTTCACTGTGAGTGTTTTTTATTTATTTTTTTTGTTTTTTTTTGGTTTTTGGAATATTTATTGGCTTTTGGGTTCTTTTTTTGTAGTAGGAATTTGCCGTGTGCTTCAATATGCAATGGAATGCCAGGCCAAATGGGATGCGCAGCAAAAACATTCCATGCGCACAGTGGTCTGTAGCCAATTTGTAATGAACTAATTATATATGTATATATGTGTGCGTAATTCAGCAACTACGTATAGTTAGGCAATCGGTAAAGGTTTGTGAAACAAAACTCGCATATTAACTATTTGTTTTATATAGATGTGTGTGTATGTGTATGTTTGTATGTATATAGGGTATTGATTGGTACAAGTAGTATAAGGTTGAGATACGATTATATATATATATATATATATCTATTTATATATATATATGTACGATTATATATATAATAGGATTATGCAAAACGAATGGAATAACAATAACAGCTACAAAAATTTGTTTCTTTTTTGCTTTTTTCATAATTGTTTTTTATGTTTTTTTTTTTTTAAATCCATTTTTATAACATTTCATTTAGTTAGAAGTGTATAAATGTGTGTGTAGTATATAGTATATTTATAGTATAATATATAAAAGGTAAAACATAACGAGAAGGCATAAGGAAAATACAATTTCAAACTAGGAATAAAGCTGGCTAAATAGCTTTAATGGTACTAAAGCAATTTGTTTTCTTTTTTAATTTTTAAAAATTATAAGAAAAAATATAAATTAATAAATTATAAATATTGGACTTAAAGCTAAGGTTTTGCAGGTTTTTTGTTTTTATTTTTAACAACAAATATAATAATAAACAAAATTAAAGCTACAAATTATATATATAAAATTTGTTTTTATATAAATATTGCATATAAGGAATAAATAACAAATAAAATAAAACAAAATTTATGTTTGTGTCATTTGTGAAGATTTACAATTAATTTATAATACAATTCTTATATTTGGTTTTATTTTTTTTTTTTTTAACAAATGGTATAACATTTTGGTACTTCAATGTTGCAACAAATTTTTCAGTTTACCTAAATTTGTATTTAACAAAATTATTTAATATTTTTTTATAAGATTTTCCTTTATCTATTAAGCAAATTCCAGTTCTTTTTTCTTTTCTTTTTTTTTTTTTTGACCTAAGTAAGGGTAATAGTTATTAATATTATTTTTACTTTTTGCGCAATGTTGAGCCAATGTACTATGTCCTTAATACGTTCGTCAGTGCACTTAGAATTCGTTTATAATACACACGCACACACTCAGACACACACACACACACACACACACATACATACATACAGATTGAAACACACATAGAGCAACACATACACATAGATATATACACACATAATATATAAAGTAAAGAGGCAAAAATATATACGAATAAAAACATTTAGTAGCTTGACGAATACCAATTAAGAGTTGTATAAAAATTAAAGAAAGTAAACGAAAGAATGAAAGAAAGAAGAACAGACAAACATTTACAATTCTTCTTTAAAGAATTCACATTAAAAATTTTATAATTTAATATGCAGCAAATGTTAGTGTAAATATTGAAAACAATTAAATTATATATATATATAAAGATATAGATATAATTAAGTACATATATATTTATATATATATATATATATATATATATGGAAACTGTATGAAAATTTTGAAGCACTCTCTATATATTTGTTTTTCTTTTCAGTGGAATTATTTAAAGTTATAGAAATTATTATTTTTTGTTTTTGTTGTATTTTTTTTTTATATATATATGTACGATTATTCGATTTTCTTAGACAATAAGTTGCAACATTAAAGACGAAAATAGAGTTGAAAAATTTTGAGGATTTTTTATTATGTTTTTAGCAAAGTTTTTTTTATTTATTTTGTGAGGGAGAAGAACAAAGGAAAAACAAAAGCAAAAATAAGTAGAAGGAAAAAGTAGTAGAGAAGGATATGAGAGAAGATATAGCACATATATCTTATATGTCTTATTTAAAAAATTAAACAAAACTTAAAATTGGTTTTGATTATTTTTATCGCATATGTTGTGTGTGTGTGTGTGCGAATGTGGAAAAAGGGACACAAATTTTTCTAATTTAATTTATGTTCTTATTTTTATTTTAATTTATTTTTTTATTCATTACTTTATTTGTTTTTATTTTTTAATTATTTTCTTATTTATCACTTTATTTATATTTATTGTTAATTAATTAAATTTTATTATGTTTATTTATTAGTTTTTTATAATTTATTATTAATTATATATCTGTAATTTTGTTAAATAATTAATAATTAAACTTATTAATTTTTTATTTCAATATAAATATTTTTTTTTTTTTCATTTAATTTTCTTTTCTTTTTATTTTTGTATTTATTAATAATTTTTATTTAATTAGTTAATATTATTTTTTTATTTATTTAATTATTCACATAGTTATTTATAATTGAAAATTTTATTTTTTAGTTGCTTAAATTTTTTTTAATTTTTACTTTTTGCGCCATTGTATGAAAGTGAAATAAGTATTTAATTTTTGTTGGATGTCAGCGGGGGTATTTTCCTAAGTATTAATGTGTTTGTAAAAGTTAAAACTATTTTCTTTTATGTTTTCATAAAGAAAATTATCAAATGTCTTTAAGAAAATAATAATAAAATGTTGTAGGACATTAAAATAAAAAATAAAATAAAACTTAAAATTAAAAGAAAGTAGTTATATATATGCGTAAAAGATTGGAAAATAAATATTTATAATTTAATTAAATAGATAATAATAATAAAATATAATTTTGGAATTGTGTGTATATATGCGTGTGTGTGTATGCGTCATAAACATGCAACATGCGTCAACATACAAAACTAAGCCAACTAACTATACGATATACAATAAACGGTATAAAAATTACGATAAAGATTACAATTACGATAAATAAAAGAGATTTGCCTAAAAGCTATATAAACTTTATAATCAGATATAAATATGTGATTATAAAGGTAATACAACATAATGATAACAACAACAAAGTTTACCAAACATAGATATATATATATATAGTGATATATATTTATATATTGGATATATAGTAGACTAGCTGTAGGTAAGCATAAACTAATTGGTAGGAGAGGTGTTGAACTGTTGCTCTAGCAAATGGCAATATATTTATATATATATATACATATACATAAATATATATATATATATATATAATTTTATTATTATTATTATTATCATCATCATCATCATCATTATCTCTGGCTTAAGACTTAACATTCAAAGATACATAGGGAAAATAATAGATAAATAAATACATAAATACAAAAGCAATATATAAAAGTATAAAAGGTATAAAAATAAAACTATAAGGATCGCTAGAATCCACGCAATGATAGAGGGAAACGGGAGGTTGGGGAAAAAAGGCACCTTTTTAACTGATTTATTCTATGGGTTTATTGCATGCAGGATTTATATATATATATATTTATTTATATCTCTATATATATATATATATATATATATATATATAGTTTAGTTAGACGAAACAATTGCAACTAAATTGTAGAAATATTTTGCTAGCTTTGCAAGCTATGCATATCCAATTTTTTGCAGTGTATTCGTGTAGTGTAATTAGGGTTTGGGGGGTAACTAAGGGTTAGGGTAGAGTATTACGTTAACTAAAATTGTTTTTTATTTTTATTTGCTACAGGAAAGTTTTGTTTTCATAGAGTTATAGGGCAGGTTATACGAAATTAATAATTGGTTGTTTTGTATTTAATTTACACTAAATTTTTACTGTTTTCTTTTTTAAATTTTTTCATTTTCTACAAGACTTTTTTTTGGGGCTCAAAAAATATATAAACTAATTAAAAAAAGACCAAAATAAGGAATTTTTTTTTTACAGGAAAAACAACAAATTTTGCAATTTTTACATTGAATTATAAATTTTCTTTTTTTTTCAATTATTTTCGAGTGCATTTTGGTTTTTTAAAGCACAGATAGAAAATAATATATAAAATTATAATCATAATAATTATACTGGAAGGTATCGATACTAATAGTTAAGTAAATGTAAGTACTCACCGTCAATGTTGTCCGTTTGATCGAGTGGCAACTGTTTGGCGTCGTTGTGCTCATCCCTGGCATCGGCTGCCTGCAGAGCGTGTTGTGTGAGCAGCGTTGACATATCCTCGGCGTGCATTTTGAGTGCAGCGGCGCTCTAAGGACATGCAGCAGAGTGAATCACAAACACGAAGACAGACAGATAGAGAGAGATAGGAAAGAGAGAGAAGGAGTGGTAAAGCAATGAGTGGAAGAAAAAAAAAACAAGTAAAAATTGTAATTCAGTTGGAGATACAAAAAAAAAAAAAATAATTGTAATTTTTTATTTAAATCAATTTCAAAATGCTTCAAGCTGCTTAACAACTAATTACAAAAGCTACTAAAACTAAAACCTAATGCTAATCCTGAGTGTGCATTATATATATATATATATATATATATATATGTGTGTGTGTGTATTTGTATGTTGGTATATAAAGGCGGGTATAGAGCTGATTGGCACAGCATTAGGTGCTATCCTCGCCCACATTTATCGTTATAATTCCAGGCAACTTTTGATGCTTTGAAGTGTTGCTGCTGCTGCCGCTGTTGCTGCTGCTGTTGGTATTGGTATTGGTATTGGTATTGATGTTGCTGCTAGTTGCTGCAGCTGACTGATTGCCTTGCTCCTGCATTTCACGCTCATAACAGAGGCGATGCGACTTGCATTTGTTATGATGATTAACAATCTCCAGGCGAAAATTCGAATTTCCCTCAACAAAGGATGTGCGTATATCGGCCAATTCAGAGCTCCATTTGCGGCAATGTTTGCAGTACATTGTATTGGCCAATTCATCATACTGCAGCCAATCAAATTGATATAGCCAATTGGCACGGAAACGTCCACTTTTGCGTGAACTGCTGGTGGTGTTGCCACTGCTACCTGTAGCAGTGGGTGGGCCTAATAATTGTTTTGATTGACGTTGCAATTGTTGTGGTTCATGTTGTTGCTGTTGATATTGTTGATGTTGTTGATGCTGTTGATGGTGTTGCTGTTGCTGTTGCTGCTGTTGTTGTTGCTGTTGCTGACGTTGTAATAAACGCTGTACAGTAGTGTCAAGCGTTTCCTGTTGATATTGCAATTCCAATGTCTTAAGTTGCGCTTCCACAGCATGTTGCAACAACAATTGATGCATTGAAGCAGATGCCGTTGAGGAGCTTGTTTTATTTGTGTCTTTTGTATTGCACAATTTGGGCTAATCAAACCCAGATATATATAGATATATATTTTTATATGTACAACAAAAGAATAGAACAGAAAACAAAACAAAATAGAAAATCAACTTAAGAGAAAAGAAAAATAAAAAGAATGTGGCAAAACAACAATCTACTGGTAGAAGAAGGAAGGATTTATCGCTGTCTTGTCAAATTGTTGAGATTTTTTCTTTTTCTAGGCCGATATAACATAAGATATATATAACATATATAAGAAAATCTGCTATATATATATATATATATATATATATATATATATGCATTATATAAACAACAACCAATCCTTCGTTCTAATCGCAATTGTTTTTATGCGAAATTTTTTTTGACTTTTCTTTTTCTTAAATTTTACAATTTTTGTTAGCAGCTTTTGTAAACAATTTCATTCTTTTTCTGGCTAGAAGCATTTTGTAATTGGCTTAAAGTACATGTATTTTATATATATATATATATATATATATATTCTATATATACATATCTATATATACAAAAAGGAAGCTGCGGATTTTTGTACATAACAAAAAAAAAAAAAAGTAACTAAAGAAAAAAAAAAATAAAAAGGAAATTGGAACCATCGCATCGGTCCAAAAGAAAAAACCTTAACAATTAACTTAACAACTAATTAAACAAATTACTATTAGCTAGTAATTGTGGATAGCAATAAGGATTTAAGGATTCAAGGCTATTAACTTACCGGCAAGTAATCGGGTGGTAAACCAACATGATGCTCACGATGTTGTTGCTGTTGTTGCTGATGTGCATCCATTAGCTCCTGTTTAATACTTAGCGATTGACTGAGACTGCTTAGGGCACTAGCCGCGCCCACATTACCACCGCCCAAATGGCCAACTGTCATTGATAACGGTGAATCGCGTCTACCAACAATAGCATCCTCCGATTCTGATGTGCTGCCACCTGTTTTTGGCACAGGACTCGACTTAAAATTGCTGTGTGCGCTGGCCTATAAGGCAAATAAAAACCAACAATTAATATAAAAAATTAATATATAAACTATATAATTAATAAATAGTATACTTAATAGACATAGTATAATTTTTATACACGTTTTAGCAATTAAACTTTTATTAGGGCAAAAAAATTAAAAAGAATCTAAATGAAAAATTGAAGAAAGTGCGGCACGTGGCAATGGCCCAAATTCTCTAATGATAACGCTACCACACATGTATAAACATATAAACATATAAACATATATATAAATATATATATATGTATATATATCCCAATCTAGATCTGTGACAGCTGATAGGTAACGCCCCCCTTTAGTGAAATTTGTCCACGTCATGTGAGCAAAACTCAAGTCCTATCACAAGTTCCAAAACATAAATGTTCTTCTTCTGCTTGTTGTTGTTGTTGTTGTTTGCTGATAAGAGACTCTTACAAAAATATTAACATTATGAATGAAGTAAGCACTTTATGTATACCCTAAACTAAGTACATACCAGATATGTTTAGACATTTATGAAAGCTAATCAAAAAGTGAAACAATTAAACAATCAGACCAGTAATAAGTGATAAAAAGCAATAAATTTTGCTCATAGAAGACAATAGACGACTAGTAGATACCCTATATTAGGTACATAGTACATATTAAATAGAGTATCTACTATCCACAATAGTTACAACAGTTTTATGTCTAGTAAGAGATTTGTCTTGCTTACGTTAACAATTCATATAAAAGAAATTATTTAGTTCCTATCTAATCGAAAATGGGAACTCCTATAATTTTGTATAATCATCGTTTACAAACAACAATACACACACATACATATACATATATTATATATATTAATATGTATATATAATTCTGATCATATATGTATGGTTGTAAGGTGCGAAGCCCTTTGAACTAAGCAGACATCCGTTTGATTATGAATTGTTTTATTTTGCTTTTTCAAGTGGGTCATATAAAAGGCAGATAGGCACGATCTAACTGGAATATAAGTATATATAATATACTTATTATATATATTATTTACGACATTTATGACTTGCAATATAGTATAATAATAGTAAGGATCTATATCCGATTACAACTAACAAAATCTGTAGTATATTTCGAGTTGTAGTCCTGTAGACTGACTGCTCACCTGAGAGTCCTGCGCATAGTGCCTGTCCTGTATATGGGCCGCATTCGCATGATGGCTCGAGGACAACGAATTATCACAGTTGGATGATGAGTTCTTACGTCTGCGCTTACTACTACACAGTTGATCTACCGGCGTCGTGGACATTTCTCTATCCCGATCTCTATCTCTGCTATCATTTCGTTCTCGATTGTTGTTGTTGTTGTTGCTGCTGCTGCTGTTATTGTTGTTGTTGTTGTTGCTATTGTTGTTGTTGTTATTATTATTGCTGCTACTGCTGCTGCTGCTATTGTTATTATTATTATTGTTGTTACTATTATTATTATCCTTAGTACTGTAGTCCAGCTGCAGCAATTCATCTCGACTATCAGCACGCTCCAGCGTGCCACGTTCACTTCCTCTATCGCTGCATGCATCACCACGACTATTTAGCGCATCAGCGCTGGCGCTACGATTTGCAGCAGCAGCAACAGCGGCTGCCATGGCAGCTGCAGCAGCACTGGCGCTGCCAACGCTAGGAGATCGTTCACCGGCGCTGGTTGTTAAACCGAGCGCTGCAACAGCAGCATTTACATTGCCACCGGCGGCTGCAACAGCAGCAGCTGCTGCAGCAGCAGCCGCAGCAGCAGCTGAGCTGCGTTCACTTAGACTGAGACTGCTGCTGCTGCGCTGTAGATCATCGCGTAAATCGCGTTCGCAACGGGAGCGCAGGGAATCGCGTGAATCGCGCACATCTGAACCCAAGCCACCATAGGTGGGACCACGCCCAGTGGGCGAACTAGCAGCCGAATCGCGCAGCTTATCACAATCAGAACGATAATTCAGATTGTTGTTGTCTGTGAGGCCACGTACCTATTAGCAATGAATCAAGCATGAAATTAAACTATAAAGGATATAAAGGATAAGAGTTTGAACAAACCTGCAGACTTTCGGCGGTTTTAAGAAACATGGGTAATGAACTCTGACCCACATTGACCTCACCCTTGTACATAAAGTCAAGCAGGGAGCGCATTTCTGAGTATCTAACATCTTTCAAATATATGATGGGATGTGGATGTTGATTCTGTAGGAAAATCGTCTCAAAATATGGACTGCAGGCTGACAAAATAGTTTGATGTGCCTGAAAACAAAACATAAACATAATATATATATATATATATATATATATAATTGTATATATATATATATATATATATAAAAACTTACCTTGACTGTTTCACCCTCACAGGCGAGAGTGACATCGCAGAGCGCCTCACGCTGCAGCAGTGAGGTCAGCACGCCGGTCAGATTTGAAGGATGATTGTTCCAGCGTAAACAGAATTGCTGGTCCATAGCTCCTTGTTCAGTGTTGTACCTGCAGATCCATACAACAAAAGAATATACAGGATTAGATATTGCAGAAGTAAATTCTATATATACAAAAATATTTTTTTATAGTTATAACTATTCTTAATATTTTTTTTAATATTATTTTTATGTATATTTCCAAGTATATACAATAAATATTTTCTTTTAAAAAAATCTTTAATTTTCTTAATATATTTCTCTTCCCCAAAGTGTGTAGAATTTATTAACAACAAAAATGTTGTTAATAAATAAAAGTTAACACATACCGAAAACAGTTCATTGTAATATCAATTGATAAGCAAAAAAAAGTTGCAAATTTTTAAAGTAAACAAAATGAAATGTTGTAAACTGAAACTTTGATATCTGCTCTCTTTGTTTAATTAATTAGAACATTAGAGAAATTCCTTATAATTTATAGTTTTCAGATTCCAAAGGTTATATATACATATACATATATATGTATATATATATATATATTGATAATCATGTATTCTGCGTATTTCAATTGAAAAGAAACGGAAGTGGAAGTGATTTGTTTTTTTTACCCCATTTGAAATTTGTTATCGGTATCGTTATCGTTATCCTCATTAATTAGCAGCAGTTCGATACAGCATACAGCATACAACACATACACACACATACGCAGATACACTCACAGCAACAGACACAGACAATACAACGGTAATTTGTCATTTAACACAATTGTCTATTACAATTGGCTAAATGGCAGTCAGTAGTTGGCTTAAACTAGGCGTATTCTGATACGCTTGCTGGGCTCAAAAGTTATTAATTGCATTTCCGTTAGCCGATAACAAGCGCTAGTTGTTGCACCCTGTGATATATACATATATATATATATATGTGTCTGTGTGTGTTTTGTATGTGTATATGTTTGACTGTATTATTGCGTGTGCGTGCGCATTGAAGTGTCGAGTGTTAATTGCCATTTGTTGCCGCCATGTTCTGTGGCTACTGGCAAACTGTTAATTACTGGAGCAAACTTCCATGAAAATCTAGTTGTAAGCTGGGCCAAATTTAGCAGTTATTTCTCATATGGATAAGCGCATGTTTAGCTTCCGGTGTAACAGCATATATATCAAATATATATATATATATATATCTCTGATATTTTATAGCATATAAAAACGTATTTAGACTGTCGTTAGTTTTATGTATTAATCAATTTTAATAGAGTTATTTTATGTGTTAGTTTTAAGAGTAGAATTTTTTCTATTTATAAAATTTCATCAAGATCTATATGTATGTGTGTATATGCTTGTCTATGTAATACTCTTGTTTATTTATTTATTTTTTCTTTTAATAATTATCGCTAATCTTAACTGCCTTTGGGCAAAGTTCTGCAATAGAAGGAAGGGGGTCTGGGAGCAGCCCACAAGGAATTGATAAGAAATACTTTTGCTTTCCTTAAGCGCTTTGTGTATGTTTTTAATCAAAGAAAAGAATAAAAAATAAATATAAAAAGAAACAGTAAGAAAATAGTAGAACAGAATCAAGCACGCGCAGAGAGTGGTAGCTTGAGCTTTATGTAAAGCTTTTACTGAGAGCAATATACCAAAATGTTGGTCAGCATACGACACGCGCTGCTTAACAAAATAAATAAACAAAACGTCAAAGAACTTTTTCGCGAATGTGTGTGACCATGACGAGAGTAAGAGCGAGAGAGAGAAGAACATACGAAGCGAGATATTGTATAAAAAAAAAAAAATGAGCGCGTAAGCAAAAGAGCGCAAGCTGCAGCTGAGGGGGCGATCGTTTACAACGTGCGCACTCTCTCTTTTGCATGAATATTTGCAGGCAAGTATTCTATGTGTGTAGGTGCTTATGCATGTATGTATGTCTGTATCTATGTATATTGTGAATCTTGTGTGTGTGTGTGTGTATGATTTGTATATGTATATACATATATATATATATATATGTTTGTATATTTATTTGACAGTAACAATAATAATAATAATAATAATGATTACAGCTACACATACTGAGTCTATGTATTTGTGTTTGTTGCGTATGCGTATACGTGTTTTTTTCTGTGTGTGCGTGTGCGCTGTGGGGCCCGGCGCTGTCGTAAGCTTTTTTTTTAATTTAGAAGCGTCGGCGCCGACGTTGTAGCTGACGCTCGCAATGTCTTTATATTTTTACTTTTTTTTTGTTCATACTCTCACAGTGTTTGTGTATGGCTTCTAAAATTTAATAGCACACACACACACACACATGCATATATCTGTATACTTATAAATACACACATACATAGAACGGGCATTAAACTATCTCAGAGGGAACTTTCGCTTTCAGTCCGAGTAAACTTTTGCAATAACTTTTGCTGTTAATTTAATTTTTTTCTTTATATTTTTTGTTCTAAATGTTGCAATCGGCAAGGGGTAAGAACACGCGGTTTCAATTTTGGTATTACACATTGATTGTCGTCCATTTAATATGTGTCCAAATATTTGTGTGTGTGTGTGTGTGTGTGTACTGTGACTGTACCTATTATTAATATTATTTATGATATTCAAATTTCGGTTTATAAATATGGCAACAAATCGCAACACCAAAATTGTTGTGCATTTAAAATAATTTAGCATTTCTTTATACATATATAATGCATTAAACAGCTAAACATCCGTGTGTATGTATTTTAATATAATATTCAGATTGGAGAATTAAGATATAATGCAAAATGGTAGAACAAGTTTTTAAGATCTTCACGGATAAGCAGCTTCATTACGTATTATGGAAGATTAGAAGCGGATCATAAATTTTCGTTTCTTTTTTTTGTTATTTCTTTTGTTCTTATAATTTGTATTTTTATATTTTAATTTCAATTATTTTTATTTGTTTATAAATTTCTCTTATTTTTTATTTAATTTTTATTTAAATTTCTTTTTTTATTTAGTACTATTTATTTTATATTATTTTATTATATATTTATATTATTTGTTTTATATTTTATTATAATTTATATATTTATTGTATTATTTTTAATTTTTTTTCATAAATTTTATATATTTTATATTTGGTTTCATATAATATTTAATAAATTTATATTATAATTGTATTTTGTTTTTAATATTATTAATATTATACTTTTATTTAATATTTTGTTATATTATTTTTATATTCTTTTGATACATATATATTTTTTTTTATTTTTATTCTAATATTATTAAATAATTTTTATATTATATATTTTAAAGTATCTTATTTATATATTATTTTCTAATTATTTTAATTATATTAATTATATTATTTTTAAATATTTTAATTTAATTTTATTTTATTTTTATGCACTTTTGATGACAATTATTTTAATACAAAATTTATAATAAGTTAACACGTATAATTTACATTTTATATATAAATTTTTCCACAAAATATATTTTTCTGGAAAATTTAATGGGTGTAAACTATAATAGTTATTTATTTTCTATAACGTAATAATAGAAATGAGTCAAGTCTGCAACAAATCGTACATAAAGCCTGCATATCAAATAAAATAACGCCAAGTCAAGTTAACTTGAATACCAAGTAAAACAATAAATAATAATAATAATAACCCTTTAGGAATACTTCAATTACACTGGGAAAAATGACGAACAAAAAGAAAATTGTATATAAATTCCAAAGTGTATATATGGTATATAGAGTTGTTAGATCAATTAAACAAAAGAACTATTTATAAATATAAATATTTGTTATAAATAATTTATAAATAGATTTGTTCAAAATAATTGTGAGATCTTAGAAAAATTTTGTAATTAATTCTTGTTAAATTATTTGCAATTAATCACTTTTTACCAAAGAAAAAAACGAAAGCGTAATGCAAAAATAATAATTTTACATATTATATATGTTATTGTATATATAAAATGCAGTATATAAATAAGTTTATGTATGTATATATATATATATATATATTTGTATATTGTTGGCGCCAGCAGCGTAAATAAAACACTCAACAAATTTTTTCACTTGATTTTTTTTTGTTTTCATTGTCGACGCAGTTTATATACAGCAATTGCAATTATCAATATACCCTGTATATATTGAAAATAGTTATTTAAGGGGTATATATGTAGCTGAACAATTCTCTATTAATAAATAATATATTTTATTGAGTTTGCTTAATGTATCAATGGAACAAAACGTCTTTTAACGCAGGAAGTTTTGAGTTAACTTTAAGTTGCCGCCATTAAATTGGATTTGGTATAAGAATATATATAATATATAGTCTACATTTTAGTTACAGGGTATTTATAATGTCTAACTAGTATTTTTGCTACTTGTTTTCACTTGCACTTTTAATGCAAATTTGCAATAAAATGCAAACACAATTTGCAGTCGCTGTTGCTGTCGCTGTCGCTGTTGCTGTCGTCGTCGTCGCCGCTGTCGCTGCTGCTGTTGTTGCATTTTATTATTAATGAGTGCAATGGTAGTAGAAACTTTTACTTTCAGTAATCAATAAGTAATAATAAAAACTTGAGAAATAAGCAAAATATTTACTATCAAAAGCAATGTAATAATTAGAGTTCTTATTCGATCAGAAGATTCTTTAGAAAAGTAAATTTAGTCCTTGTTAATTGTTTCTCACGTATTTTAGTTGTGTTTACTTATTTTAATCTATTACATATATTTTTTATCGCAAATTTAGTTAAACCTAATGCAGATACATTTAGTTGAATAACACACATGTCACGTGTGTGTGTGTATAATTGTGTGTGTGTGAGTGTGTGTGTGAGTGTGTGTGTGAGTGTGTGTCGCATCTAAGTACACAGTAACTTAGATAGTCAACGCTAAAAACTTGACAATACACACGCGCATACAAACATACCCACAGACACACACACACACGCAAACAGAGAGACATAGACACGCACATAATGCTTCTTCCTCTTCCTCTATCTTACAATTGCCAACACACGCGTCCCACGCGTCGTATCAGCAATGGCCTTCAACTTTATGTTAGGTCTTATCGTCCGAGTCAGCAGTAGCAGCAAAAGTTTAGCTGCCAGCGTTTCTATTGCTGCTGCTGCTGCTGCCGCTGGCAGCGCTGCCTTATGCGCTGCCATTGGTTGCTGTAACCAACGAAATAGTTTTTCAATTTACACGTTCTAAATTGTTGGCAAGCAGCAGCAGCAGCAACGCTAAAGCAAAATGTATCTAACAGATAGACGAACACTTGACTTGTATGAAAATGCTGCTGCTGGCGCTGCTGCTGCTGCTGCTGCTGCTGCCGGACACCGCGATAATAATTATAAACACAAAGTAGTTTGTTGATATTTGTTATAGCTTTGTTGCTGTTGCCGCTGCCTCTGCTGCTGTTGTTGTTGTTGCTAGTGTTGATTTTCAATTTGCTTTGTTTATCTCTCGCATTAGAAGTTTACATGTTGGCGTAGGTTTTTTGTTACTCAGTTGCTCTGCTGCTCTACTGCCGCCGCTGCTGCTGCTGCTGCCCATTGCTTTAGTTGTTATTAATGTATTTTGTCTGCGTTGTAAATTTACCGTTGGGTTCATTGACCGTTAATGCGACGCGTGTGCGTTACAAGTTGATTGCTAGTCGCCCACATGCCCAGCACGCAAATCAATCAGTCAGTACGCACACACACACTCACACACACACACACACACATACACATATAGCTATGTCTGTCTATGCTCTAATGTCATATTAAAGATTTGCCCTTCAATGCTTAAAAGCAGTTTATAAATCGCCTAAAAAAAAGATGCGCTAACTGAGATAAATATTTATATATAAATATGTATGTATATAAGAGACACACATACATATATACAAACACAGTTAGAGATGCAGAAGGTAAACGAGATCAAGATTAGCTTTGAGGTTTACCTTGGCTCAATGGTCAAATGTGCAAAATCTGTGCCTGAAAGCTAAAAAAAAAAAAAAACTAAACTTCAAATACAGAAGAAAAAAAACTAAAATGAATCAGCCGCAAGCCAAAAAGCAAAACAACAAAAACAACATTTGAATACGTTAAGCAAAAGCAGCAACTGGCAGCAAAGAGGTTTGGCAGCAGCAGCAGCAGCAGCAGCAGCAGCAACAGCAGCAAATTGTAAAAAGATGAAGGTCAAAAGTTACAGATACAACTAAAGTCATACACTAGATACTTGATTGATTAAGCGGTCAACACCAACAGCCATATAAATAGGTTTACCTTAAAAGAGGGTTTGGCCAGCAAGGTTAAATCCCATAGAGAGTGTGTCTTTACTAGAGTCTCTACTGTACCTGCCACTAATGTGGGTCAATGGGGGCTACAATTTGTGAGCGATTATAAAAGCAAAAAGACAAAAACAAAAACATACTTTATTTCATATGATGCTAGAATATAAAAATTCTACTTATATATATGTTATATGTGTATGCCACACCAATAATTTAACTTGCCTCAAACATTAATTTAAATAATCCCCCCATCCCCTTGGCAAACCAACACCAAAAAGTGCAAGTGAAAAGCGTTAAAGATACGAGCTCACAGATTGCATTTGTCAGATACAAATGTGTTAATTGCGCACTGCATTTGTGCATTTAGATGCGTGTGCCAGGAATAGAACGCCCACACGCAACAGCAACTGTTGCAGCAGCAGCAGCAGCAGCAGCAAATGTTGTAAAAGGGGTTGGCAAGGGGTTTGGGTTGGGGATTCAAAATTGAAAATGGGCTGAATTAAAAACAGCGCCAAATCGCCGGCATCAACGCAAAACTGTGTCGTGCAGCGTGTGGGCGTTGAATGCTACAACAACAAACACCACTACAACTACAATAATAAAAACAACAACAAACACAACATTAACAACAACAACAACAACAAAATAGAAACAAAAATAAAACCAAATTAATAAACTACTGCAAAGTGCGAAATTGTGTAAAAAGCGACAACTAAAAATTTGTTGACGTTGACTAGCGACTACATTAGATAAAATAGCTATATAAATAGCTAAACTATTATTATAAATGCGACTAAAATATACCCTGTAATTAGTTAATGTATAAATCTAAAGTTATAATAACTAAAAGTTAAGCTTAACTAAAACAAACTGCCTAAAACTTTACTTAATTTGCAGTTTAACTCTTAGACGCCTGCAATTTGTCGCCTAAGTACAGTGAATACTCTTTAAAATTAACAAATACCTAGGATTTAAATAAAGTATAAATATTATAACAAGTATGGTATGCTTTACTAAAGGTTTTCTTAATGATTTTCAATACCTTTTCCGCTTACAAGTTGCCTCTGCCAGCACTTGAGAGCATTTCAATTTTGGCTAACTCTTCAGTTAGTTGGCTTAAATGAGGTTTTATATGCCGCTAAAATAGCCCAAATATTGGCCTATGGTTGGTTTTCAATTGGTTTTCCCGCTTACAATGATGCTGATGCTGATGTTGATGCTGATGCTGATGCTGTTGATGATGTCATCAGCGACTGGACCCTAATGAATGGTTGCCTCTCATTGGCTATAAACCACGCAACAAACTGTGTGTATACACACACATATACACATCTAATGCCATATGACTCACTTGGGCCAATTGCCAATGTACGTAGAAGGGAATTGGTTGTAGGAGTAGGAGAAGCTGTAATTATTACAGTTACTACAGATGCCGCCCAGTTGTTGTCGTCGTTGTGGGTGCCAAAATCCATAATCTGACACTATTGTAAGGGGAAGTATATATATATATATATTGTTGAGGGGCAACTTGTTGCCTTTATTGTTTTGTGGCTAACACAAATTGACAGAGACTGAGCAGTAAGCAACAACAACAACAACAACAATAACAACAATAACAACTTGTTAGCACTTGAGGCAGCTGCGTTCATCGATGGTCAATAGACGTTTGTTGATTGTGAAATTTGCTGTGGGCAGTACGTAAAGAAATAAAAGAAAAAAGAAAATAAAACAACAACAACAACAACAATGTTGTATGATCTTTACAACAATACACAGTATATACTGTATACTGGATACCAACTCTGGACTTCATCCTCTTTTGGCAGCAGCTTGTCATAGATTGTCATCCACTTGGCGACCAACTCAAACTCAACTCAACTCGTTGTTAAGCAGCTCTTTAGATTTCAAGCAGCTCGTTTCCTCACTCTCTATGCATATGTGTATGTGTGAAGGTCTATGTATGTGTATGTGTGTGTGTATGTATGTATGTATGTATATGCTGGCAGTGGCAAATAGCTTTGTTTGATGGTCATTAACACAATGTTAATTGCGAACCGAAATATGTTGCCAAATTCAAAATTAACATTCATTAGGGCAAAAATTGTAAGGGCTCAACTGACAATGTTTCAGGGCTAAAACAAATAAAAAATGGCAAGTAATATATGGCAAAAACAAGACAAAAACAAACTGTAATAAATAAATTTGTTACATTGTTTTCATTTTAATTTACTAGGCGTATACGTAACTTAAACAAATATATATCAAATATCGCGTATACGTCACGTGCAACGAGGTAAATCAATAAACACATTGCGAACATATTAAAGACACACACACACACAGATACACTCGTGAGTTTATTGTGCGCATTAATTGCAATTATTTTTAATGCAGAAAGTAAATCAAAAATATATACGACTAGAAAATACCCTGCAGAATATTTAAATAGCAAAGAAATTGAAGCGGAAATTAGCTTAAAGTGCACTTTAAGTGCTGGAAATGTATGGAGAGTCTATTCAAATTTGAGCTATACTTGTGACTGTTAATTACAGCGTGTTAACATTAGCTTAACATAAGCTTAACATAACATTAGGTGCTCACATGCCAAGGCAATGTTATGCCTTAAAATTTTGCTTTGCATAATTTCTTATGGACTTTTAATGAAGCTCAAGACTTGCAGTTAAACAGCTGAAATACTCTGTCTTTTTATAGGGTATAGCATATTATTTTAATATATATACTTTTTATATATTATATATATATACTATATGAAGATTTTTAAGTATTTTGAATGTTGTAAACAGGCGCCTTTCGTTTTGGCTCTGTGCGCATAATGCGCAATGTGTACAAAATGCAAGGCAGAAAGTTGTCTGGCCAATTACGTCAAGCGCCTTGTTGCTGTTGCATGTTGTTGTTGTTGTTGTTGTTGCTGTTGCTGTTATTATTGTTGCTTTAACAGACACACATTTTAGGCAATTAAATGCGCTAATTTTCATTTATAATATGTATATATATATATATATATATGAGAAACTACATTTATTACAAGCAAAGAGCAACTCAACTGAAAATTTTCATTTGGATTTTTCCTTTTCTTTTCCTTTTTTTAACGTGTGGGCAGCCAAATGCATACGCTGGCGTATGAGTGATTTTATTTTGACTGAATGAGTAAATGACTGGCTTACTGACAGACTGAATGAATGAGTAAAATACGTGTGTGTGTGTGTGTGTGTGTGTCGCAGCGATATTTGCAATTACAATGACACTTTGTGGTCTGTGGACTGGCTGCCTGACAGACAGCAGCGTCGGTGCGTAGAAGAGCTGACCTAAATTTTCAAACACACTTAGAAATTGTCTACAAACAACAACGACAGCTTCGATAGCACTAAGTACACATACACACACACACACACACATATATATATATATATATACAATATGAAAAACAAACATTGTAAGTGTATGCGTATGTGTGTGTGTGTAGGCCCACTTAAACCCTGCCGAAAGCAACCTCAAGCATTTGAAAGAACCAACAAGCTAAATGTAAGCACACAAAATCACAAGCAGTAGGAAAAAATATATATACACATACATACACACATACATACACACATACATACATGCATATATAATATAAAGATATATACTTTTCGCTGACAAATCGCGTAAATTTTTGCGCGCGCTTTGCGTGGGCAACAGCAATTGTTGCTGTTGCCTTTGCTGTTGTCGTTGTCGTTGCCGTTGCCGTTGCGGTTTGACAGCAACATAAACGCAGATCACCAACATCATACGGCCCTAATTCATGCAAACATATAAGAAATATATACATGATTATCGTATAATTATGTGTGGCAGGAAACGCCTTAGGCCACAAACATAGATTTCATATAATGCTACAAGATCGGCTATAAATTGATTCTGCCAGTCTATATAGATCACTGATCACTAAGCACCGATTCTGAATCAAACTTCAATATAATTCTAACAACACAGAGATCTAAGATCCTTGATCTTTGCTACTGATCACACTTTAAATTCTTCGTCTTCTTCAATACATCATAGATCATACATCATAGATCATACATTATAGATCATACATCATAGATCATAGATCATAGATCATACATCATAGATCATACATCATAGATCATACATCATAGATCATAGATCATAGATCATAGATCATAGATCATAGATCATACATCATAGATCATACATTATAGATCATAGATCATACATCATAGATCATAGATCATAGATCATACATTATAGATCATACATCATAGATCATACATCATAGATCATAGATCATAGATCATACATTATAGATCATAGATCATAGATCATACATTATAGATCATACATCATAGATCATACATTATAGATCATACATCATAGATCATACATCATAGGTCATAGATCATACATCATAGATCATACATCATAGATCATACCTCATAGATCATAGATCATACATCATAGATCATAGATCATATATCATATATTATAGATCATACATCATAGATCATACATTATAGATAATAGATCATAGATCTATAGATCATACATCATAAATCCTTGATTATCAATTCTCACATTGAAGATGCTGTTGCCTGTTCCTTGCCGCCACTTTACTGATCGTCGATCTATGCTATTGATCACACTTATACTTCTTCTAGTTCTACTTCTTCTTCTACATAGAACATAGATCACAGATTATCGATTATCGATACTCGATTGTTACATTACAGATCTCTAGGAACACAGTTCATTCAAAGTTGCCTGATCCTTTCGCTGATCCTTGATCTTCGTTACTGATCAACCTTGTAATTCTTCTTTTATTTCTTTCTTCTATATAGATCATAGATTATAGATCATGGATTATCAACGCTTACATCAAAGAGCCCTAGCAACATGAAGCCTCTTAGCTGAGCCTCAATTATAAATCCTGATCACACCTGTCGTAGTTCATACAGTTCTTCCCCTCATTTCCACCCTTTACTCAACGGTATTACATAAGAATTGATATTTCTGGCGCTTATATAAAAGAAATTTACAAACACTTGAATAGATATGAAAATGGATCGTTCGGGGAAGAACCGTTAGATTATGACGCAAAATACCATATATGTTTGATACTGATAAGGTAATCATGTTGTTTCCGTTAGATGAAATTTGGTTGTACAAAGGCCACGTTTGGTGGTTAATATGGTTAGTATAAATGTGTACAAAGTGCGTTAACAGATTACAATTTAACTACCAAAAAAAAAAAAAATAATAATAATAGTAATAATTCTTCTCGACAGTTTTTTTTTTTGCCCCTATTTTACGTAAACTTTAATGCCTCACATTTTGTGTGTGATATATAGTCATACACACACTCACACACACACACAAATATATAGATATATATATATACTATATCTAATGCATATATTAATAGTTCATATATATATATATATATATATATATATGTGTGTGTTTATATGTATTGGTGCTATTACTCGTTTAGAAAATGAATTTATGTTTTTGTTTGCAAAATACTTTTTTGGCCAGTCTGCCAGGAACAGAACGGGCCAAGTTAAGGAAAGCTATATGAATATTTCAATATATATATATATATATAAGTATATATATTAAGCATTTTTGCTATTTCAACGTTTTGCCAACAAAAAAATTTTTATTTATAAGCTGCGCCAGCAACAACAACAACAGCAACAAATACCCAAAAATAAACTACAACAAAACAACAAAAAAAACGAAACGTTTTGTGCCTTTGCTAAGGGAACAAGCAACAACAAGTTGAAATGCGGCGTAATGAGCACACAAACACACACAAACACTCACATACATATACATTCAACCGCACACACACACACATACATACATATAACAAGATGTAGAGAAGGTGTATAGCAGGTGGGTGGCTGGGTTGGTAGCTAAAATACAAGCTAAATATCTTCTGGTATTTTGCCAGTGATCTCAGTGATCCACGTAACTGTACTCAAAATGTACCATTAGACATGGGCCAGGGCCTCAATTTTGCAGCTACTGTTGAAAATGTTATTGCTATAGGCTATAGCTATTGCTATTGGTATTGGTATTGGTATTAGTATTGCTATTGGTATTAGTATTGGTATTGATATTATAAGTGTTGGTATCAGCGGGGCTGGTCTACTGATATAAAGTAGCTGCAGAGAGCGGTACGATAGGGTACGGCTAAAATTCTACACTACACATTACACACACAAACACACCCCTCTTCTTTTTGCATATTCTTCAATAAGAATAACAACAACAACAACAACAACAACAATGAAATTTGTGCGCAATATTTGCACAGTTGGCCAGAAGAGAGTTCGATATGTTTTGCCCACAATTCGCACAAAAATAAAACAATAAAAAATTATTATAATAATATTAAAATATTTAATACACACACCTATATATATATATAATAATAATAAATATTGCATAAATTTATATACAAAAAAAAAATAAAGATAAATAATAATAATAACAATGCGCTTTATCTGTGCTTTGAAGCGTTCCTTCCATATATTTATTTTTTTTTGGGGTATACTCAAAATCGTTAAAAATATTTACTTTTTTTTTGTTTATTGCTTTGTTGCATACCCTGTACTTAAAGTGTAACTCAAGCAGGGTATACACAGTGTATATACAACTGAAGACATTAGCCAAATTTACTTTGATAAAGCCAAGGCAAAGGTAAAGGTAAAGTTTGTTTCATTAAAATGAAGGTACAGTCTGCACTCGCTAAGCAGCTAAGCAGCTCTATATATTTGGTTGTTTATGTTGTAGCTAATGGCACTTATATCGACTGCTTACTGTAGCTAAATATTACAGCAAATATTTCATTGATAAGCACCTAAAATAATGAGACACGTGCGTTAAAATATGCTTTAGCTTATCTATGATGGAAATTAATTATGCCATAATGTTATGAACAGCAGATGTTACATCATACATCATACATCATATAATACAGTATTGCATTATGTTGTAGGATATTCAATAGTCGTGCATATTCGACATTAGTTTTCATTAGTTTTGTTTGACAGTTGGCTGAGTTATGCAGCAGCGGTGTAGGGTGGGGCGTGGCCTGGCAATACTTTGCTTTAATCTAAATTGGCGCATAGTAATGTTTTTTTTTCACATCATCTTCACGCGCTTGTATATGTGCGTGTGTGTGTGTGTGTGTGTGTTCGCGATCGCTCATTTCTTACATATGTATAACAGATACAAACATACATACTTAGATCTATATTATATATATATATATATATATCTTTGCCGCTATCCCTTTCGCTCTCTTTACCAAGCTCTGACACTTTTCTTGCATATTACCGCACTCTTTTCATGGCCCCCCACTATCTCTTTCACTCCTGCTGGGGGCATGGTATGCGCACACCCTTAATTGTGTAAAATAAATTGGCGCTGCCAACGTCGCTGCCGACGTCGCAGTCAACGTCAACAACGTTTGACGTCAGCTCAAAGCTTTTTTTCCTTTATTTTGTTTTTTTTTTTTGGTCAGAACATTTGTTGTTGCTGTTGTTGTTTTTAACGCTGCCTTCTGCCGCTGCCTCTGCCACAGCCGCTGCCGCTGCCACTGCCACTGACGCTTGTGGTATAATCGCACACAGATTGTAAAAAATTTAAATTTATAGATAATTTTCGCATGTTTTTATATACTTGTATTGGTTCTCATCAGCATGCCACAATGAGAATTCTCTCGACTGTTGTCTCTGTTTCGACTATTAAACATTATTTATAGATAAGTTTTACGCATGACTTGATCATATACCTCGCCCTCCCCTCAATCGCCTAGCACCTATCACCTATCACCCTATCACCTACCCCCTTAACCCTTCTATATTCACACAAATTTGGCATACACCATGTGTTGTCACGAGTAACGGAACCATTTACATTATAATTACATTGATTAAAACATTTCTATATACAGATATATAGATATAAACAGTTGTATATCATGATCGATAAGGTTTGGTATTTTATTATAACTTTAAGTGTAGGAAACGTAAGCGAAATTCAGAATGAAAATATGATATAATATGATATAGATATAGAAGATATCGCAGCAGTAAATAATGATCTATATAGACAACAAAACTGGAAAAAACTTATGATCATTGAGCATACTTTCAACTGTTTATTGTTAGCTTTTGTCATTCAGTAAATCGTTATATATATATATTTGATATATATGAACTATATCCTTAATATAGAAGCTTTTAAATTTCTCTTCGATTTGTAGTAGTTGTATGACTAAATTTGGAACTTATTCCCTCATAAAGTTCTGTCCAAAAGAAGCAATTAATAAACTAAAATTAATCAGGAAAGGATGCTAGGTTCGACTTCCAGAGAGGTAAACCAAAAGATCCATTAACTATTGTTTATATCTTAATTAATCAATTGTTAACTTTCGTTTTTATCTCATAGAACTATAGTATAAGAATTTGATAGTATTCCAATTAATAGTATGCTTTAGTATATCTTTTATAAGGGATATATATAAATGACTTAAGATGCTTGAATTATTATATAATATATAAGAAAATAGTTTAAAAAAAAAAGATAATCCCAATCAATTTGCCAGTTATAAACTTCTATAGAGTTAACCCAAATAATACTACTGGATTATTCTATGTTCTCTGAAATTACGTCTATAATTCCTAGAAAATTCTTATCAGCACTTGTCATATATATCACAATGTCACTATACACTATATAGTATATACCCATATACTAATACTACATTATCAGGTATACTCTCTATATATATATATATATATATATATATATATATATATGTATGTGGCACTTGAGAACTTTTGCTTTCATTTCACAATCAACAAAGTTGGGCCAGGGCAGGCCCCATTCATCATATTTGCCAATATATTCGATTAAATCGCATTGGGCCAACAGGGCGTATACTCAATGAACGTAGTACTAACCTTTCACAGAGCGATTGGTGAAGTAGCCAAAAATTTGTATAATCCAATTTGATGCGTTTTTATTACTTATTTTTTATTATTATTATTATTATTATTGGTACAGTTGGCCTAGGGCAAAATTCAGTTTATGTATTATTTCCAATATTTTTTTTTGTTTTATTTTTTTTAATATTTTTAATCACTTTTTTTTTGCACTTTTGTTTTAATCAATTCATGCATAAATATTTATAATTTTATAAAGGCACGACATTATTTTTTTTTGTTTTCTTTCAAACATTCTATCTTAAATTAAAATTGATGAATTTATTTTTTTTTTTTTTAAGGCACTGCAATTAAATCACATTTATTTTTTTTTTTATTTTTTATTTTTATTTATATTTATTTTTTTATTTAAAAATTTTGGTTTTGCAATTTTGCATTGGCGCAAAAATCTAGAACAATTTTTATTACAAATTGATTTTTGTTTTATTGTTGTAACTTGATTTGATTGATTCGATATCAACACGTGTATAAGTATTATGTATGCGAATTTGTATGTATGTATATGTGTATATATATATATATATATGTATATATGTATGTATGTGTACTAGTGTAAGTGTGCGTGCTTAGAATCCGCGCAAGCAGCGTCCGTGTCCGACGCGTATCTGCCACGCAACATCACAACAAAATTGTAACTAATGTTCGGTTCGCGAGAAAATAGGTTAAGAGTGTCGCGCAGTGGCAGTGGCAGAGGCAGAGGCAACTGCGTTGGCGTTGCTTTCAAGCGGCTACGACGACGCCGATGATGTCGATGTCGACGTCAACGTCAACGTCAACGTCAACGTTCACCGTTCACCGTTGGCGAATTTCAAAAACTAAACGCGCACGCGAGCGTAGCACACGAGCACAACGCAGGCTATGTTGATCTCCGCATCGGCAAAATTTGCAAACAAAAAGTATATATGTATATATAATAAAGTAAAATATACAAATATCAAGCAGGCCACAAGCTAGAAAAAGGCGCAACCGCAGCAAGCAGAGAAGTAAGCAACGGCAGTGACTGCGATCAGCGACAGCGGCAGCAGCAGAACAACAGCAGCAACGCTGGCGTTGACGACGCGACCTACCAACCGACTGAAGCGGCAGCACAAACCAAATTGCCAAAAACCTTGATACCGATCGCGCCGCACACACAAACACAATCAAAAGCTATTATGCTACAATACAATTCTCCACCTATTAATACCCTTTAGTTAACTGCTTTTCATATTATTGGTAATAAATTTAACAAAGCTTTTTTGAACCAAAGCAAGGGATACTAAGCAGCTTAGGGTTTCATCTAAATTTTGCAACAACTTATGTTTAAATATTGTATGTTAATAGTTAACGGCTTACAAATCAATATACTTTCAATAAAAAACTGCGTAAAGGGTATAGAAATGGCAAACGGCAACAACAACTACAACAGCAAATAACATTTGCAAACAATAAGAGAGCCAACGGCAAAGCAAAAGAGCAATGATAAATACAACCAAGAGCCAAAGAGAGCGTCGTTTGCAAAAAAAGGCAAACAAAAACCAATGAAAAAGAAGCAGCAACATGTGCAGCGTCCTCGCCTCCGCTATATAAGCATTATAATGCCGATCGACTCTCTTTGTAAAAATGCGCTCACAAAATTAGATTTTGCCGCTGCCGCACACATTTATGAGACAACAACAACAACAACAGCAGCAGCTACAACTACAACTACAACGTTAACGACAATAGCATGCACATAGCGTCATCATCGAGCTCTGACGGCTTTTGAATATAATAAAAAAAAAAAAAAAAAAACTTAAACTGGGCGCAGCGTAGCCAACAACAAAACACAAAAAAGAAGACAAAAACCTGCAATTTTTGGCCAATTTTCTTTGAGTGTATGGCGTACGTGTATCTGTTGTATGTAGATGTATATGTGTTTTTTGAAGGTCAACTTTACGACCCATAAGCGCAAATTTTGTTGTTGCCGTCAGTTTTACTTGGCGTTAGTTGCGTCGCAGCCGCAGTCGCAGTCACTGCCGGCATTCGCAAACGTTTTTGTTGTTGTTTATGCTTTATTTTTGGCACATTCGGCTTTTTGGTTCTGTGTGAATGTGTATGTGGCTGCTTGTTTCTCTGTGTATGTGTGTGTGTGTGTGTGTTAGTGTGTATGTTTGTGCTTGTTCGGGTAACTTTACATGCGCGTGTAGGGTCCGCTGCCTTTTTAACGGCCGCTGCTAACGTCGCAGTACGCTCAACGCTGCGACGGTTGCCTTGATCATATACGCATACACTTACAAAAAGCTGCCCAATTTGTTGTAGCTGTTAGCGTATAAAACACACACCCATACACATGCACATGTACATATATGTGTGTATGGAGCTTTGTTGCTGCCTTTTTATAAATTTAGAATTTTTGCAGTTTTTTTTTTCGATTTTTTTTTTTTTTTTTGCATTTATATAATCAAAAACTGCTGCTAGGTTCGTTCCGTTTGAGTATTTTTAATTGTTGCCTTTTTTTTATTGCCACATGTTACATACATATCATTTTTGTATACATATAAATTAAAACTTATTCAACTTTTACTTTTTAAATTTAAATAAATATTTGCTAAAATATATTTTATAACTTTCTATCTCTTTTTATCGTTTCCGAAATTATTACGTCTCTTGTCTTCCCTAAACTCTTATTTATATTATTGAACAGATAATTTATTTACTCTAGAACTGAAATTGTTTGAAATATAATCCAGTTCAATTTACTGAAACTGTACCCACAATATTACAACAACAGTAAACCTATACATATGCAGCATGTATGTGTATGTGTCTGTATGTTAAGGAATGCTTCTTTTTGTATTAAGTACCGTTTTTCCCTTTGCTGTGTTAGTTTCCGGTTCGCGTAAGAATAAGAAGAAGCAAACTTTATGCTCTTCCAACTAATGAGGAGTAAGATAAGCTTTAAGGTTATGATATATATATACAATTGATGCTGCTACTTCGAATACGAATACACAGCACTTTACACCCCAATACAAATGTGTATTAAACTCTAAGCCAGCATTATCTTGTATAATATACAATAAGGGAGACGTTCAAGTTGTAACAGGGCACACGCATACATACATGCATACGAATGTGTGTCATATATTAATAGGTACATGTAGTATGTTTGTGTATGACGATTGACAATACGATTATCAATCAGAAGTGATTAGACGCCGCTATAAATACGCAATATTATCGCATTTGGTACGTTTGGCATTTGGTTCTCATACGAAAGTCAATGGTTGCTTGCATTTATTACACTGAACACTTTTTTTTTTAGCACTTATAATTGCAACAGTATAAGCGTTGATAACTTCACTTTCAATACGCACCAACACGCACGTTCACGCATAGGCACACGCACAAGCACACGCATACGCATACGCACATGCGCACAGTTCTCAACGATTTACTTACAATAAACAATAAAACTGTGAGAGCGAATACAATGCAAAAAATTCAGAACGATTAGAAGAAGAATTACACCGCATGCCGCTTAGAAAAGAACTGAACACGCAATAATGTTGACTGCGGCGTCGCGCTCACATAATCAAACGATGGCAGCGGCAGTAGCAGCGTTAACAACAGCAGCAACAAAAAAAAACAACAGCTACAACAGCTACAACAAATTATTAAATAAAAACGCACGCGCACGCACACAGCAAAAAAAAAGTTATGCGAAATATAGCAATAATAAAAAATGAAAATAAACGAACGGTATTTGCGTCGCAGGCAGAAAAGAGAATAAGAGCAAAACGACATTTGTCGGCACAACTTTTGCTCTCTTCATAAGCGACTTTCGCAGTCGACTTCGACTGACACAATGCTATCAAACACAATCATTTGCGCGAATGTGTAATACACACATACATATACAAATATGTATGTACTAATGTTATAAATGTGTTTAGCGCTTTGTATACAGATGTTGCGCCTGCGTTTTTATATGGATGTAAAGAAAGCTGATGACAAAACCAAAAAAAAAAAAGTAATATAATAAATAAATTGGAAAATAATTTATTATTTATTTTGTTGTTTTGATTTCTTTCATCGTTTAAATAAGTACCGTTCAATCAATATAAGTATCGATTATATTAACATTGACATCGATAATGTTATACATATATTTGTTGTAGTTCATATACGTTTAGTTCAATTGTACATTGTTCATTTGAGTTACATTAACGCCCAATAAAAAGGAGCCGTGACCAATTTGGGCAACTGTCAGCACCTAAATATGATATCCAATACAATAAATAGCCATAAAAGGCTCTTAATCAGTTAGTACACTCTGACAGTGGACGCCATGTGTATTGGCCAGTTACATGCTTATATGAGTACTATGTACTATGTACTATGTACATATTTGCAGTTTAGCTGCCTTGACACACTCGCCCAAAACGTGTGGCGCATGCGCGCCGTGCCAAAATCGAACCCAACCGCAAACAGCAAACAACAAACAAGCAAAAATAACAACAACAACAAATTAAAAGGCACAAACGGACGCTAGTCGTACATATACAATATATATATATATATATATATACATATATATAAAACCTTCTGGCGCCCAAAAATGGTAAATCTTGCTGGCATTTTACCTGTTGTAAAAAACCATATTGTGAGCGTGAGAAACTGCTATGTATATAAAACTATATATCTACACTTTTATATAGACCCATATACACATACATACGCATACACACATATACATCAGTTGGTATAAAAAGTTCACGTATACCGTAAATAGCTTGTTGCCACTTTGTAATAGTTGTAATCACTTGCGATAGATTGCATAAAGCACGCAATATATGATAAAATTTAGATATAACTTTGTGTTAAGAAATTGCACGTACTTCACACCGATAGCTATTAATTTTGCATAGATAAAACAATAATATTAATATAGTATACAGTTAATATAAATATAAATATATATATATATATAATTTATACTGCATAAATCAGCATTTCAATTTTAATGAGACAATGCGGTCATTATACTCTACCAGATGGTAAACAGATATATTAAGATATATATATTTTTGCTTTAACTTGAAGTAATTAACACATTTGATAAAGTATTTTCAAGTATTTCTATATAAATAACTGTCATTAAGTGTTCAGTTTAAGCGCATAACTTTATACTCTTTCAATCTTTATATATATTTAAGGAAATTGTCTACAATTTATATTTAGATAAATTGACTCAACATAACCTTAAATTAAATATATGTATATGAACCTTTAAGCTATGAAAAGTGTTGCTACACTTCGACCCACTAAAAATATATATTTAACTTTATTTTTTTTTTGTGATTTTCGCATTACCAAAAACTCATTTATCGCGCATATTTGCACAAACAATTTGGCCAAATCAACTAACATATACAAATGTCTGCAACTAATCAGTGAGCCAAAAGTACCATGCAAAGTCCCACTTGACCAGGTCTATATATATATATAAATATATATTTGTATATAAACAAAATCGCTAATAAACTAAAACTAAATGCAAATTGTAATTAACTCAATGGACACAATTATTTATTGTCAAATATTTTCCATGTTTTAATTTTTGTGCCCTGTAAATGAACAGAACCCAAAGCACAATGTAAATTAAAATAAATATTTAATTTTTTGCCATTGTAGTATTTGCACACTTTTGGCCAAAAGCAACATATAACTGTAGGCCATTTGGCTGCCCCAAACTCTTCAGGCCAAAAGGGCATAAACTGCTGTAACATTAAAAAGCTGTTAAATAAATGAAAATTTATTGCAATAAAAAAAACTGTTGAAATAAAAAATAATAACAAAAATGAGGGAATAAATTTAATAGATTTTCTCTTTATTATCATAATATAAAATAAATATATAAATAAAATAAAATTATTTACTTGTAATTTAAATATATATAAATTATTTATGTATTTTACACGTCTACTTTATTTATTATTTTATTTATTTCTTCTATTTATTTATTTTATTTATTATTTTATTTATTTCATTTATTTATTTCTTTTATTTATTTATTTTATTTGTTTATTTATTTTATTTATTAATTTATTTTATTGTATATATTTTCCCCTTTTTCTATATATATAATAATTATAAAATTTAAAGCAATTATTTACTTGTAGCTTTAATATATAAATAATTTATATATTTATTATTTAATTGTAATTATTTGTATTATTTATATATTTTATTTATATTATTTATTTATTTTATTTTATATATATTTCCTTTAATCCTATATATATAATTATTATAAAATTTAAAGCAACAATTTAAGTAAATAAAATAAAATAAATAAAAGTCTTGTAATGGGATTCGATTTTATAAATTGCCTAAAATTTATATATTTTTATTTAACTATTTTTAACCATCACACAGAAAGAATATTTAGAGCCTGCTTGCCTATACACTTTATACTCCCCAACTGTCCATAACTGAATTACTTGCCTCAGGCATTGGATATATTTTACAGCAATCGATTTAAAATATATATCGGCAACTATTTTGATATGTTGTGTGGGTGGCAGCATTATTTATTTGAATAAAATCAACAAATTTTACATTTTTGCTGAACACCATAAAAATAAATATATACAATTATATTTACATAAATATATATATACAATACATATACTATATATATATATATATATAGTATATAGTTAAGTGAGAGAATAGGGAAATGCATTTGGGACGCTTTGAAAATGTTTTTACAGCATTTGTGTCGCCTGTGCAATAAATGTGCTCAAACACATATAAATAAAAATCATAAATATTATATATAGACTATACTAATACTCTATAATAATATATTAATTATAAACGAATGTTTATTTATTATTTGTATTAATAGTTCCCATTGGTTTCTCTCTTTCCACAAATTTCTCTTGATATTTTCGACTTGAAACATTTTCATTTAATATATTTTTACAGAGCATCTATAAGTCGTATATGTTAGAGTTTTTATGCTTGTTTTAGTTTAAACTTGTGCTGCATATATTAAGGCGTTTTACCACTTGCATTGAGCATTGGACAGACCCTCGAGGCGAAGTCACTGTGTAAAATGCAATAAAAAAGAGTCAAACGAATGTAAAAATGCATAAAAACAATAAATGCACAACTAACAAATGCCCTTACCAATGTATACAAGCAAAACTGAGCATTGACTGACTGCTAATGTTAAAATGAATTTCAATATTTACTAATTAGATGCAACTTTGATCAAAGTTGATATTATATATATATCTTTAATAGATGAGGAAATATTGTTTGTTGTAGAGTAAAAAAATGCATTTGCTTTTTTAATTTAATTTTTAATATGCACAAAAATATATGCATAAATTATATATGAGGCATGCAACGGGTTTTTTCTGTTAAAGTTCTTAAAACCAAAATCCAAAAAGGAATACAAAAAAAGGAATATAAAAGCGTTAAAGGACATTTCATTTGAATTCAGAGTCAAACGCACTGTCGAGGATATAAAGCGCAAATATCATCGCATTGCCGTGTGCACATTAAAATCAATTAAATGAAATTGAATTTCGGCAAAAAGGGAAAAACAAACGAAAATAAAACATAAAAGGATATAACAAAAAAATTGTGGCTATAAAAATTACATATCCTTCTGCCGGGAATTGCAATCAACGCGTCATCAGCGCGAATGTCAATTTAATAACTGCAACCCAAAAAAAAGGAAAACGAAAAATTGCAATAAAAAATATAAAAACAAAAGCGATACATGAAAAGAAGAAAGTAGTAGTATGGAAGTAGCTGTAATATTGCCCACTGTGCGCGCACAGTGTGCACATGTTGACAAATTAACACAACAATGTTGGCTCATTAACAGCACATCCCAACACTCCACCTCCCTCTTCACCCAGTTACTCACAGCAGCAGCAGCTTCTTTTACAACTGCACAAAAGTTGGGCAAATAATTAAAAAACAATGGGCATAACGGACGCAGTTTGTTGACAACTCGACAGGACATCGAAATTATGGCGTAATTAAGAGTTGAATGGAAAATTTGTTTTGCACTTGTATTGGTGGTAGTAAATGTATAAGCTGTAAATCTGTGTAACCAACCAACCAACCAACCAACCAACCAACCAACAATTGATAACGGTTTGAGTGAAATGGCTGAAGGATTGCCAAGGATTCTGTCGTTAAACAATTGCCATTTCTGGACAAGTCAAGTGACACACACAGTTGACAACATATACACACACATGTATACATATATACATACATATATATGTATATATAAGAGTGGGGGGAGGGGGGTATTCACAGTAAGCTAGCAGCTGCAAAAGTGACAGCTACAGCGCCTGAAAACCGACTTTAATTTCATTGCATTCAAAAGAGAAATTTCAATTGGCGCACATTAAAAAATCTGTAAATATTTATTACATTTTAAATACACTACAAAAAAAGGTAACTTAACTATGTAATAAAGTGTGTACTTACTTTCAATATATATATTAAATATATTTAAATATAACTCTACAATATAATATATAAATAAATATTTTTAAGTCCATTTTGTTTCAACATATTTGCTGTATGAAAATGCTTTGTAGTGTATATTAAATTTGCCATTAAATAAAATGTATATTTAAAGAGAGTTAATTAACTTTAATAGCATTTCAATTGTTGCATAAATAATTAAAAAAATTAAAAAAAATAAAATAAAAATAATTATAATAAAATAATAAAAAATAATAGTAGTAAAAAAAAGAGTTGAAAATGCAATAAATAAAAAGTAAATGCTATAAATAAGTGCCATAAAATACAAATGTCGAAATATGTCAAATTAATTTTATAAGCGAATCAACATTAAACATATAAAAAGTGTTTTGAAAAAAATAAATATTTAATTACACTGTAAAAAAATAGGCAAAGATCAGAGGCAAACAAATTAAAGCTGATTTTTAGATATAAAAATATTAAAAATAAAAAACTTTAAATAAAATTATCTTAAAATATTTTTATTTAAATTTCTATTATATTATATTAATATGCTGTTAACATAATGTTAACTATAACTAAATTCAATAGCCAATTTACAATTGGTAATAAATATGCGGAGCAGAGAAATTCCATTGAAGCAAAAAGCGGAAGCGGAAATGCGTTTAATATATATATATATATATATATATATATAATTTTTTTTAGCGCATATTAAAATTGGTGTCACATTTAGTTAGTTGCAGCTCAGTTACAAAAGCTATAAAAAAGCAAGAAAAAAACAACAACAACTATAATTCATATGCTAAAAGCAAAAGTACAAAGCGTAGCTAAAGCGACGCCACATTGAACTTCCGTTTTTAAAGCCAAGGTTAAAAATATTTTGGCCAAAGCAAAACTGAAAGCATTGAAATAAGTTTTGTCTGGCAGTTGTTGTTGACTCTTTTGTTAGCTGTCTTTGTCTATTAGTTATACTAAATGTAAAACAATGCGAAAATATTATATATATATATATATATCTATATATAAAACGAAACACATCAATACAGTTATCGTTGAGATACAAATATAGTTATAGGCAGCTGGGCGTGTCTTAGCCGTGTAACGCACTGAACTGTGAAATTAAACCAAAAACCAAATACAACGGCACACACAAAAAGGTGAATGTAACTGTAGTTCTTAGCCAGCTGTTAAATAGAATTGAATAACTTTTCTGATATGTAAAAAGTTTTTGCATTGCTTTACATGGCGTATACGTAATCAGTATAAAGTGTGATTTACCTTGACCTTAAGTGTTGTGTGTGGTGAGTGTATGAATGAATTGAGAGTATAAAATTGATGAATTAAATGTATAAATGATGAAAATTGATTGAAGCAATGAATGAGTGTATGAATGACTGAATGAGTGAATGAGTGAATGAATGAATGACAGTGAAAAAGTTGAAATCGTTAGTTGCTGTGCTGGGCGCAACGTCAGTAAAGAAATGAGCAAAACGTGAGTCAGTTTTACTTATAGCTGTTTCTTTTTTTCTGTATTTTTTTTGCTGCTCCACTGATGATCATCATAATGATGACTGCAGCGTCAGGTCGACCTTCAGTCGTGAGCCATTGCGCCGGGTAATCTGTCTGCTTTGACAGACAGCCAAGCAACCAGAGAGCCAGACACATAGAGAGCGACAGAGAGAGAGGAAAAAAGAGACAGGTAAGGCAGACAATTGGCAACCAGACAACTGGCAACAACAATGCATGTGCAACGTTAAGATTTTCAACAATGTTTGGACTTTAATGTGGCAAGCATCAGCGCATGGCAGCAAAAGTTGCAGTGGCACGCTCTTTTTCTGCTCGCTGGCTTATAATAACAACGGGCTAAAGCGGAGGCGGCTTTTGTTTGCCGTTTGTGCTGCACTTTTGACACGTCTCCCGTTTAAAACCAACTGCAACTTGTTGCACTCAATTACTTTTGCTGTCGGCAGCCAATTAGTCAGTAAGCCAAGTTATACACAGTATACCCTCCCTCGCCCTCGTGTGTCTCTCTCTTCACGCGCAGCTGCAACCCTTTTTGTTTGGTTTCCTTTTTTGTATCTGCTGCAAAATGTTACCAATAAGAAAGTCAACGAGCTTACCGAAAGTGAACGACTAGAATTTACCCTATAAAGCACAAGACTATTAGTAGTATATATACAGGGTATATAAAGGCTAACTTATACCCTGTATGTTATGCATAAAAAGTAACAGCAAAAACAAAGTTTGTTATCTCTTTGGGGCACATAAACAAAGTGTACTTGCAACTTAGCTTTTATTATATTTTTTGTTTACAGGGTATATGCTAGTCGTTGCTGTTTGTTAGTCTTGACATTTTTACCTTTTTATTGCTGTTGTTTCGTTCACTTTGCTGCATCTTTCACACTCAGGTCGCAATTTTTGTTTGGCTGTTGTTTTTATATCGTTGCTGCACTTTATGAATGATGATGTACGTGGCACGTGCCAGCAGCGACAACAATGCTGCTAACAACAACAGCAATCATAACAACAACAACAACAACAACAACAACGACAACAACAGTTGCAGCATTTATGACCAGAAAAAGCATTCATTCAGTTACGCTACAATTTGCAGCTTAATCATTTGTTGGTTTTTGTTGCTTTTTTTGGTGTTATGTTTTTTTTCTGTTTTTTTTTTATTGGCTTAAATTACTGGCAATGGCTTAAATGGTTCATTTGTGCGGCACGTGTTGTTAAATGGTCAGTAAATGACCTCAAACTGAAGAGTGTAATGCTCGTTGTGCCCCTTGATCCCAAAAGCAAAAGAAAATGTTTGGCAGCAACTAATTGGAGGGAGTTTTTCTCTATCAATTTTCAATTGGATTTTCAATCAATTTTTTGAACTGTGCTATTAGTTAAGCTAGAGTTAATAGTTAATAGTCACATATTAAAATTAAGTGCTGCCAATTTTATCAATTTTATTTATTCTGTTTAGCTGAAGTGCTGCCAATTTGTAGTTTGAACAAATTTGAATTGGACTTTTGCGATTGAGATTTACATTTGTATTTTGCCTTGTTAATTTATTATTTATTAGTTAGTTGGTTTATCCATGTGTTTGCCACATATTGTTGCAACGTCATTTAGCTGCATGTTGAGTATCGTTGAGTATGGTTAACGCCCCACAATCTGTTTGCCAGCGAAACGCTTAGCCAATTACTCGGAAATTAACTTCGGCTGCTTTTGCTGGTTGCATACTGAAAAACCGTTAAGTGGTGGCATGAGATGAGTAAACAGCAAAAAGCATAAAGTAAAACAGTTAAAAAAGAAGAACGAGAGAATTGAAAAACACACACACACACACACACACACACGAGCACACACTCACACACAAAGAAAGACATGCATGAAGTAAAAAGCAATGCGAATGATGTATGGCAGGGGGCGGTGCACTGCATAAAGGGGGGCAGCAATGTGTGGACAGTGCAACAGAAAGAAAGAGTAGAAAAGTTATTGAAGTTGCTGCAAGTTGTAGGAGCTGCAGCAGTGTGCTGATGCAGTGGCAGTGGCAGAGGCAGATGTTGCAGCGTGTTATGTGAAATATGCAACGTTGATGCGCGCGTTGATTGCGCGCTGTTTGCCTCTTGCTGCTTGCTGTAAAATTTACTGCACTCAGCTTGTTGTTTGTTATAAATACCCTGTAAACCCTTAAAAACTAAACAAAATAAGGTATATTAAATATGATAAAGTAAATGAAATAGCTGCAAAGCAGAAAGCAGATGGGAAAACAAAACAAATTTAAGCTAAAGCTTTGCTTATATTGTTTGCAGTTAAAATAGAGATTAATTCTATAAAATCTGATCTGTTACTGACTAAGATATATTACTATATATACTTATAATCCTATTACATGCATATATACCCCCGATCCTTACAAAAAGTTGCTTTATGTTTGAGTTTTCTAACACTTTGCTCAAGTGACACAAAACTGCTTTAAATTGATTTCAAGAGCACTGCTTTAGGCGCAAGCAGTGCACTGCTTGAATCCTATTTCCTTGTATGTGTGTTTATGCTATATTTAGTTACTTTTGCAGGGTATTTACAGGGTATCATGTAGATAAAAACGTTTGTCTTTCACTGTTGAAATGAGTGCAGCACATTAGCAGCAGACTAACGTGAGGCTTGTTGCACGCAGCGGGGGGAATTGGGTGCACGGTGGGGCACGTCTGAAGGGACAAGTGGCTTACAAAAAATATAAAGAAAATAATAATAATCATAATAATAATGAACGCAAAGTACTCATATAAGCGGCATACAACAACAGCAACAACAACTTCTCACATGACCAGGAACCGCCGAGAAGCAGCCAAGTGCAGCCAAGCTAAAGTCATGAAAAAAACCCCATAGCCATATCGTGCTGTAAGCCCTGCTTGCCACCAACACTCGCTACCTGCAACACACACATACACACACACACACACCCACTCACCCCATACAAACATCACCTGCTTCAGCCCTGACTCGCTGGCTGATTCTTTGCACGCGCCTGGGCTCATTTTATTGATGGATTGCCAACTGGCTTTGGGTTTGCGTCTGAAAGTAGCAAGAAATGTGGCAGTGGAGTGCCTGACAGCTTGCCACCATAAGACTAACATATACCAGTTACCACTAGTCTGCCACTATGGCTGCTGCCACTGATTCTGTTTTATTTGTGCTGCAGTTGACGCTGACGTTGCATGTGTTGCAGTTTTTGTAGCTTGTTTTGTTGTGCTTTTGTTTTGCTTTTTGTTTTGCTTATTGTATTCTTTTCTTTCTTTCTTTTCTTTTTTTGTATATTTTGTCGTTTTCTTCGTCTATTTTTTTTCGGCCAATTGCTGTTGCTGCAACTGCAAATTCAACTGCAACTGCAACTGCTTTTGACCCACGAAGCGTGTCGTGGCGCCAGCGATTATGTTTGCTTTGCTTTTTATTCTCTTTTTATTATTATTTTTATTATTGTTGTTGTTGTTGTTGTTGTTGTTGTACACTCTTTTAACATATATATAATATATATATTTGTTTATTTGTTTATATATAAATATATATGTTGTTGGTGGCACGCTGCAACGATTCTTGTCGACGTTGCACATTACTTCAGCACCGTTAAAAATCATATTTACAAGCCACGTTAATTCTTAAAGTGCGGCCTTAATTTGATTTATTTAGTTTTGCTTCGTTGATCATTTTGATATAAGGTGTTTTATAGGGTATATTTTTATGCCCCAGACAGAGAATTAACAACTAGGTGGCAACGCCAGCCACTGCTAATAAATGTACTTTTCTGCTTGCTAACTTTAAAGTTTAATTTTTAATGTGAAACAATTAGAAAATTGATTGCATAATTTAGAGAAACTTTTAATTAAAATATAATATATATAATATATATATTTTGTTAAGGAATCAAATATATATATATATAGCAAAATTATATACAATAATTCAACTGATAATTTAATACTATAAAATGCAACTGCTTCTTCTGCTTCTACCAACAAGTTCGAGTCATGTGAAGAAGTTTGAAGTGTTTCCAATTAGCTGCAAGATATGCATACAATAATAATAATGTACCAAATGTATGAAATCTTTACTAAAATGTACCTTTGCCTATATAAAGTTAAGCTATTGGTACATTTGTAACATATATGTAAGATTTGTATAGTTTTTTATATAAATTTCGTATTAAAAAAAGTATCAAAAAGGTAGTAGAAATTGTCAGTTTGGAGTGAGAATACCAATAGCTTAGAAATTGTAACATTTTGTTCTATATGTACCAACATATGCTGCATGTACGAAATGTACGAAATGTACGAAAGGTACGAAATGTGTAGACTGCTTCTTATCTATAAATGGGTACAGATTGCTATACCTTTAAAGTAGACAATCGATCTGTGGTCCATCTTTTCTCGATCTTTGCCTGATCTTTGACCGATCTGTGCTCGATCTTTGCCCCATTTGTGCTCGATCTGTGCCTGATCTTTGCCCGATCTGTGCTCGTTCTTTGCCCGATCTTTGCCCGATCTTTGCTCGATCTGTGCCCGATCTGTATGCGATCTATGCTGAATCTGAGTAAGATCTGGGTTGGATCGATGCTGGATATGGTATTGATCAGTGCTCCAACTGCACTTTATGTTTACTATTGTACCCTTAGATCTCTCTCTCTCTCTTTATGCTAGTAAAAGTTACCTAAAGCGTAGCATAAGATTTGCAATGAAATACGAGCTCTTGGCTATTGCGTAGTTTTACACAGACTTGGCCTAAATTTTAATCAATTTGGGCAAACAATATGGCCAAAATGGCTGTAGCCGCTTTTATGTTATTTTTGTTGGTATTTTTTTTTTTTTGGCCACGTTGCACATTTTTTGTTAGCCCAAAGTTAAAAGTCAAATGTGAGCTTGAATTACCAACAACAGCAGCAGCAGCAGCAGCAGCTACAACAAGAACAACAACAACAAGTAGAGAAAATAAGAATTCTTTGTGGATTTATGAGCGAACATGCAAAATGAAAAACCGGCTCAGGCAAGGGTCTTGGGCCCAAATGGTGTATAGAGGCCAAGAGGGTTGGCAGCGTTTGGCGTTATTAAGCCAGAGGCCTAGGGCGACGTCTAACCAAATACGTATAAAGCGGTAAGTCAAGTGGCATGCAATAGCAGTTTTGGCTAGCCAAAATGGCCAGCAAGGTAAATGCAGTATATTTTATTTTGGCCAAATATGGCGATCGCATGCTGTGCCACCAAAATGCCCATGTGTTAGACACTCGAAGGGAGCTGTGTGGCAGTGGCAAGAGAGGCTGGCAACGACACAGATACATTACGAACTCAGACATGAAGCTTTTGACTGAAGCTGCAGCTGTAGACGCAGTTGGTAACTAAGTCTAAGGCGGCGTTTCAGTTAAATGTTGCTGTCGCTGTCGTCGTCAACGTTTGCTGCCACTTTTGGCCAATTTTTGCACTTGCGCAAAAGGTCTTAAGACAGGTTACGCGCCTGCGGCGATTTAACCGTTTTCATGCAAGTAACAGCAGCAGCAACAACAACAGCAACGGCAACTGTTGCTCGTTCGTGCCGCCAGCCTTTATTGGCATCGCTGCGGTCACGCCAACGCCAAATCGTTGGCCAAGAAACCATGCAGAAGGGTCAGGCTATAGCCATAGCAGCGGCATCAGCGGCAACGACTTACATTTGGCATCCATTAGAAAGCAATTCGTCAGTGTGGTTGTTTTTCCTTTTTCTTCTGATTCTTCTTCTCTCCTTTTGTTATTCCTTTTGACCAACTAAAAGTCAATGCTGCTGCTGCTGCTGTTGCTATTGCTGCTGCTGCTTCTAACGGCCGAGGCACACCCACGTCCAGGTAAACTATAGAAACCGGTCGCATTGGTCAGCCAAAGTTCTCCTTGACTTTATTACGAATCACGAGTCAAAGCAGAACAATACCAAAAAAAAACAAACAAACATATTAGAACAAAAAAGGTCAATCACAACTAAACGAATAGTGTATACCCTACAATGCATATAAAGTGATCTTAAGTATCCTATGAATAATCTATCATCAACTGAAATAGTGCCAAAAATAGTGCAAGATTGCTTGAATAAAAAGTTGAATTCACCTTTTACAGCTATGCTATGTGCGATCGGGTATAATATATACAATATATATATACTATATAGTTATATGATATAGATACAGATGCAGTGGTATATGCTAGGCAGCAAAGGCAATTGTGGCAGCTACTAAGCTCATTAAGTGTTTGCTTTTAGGAGTGAAAAAAGGAATTGATCGAAATGTATATACAATCTGAACAAGAATATATATATTTGATATATATTGTTATATATAAATTCATATATACTTATATATATATACATATGTTCAGGCTGTTTTCATCAAATCAACAAATTCAAATTTCAATTCACATTAGGTAAGCTTGGCACAGCTTTTTATATATCAGATCAGTTATATATATATATATTGGATATATATATGCCTATATACATGTGTTACATATCTGTTTAAAAGTTTTGTATACCCTTTACTTAGTGTATATTACTTAAAAAAGGAGCTTAAGTTTTGGCAGAATGACCCAAAAGCACGCCAACACGCGTTGCATTAAGTCGCTATTTTTTTTGAGATTTTCTTCTCCATTTCTGACTAATGCGAAGCTACATTTTTGGCTTGCAACATTATGTTGCACAGATCGAGCAAGCATTTTTGGTTTTTTTTGGGGCGTGGGCAACGAAAGCTCATTACAACAAGCAGGTGACAGTCTATAGTCGAAGCCAAAATGTATCTAACAGATGCGCATCTGCAGCCCACATGCAGCATAAAAAATGTATCTATGACTCGCAATTCTCTTCTCATTTTTTGCTTTATTGTATCTTCTTTTTCTTTTTGTTGTTTTTCTTTTGTTGCTTTTTTTTGTCAAAGCTATTCGCAGATTGCGTTTTATTTTGGTTACTTTTCGGGCGCTGACATCATGCAACTTAACAGATTTGCATAGATTTTGTGATCGTTGAGTTATGTGCTGAGGTTCAACTTTGCCTCTCTCGCTGCCGCTGCCGCTGCCACCGTCTGCGTTTTTTGCTTTAGTGTCTGCTTTGGTTTTATACACCCTCTGTTGTCGCCTCGTCTTGCAACTTGTCTTGTTTATTTGTTTAATTAATTTGTAGCCGCTTGTTTTATGGCTTTATTAACCAATATGAATGTTGCCCCCACGCGGCACTTGCAACCTGCTGCAAAGCTGCACAACATTTATGCACAGCACTTAAAACAGAGAAATAAAATGAAGTCATAAAAAATTTGCTGTCATTTCAAAAATATGACAAGCAAATGCAATGCATTAAAATAATGCAAATTGCGCATACGCAACGTTGTCTCAGCTATACAAAAATATAGCATGACCCCAGCCTTAAGTTTGGTTAAGCATATTATATGCTTAAACGTTTATTTATCTGCTCACATTAAACTACAAAATTACTGCTATTATTTGCACAGCAAATTATGGGCAAGTGGGCGTGGTCGCTGCATACATCTTAACAACTTTATTACACACATTTTTATGACACTTTTCACTGAAAGCCAAACTGCAACTTCACTTCATTATTCTTATCTTTTCCCTCTCTCTCTCTCTCTTTGTCTCTCACTCTCACACTCTCCTCGCACTCTACACAACATGCAGCTCTTCCTCTTGGCTTCTCAGTGGCTAGTTAAACGGTTTTTTTATTGTTGCTATTTCCTGGCAATTTTTTTTGTTTTTGCCCTTTGGCTGTGTCGCTTTATTGTGCATTTTTTTTGGCCCTCGGGTTTAAGCCTTTTATTGTTGTGGTCAATTTAAGGGGCAGACAATACCACAGCATGTGGCATGCAGCAGGGTGTTAAATTTCGAACATACCAGTCAAAATATTTAAAAAATAAAAACAGTTTCGGTTTGAGTTCGGATTTCAGAGATAATAAAGTATCTTTAAATAGTTGCAGTAAATTACAGTTATATTCTATAGTTACCTGTTACCAAATTCACTTTCAGTTTATACTTATGCATAGATTTATTTAGAATTCCTTTTCACATCCTTTTTCACTTACCTAGAAATAGAAAATTTTAGAAATTAATTAAATGTTTTTAAAATAAAAATAAATGGAAAATGTTAACTAAAAAAATTGTTGAAACAATGCAAAAATCATAGAAAATAATATTGATAGAATGAGCTAATGTTTTGTTATATTGAATGCATTTAATATTTATATATATATCTATATATTTATTATACTAAATATTTAATTGATGCTTTTGTTAAATTTTAGTTTTATTTTTATTTATTTTTAGCTGTCAGTAATTAATCGTTTAATATTTCTTTTTTAATTATATTTTTTTTATTGAACAGTTTTTATTATCCTTGCTACATTTTACAAGCTACAAAGCAGCACTAACTTACAACTAAACTAATATATATATTACAGTTATAACTAATACATTTTGGTAGCTAATTACGTTCAGTTTTTGTTGTGCAAATTTACATACATATTACTTATCTTAATAAATAGCTGCTGCAACCAAAACAGCTGGCAACATGCAACATAAATAACTTTCATACAACAAATTAACATTAAATGCCACAATAAAACCTTTGTCAGTCTTTCACTTTAGCTTTTTGTATATAACAATTTAAAATAGTATCAGTTTAAGTTAAAGAAATTGAAATGCTTCCCTCGTGTTTCTCTACAATGAAATGTATGCTTTAAATGCTGCCTTTTATCCATAGATGGCGTTGTACATAACATTATTTGACTCATTTACTGCTGCTAATGAATGAGAATATCTAGAGGATATAACTAGTAACAAGGACATTCGTTCAATTTAAACTTGTTGTACTCAACGTATTAGCTGTGGTTTTTTTTTTTGTAGAGAACCACGTTTTGGCACTGATTTAACAATAGGCTCGAATGGCTCATTGATTGCCGTAATGAATATCGCCAGAGGTTAGCAATGAGTGCTAAGCCACAAAACTGAAAACGATTGTTAATTAAGTTAATGGAATTACTGTGTTAGGCCAGCAAGAACAGCTGCTCAGTTCAAATTTTAAGTGCACTTCCACTGCAAGAACTTAAATATAGCATATAAATTCAATAACTTTAAATGCTAATTTAAAATTAATTAACCTAATTTATATTAAATTTTATATTTTATTTGATATTTTGTGTTATTTTAGATTATTTCTGCATAATTTTTTATTTATTTAAAATGTTTTTTGTTTGCGTGGAATTTTGGCAAAAATCTGGCATGCAATCCATAAAAACGCTTAAGAGTTGCTGCTGTTCTACTGCCTGCCAACAGGTGGTGCTAAAAGTCAACTAGTAGAGTGTGTGCAAAGCTATTCAGGGTTGTTTGTGTGTAATTGTATAAACACTTCAACTTAAGTGTGTGTCTGTGTGTGTGTGACTCTGATAGTTGCCCCTTTAGTGTTAAGCTACTGTTTGGCTATTTACTTGCTGCCACTGACAGTGGCACTTGGCAGTGCCTTGTGGCAATATTGACATTTTAAATGTTACGGTAGCACAGATTTTGTGGCAAGTAGTTGTTGCATACCATGTAACAGTACGCCCAGATGTGTGTGGCCACAGCAGATGCTAAATAATTAAGTAATTGCCATATAAAAATAAAAATATAATCAAATTTATTTAAACAAAAATCAATGAGGAAAAAATAAACTCGTCAAACCGGCAAATTTTGTATATAAAAACGGAAATTGTTGACATTCCTTTTAGCTAAATATATGCAATTGCAACGGTAACTGCAACTGCAACTGCAACTGCAACTGAAATAGCAATTGCTGCCGTTGCAGTAGCAATAGCAGCAGGCATCAGCAGCAACCTGAATTAGCCCCCAAGTTGTCGATGCCTGATTGCCCCTATAAGGAAGGCAGCCCGTGCATAGCCTTACCTTAGCTTAGCTTGGCCTGTTGTCTTGGCCAGAAGAGCTATCTCTATTACAACAACCAGTCAGCAATGAGAACAAACAAATAACAAGCAACAACATCAACAGCAGCAGCAACTGTTGTTGTTTTTATTTATGTCTTTTTTTATATATATATTTCTTTTTGTAGGACAAACAATTTCCGCTGGCCAGGAGCTGTTTTTTTTTTTCTTTTCATAAAAAATGCATAACCTTTTTTTTCTACTACTTTTACGATTCAGCAGTTATCATTATTTGATATTTTTTTTTTTGCTTTTTTGTTGGTTTCTTTTTAGTTTTTGTATTACAAGTTGGTCGTGTTTGTTGGCTTGTTGGTTTGTTGTGGGCCAAATAAATTCTATAAGTAATAAGCAAAGATCCAACGGACTTGGCTGCCGTTGCACTTGCCCCAACTGGCCGCCATCAGTGAACAGTTAGAAACATTGTTGTTGTTGTTGTTGGTGCTCAACTGGTTTCGCCGGGCAACAGGCTGAAACAAGTGCGGCAACAAGCAGAGTTAACAGAGGGGGCATAAAGTAGGCTCAAAGCAGTTTCTACAACCTCCTGCTGGTTTCATACCTTAAGACAGCAAAATTCTTGGCCAAAAGGGTATTTCGTGCGATTCAACAACAGCCACAACAACAACAACAACAACAAAAACAACAACAACGGCAGCAACAGCAACAAGAACTTGGCCAATATGTGTATATGTTTTTTTCCGCTCTATGAGCCAAGTTTGAGAGCCAGTTCGTGCAGTTTGCTGCGAGCTGTTTGGTTGCTGCAGCAGCTAGATAAAAAATGCAGTTAATAAAACTGTAAAAACTGGACGCATGCGCAGCAACTAACACACACACACATGCACATAGACAGACATACCATAAGATCGCCATAGCCCAGGCAAGTGCAACAACTGCAACTGCAACTGCAACTGCGACTGCAACTTTTGCGCCTTTTGCAACGCCATTTAATTGCCTGTTTGCATTTCACATGAGCCGCATTAACGTTCAACGCGGGCGGAGCGGAAATCAAACGGAAAGAGGCGTGGCTAACTATAAGGCGTACCACACTGAGCATTCAGCTTGTTGCATACATGCCAAGCGGTATGCATCGTTAGTTCTTTTTTTTTATCATTTTCTTCCATGTTAAAACTGATATGAATTGGCTTTATGCTTTTTCTTATTCCATTTAAAGATCTTGGCCCAAAGATTTGCGGTTGGCTTAAACAATTGTTCACTGGTTTTCAATCTGATTACCAAACTATTTTTATATGTTATGGCAACACTATTTTATTAGCCCAGTTAGCACAAAGCAAACAAGCTTAACTTGAATCATAGATTGTCTAGATACTATATATTTGTGTATAGAAGTTATCAGTTAATTAGCCAGGAATCTTCTATATTATTATAGAAGAACTTTTCTAACAATTAAAACTTTTTTTTATTAATGCATTTCTATTTATAAATTCATTAACTAAATTAATTAACACTTTAAATTAAATTTTATTAAATTCACATATTATTTACGTAGAGAAAATTTGATTGAAAAATTTCAACTTTAAAAATGAACTTAAAAAGCTTAAAACAAAAATAAGAAAAATATTTGACAATTTTTATATTTTAATTTATATAATTTTATATATTTAACAATTGATATAAAATGATAAAAAATTATTTTTTGAAATAAATAATATTTGAAAGAAATTTAATTGCCAAAAAATTAAACAAAAATTTTTGTAAACAATTTTTTTGTTAAAAAAAATAAAAAAATTATAAAATATATATATTATATTTTTAATGTATATAAAAATCTTTTAAAATATATTAAAAAAATATTTTAAAATAAATAATATATAAAATAATTATTAACTTTTTATTTAATAATTCTATTTTATATTAAAATTTAAAAAAAAAATATTTTGTTAGAAAAGAAAATTAAAAAATTATATATAAATTATATATAAAATGATAAAAAATTATTTATTGAAATAAATAATATTTGAAACAAATTTAATTGCCAAAAAAATAAACAAAAATTTTTGTAAACACTTTTTTTTGTTAAAAAAAATAATAAAATATTAAAATATATATATTTTATATATATTATATTTTTAATGTATATAAAAAACTTTTAAAATGTTTTAAAAAATTATTCTCAAAATAATTAATATATAAATTAATTATAAACTTTTTATTTAATAATACTATTTTATATTAAAATTTAAAAAAAAATATTTTGTTAGAAAAGAAAATTGAAAAATTATATAATTTAAATATATTAAATAAGATTTTTATATCTGTAAGATTATTTAATATTTGAACTTTAAAAAAAAACATATTTTGCAACATTTTGATTAACAATTTTTTTTATGTTTTTGCGTCAAAATAAATTAAGTAAATTGCTTAATAGCTCCCAAATTTTGAATAAAATTTTTATGGAATTCGTTAAGAAAGTATATAAAAGTCTTTTGAAAACAGTTTAACTGGTTTAAACCGGTAATAAAAATAAATAACTTATAGTATGTGCCATTAAAATTGATCTATCGTAAATTGTTATGCAATATACAGACAACTATCTTTTTATATATAACTTTTTATTATAGAATAGAATATTCAATTTTGATTTCAAGTTATATTTGAATATATATATAACCAATTCTAACGAATTCGCATTAAATTTAACCTTCAACAAAAGCGCAAGCCGCAATATAAAATAAAAGAAAAAAAAAAAAAAAAAGAAGTTCATACCATATTTGATTCAGATCTAAACAATACCCATAGAATGCAGTTAAAAATTAGTTAAGAACAACTTGCGATTTACCAACAAAACTTCAAAAAAAAAAAATAAAAATAAATAAAAAAAATAAAGGTAATAAAATTTTATTTCAAATTTTATGTTATTATTTTTTTCGCTGCTGTTCAGGTTATTTAACAAAAAATTACAATCCATAAATTGCAGAGTAAAAATACAAAAAAGAAATCGTAGAAAATTAAATAAAAATTAAAATAGAAACCTAAATAAAAAAACAACAAAAAAAGAAAAGAATTCACTGAATTAATTTCACATTAGAACACGCGCCTGCAATATGGCTAAAACGCAGCAGCAGAAATTGCTAAATGGGAATCTGGTAACTTAAAACTAAAACGAAGTGACAGCATTTATTCGAGGGGTGCGGGCGGTGCTTGATTAGTTATTAAATCTAACAAACTGCACGGTCCGCTGCGTGATACAAAACTTATAAAGAAAACTTGTTTTGGCCAAAAAAGAAATAGCATAAAAAAAGCATTTGCTTAATTTGCAGCTAATCATAAAGTAAGAAAAAAGCTGAAAAAGAACAAACAAATAATATTCAACTTATGCAAATATTAACAAATTTTCCATTTTAATGAGTGACAACTGTACTGCAACTATTAGAACTTCTCGCTGTTGTCAGCAGTGTCATAAATATATATATATATGCATGCAACACAGACATCAAATGGCGTCCAAAGTCGCATAAAACACTTGGCCAAAAGATGTGTAAAAAGAGGCAAAGAACATTTTAGTTTTTTATGACCAAGCAAGGGGCACATTACATAAGTAGCTGCTTTTTAAACATACCCCAAATACCCTATAAAAATAACAGAAACCAAAGACATTACTGCCAATATCAGTCAAGAAACTGGCCAAAATATGCTAGTATATGGCTTATAGTATAGCTCAATTTTACAGGGTATCTACTAGTGTAACTCAGCAAAATTTAACACTTTAATTTGGTGCTGTGAAATGTTTTGCAGTGCAGCTGCTGGCGCTACGCAAAAACTTTTCATAGAAAGGGGTCATTCCACCAATTGTGGCGCCACTGGGCTCAACATTGTAAGTTGAGAACCAAAAAAAAATTAAAAAATAAACAAAAAACAAACAAAAAATTATAAAAAAAATTGTTTAAACAAATCAGCAGAATTTGACGAGTTTCTTTTTATGATTTTTGTTGCTTGTAAACGATTTTTTTTTTTTTAGCTGCAAAGTTAAAAATTATTTACAATCTGCCAAAATGTTAATTAAAAATTTATATAAAAAAAAAAACCAACAAAATATTGTTCTAATTTCTTGAATTAAAGAGAAAAAATTTAAAATTGTTGTCGAAGACAAATAGTAAATAAATTTAACCTAAATTTAAAATTTTAAAACAGATTTAAAATTGTTTTTAGCGATTTCACTTTTAGGCCTAAAAAACAAAAAACTTTTTACTAGTATAAAAACAAATCCAATAGAAAAAATAAAAGCAAAAAGTTTATTTTATTTTGTTTTTAAACATGTAAAGAAAATGTTAATTTGCTTTAAATGTGGTTGTTTGTTGTTGTTGTTGTTGCTGTTATTGGTTAACTTGAATGTAAATAAAAATCGTTGGCCATTTTTTGAAGGTTAAAAACATAATAAAATTTAGAGAGAGAGAGAGAGAGAGAGAGAAAAGACCGTTTACCTTATTGCCAAATTAGTGGGTCGAAGACAACAAGACCACTAGCCCGTAGACCTAACTGACAACAAGCACCAGCAGCAGCAACAACAACCAATAACAACAACAACAACAGCAACAATCAGCAACAACAAACAACCTCGTCATATCCCGTCCGCTACAACATTGACTACTTAGCATAAAATGTGTGTCAGCAAGGTAAAGGGCGTTCAACAAACTATCTACCCCTCACTGCCCTAGCGCTTACACACAATGTCCCCCCTCTGCCCCTCTTCATCACCCGCTGATCAAGCAGCTCCAACAACTGCCGCCCGCAATGCGACGCCAACAGAAACCGTTCGCGTTGTAAACATTTGAATACCTAATGGGCTGGTAGGCCCATTTTACAGTTGTTGTTGTAGCTTTTATTATATACACTATACCCTATACAATTAGTGGGTATATTTAATATTAACTTAAGCATGTTATAAGCAAGAGATAAGTATATAAGTAAAAACATTTATTAGTTACTTTTATATTGTTCTCGAATGATAAGCAGCAACTGCTTGAGGTGCAGCCACAATAAGTTAACTTAGGGTATTTTTTAGTCGATCAATTTTTATTTATATATTTTTTTTATATTTTGTTTTTATTGTAGTTTCTTTTGGTCACCATTTAACGCATGCAAAATTGGTTTTTTAGTATGTGTTTTTTTTTTTTGCGTTTTTGCCTTTTTATTTTTAAAAATTTTGCGTTGGTTTACAAGAAATTTGATCCATTGTTTGCTCGTAACTCAAAGTTTGAGCTTGAAATAAACCTTGGAAAATATTTGTTGCTAATTTTTCTCTTTTTTATGTATATATATATATATTACTTTATGTCTCTCTTTTATGTTATATACTTCATTTGGTTTTTTGTCTTTTTACATGGTCATTAATTAGTTTAACTCAAAGGAGGCTTGTAAAAAAAATAAAAAAGAAACTTCACTTTATTAGAGGTCAAAGTTGTATTGTGTTGCATAAATTTAACTGCTTCGATTGAACTTTTTGCATAATTCAAATGCCAAAATGAAAGACTTCCGTATTATTTAAGTGAGTTCATTAAAAATTAAGTGTAAAATAAATAATAATAATAATATTAATAATAGTCACAATGCAAACAAGTTTCAGTTTTGCAATGTTTGTAAAACTTTTCTGCAAATTACACCCAAAATTCGTGTAAATATTTTAGACTTTTTAGACTTGGTCTGATGGATTGCCATAAACTGTATACATATATAAACAAACATATATATACATAAATATATATATATATATATATGTAATTTGGTTACAACAAACTTTATACTATATATCCTTTAGCCATTTGCCATGTTGGCATCTGTGATTAGTTGTCAAGAGAGGAAACTAGAGTTTTTGGGGTAACTGTGGTTGCTCAAGATTTTCTAACTGTGCATATTTGCCACATTTTCACAATGTTGTCACTTTTGGCTGGCTGACTGGCTTGACGCTTGGCTGCCACAAGTTGCTATTGCTGTCGTTGCTTGTGTTGCAGCTGCAGCCACGCGCAATATTTTGCTGGCTTGTAAGGTGGCTTACCGTTGCACAGCAACTTTTGGGCTTGACTGAATCATGACAAGTGCCTAACTAACACTATCTATATATATATATATATATATGTAATATATAATGTATGTATGTATGTATGTAGTGTGTAGAGTGGCATGACTCAATTAATTTGGATGCAAAAGTGTCCAGACACAGACACCAGGCACAACACGCCCAGTCTGGAGCGCATCACAAAAGGCAGCGCTAAGTTGACAATGCCGAGGATTAGGCAAAGTTGTTGAGGAATGTTGTACACATACATACATATATATATATATATATATATATAAATGAAGATATATATATACATATATAAACATTATATATATCTTACAGTCTGAGCACTGTGCAATTTGATTTATGGGCGTGCCAGATTTATATGCGATACTCATGCAAAACGTAAGTTTTTAAGTTTCTTTATGCGATTTCTTGACCACACACAACAGCAGCAGCAGCAGCAGCAGCAGCAGCAGCAGCAGCAAAATTTAATAGCTTAGACTTAACGACATATAAATTAAAAATAAATATATATATATTACACATATATATATGAATATAAATAATTAAAAACTGAACAATTGTATATTATTTAAGCTGCAAAAAAAAAAAAAACAATTTTGGATGACGGAACTTCCGGTGCAATTAACAAGCAAAACTTGCGCGCTGGAACTAAAAGCAAAACCAAAAAAAAAGTAGTCTATATATATATATATATGTGTATGTATATATAGATGTTGTTCTGGGACAATGTAGTTTATGTATTATAAATATATATATATATATTATTTGTTTTTTATTTAGTGAAAATTTCATTTTTAAATTGCCTTTTGCATAATTTGCAGCGACAGTCAAAATGCTAATGACAAATGCAACCAAGTGGCAGCTACATCTAGTTGCTGCTAGCTGTTGGTAGTTGTTGGTAGCTGTTGCATTTTTGGACTTGTGTTGCCTCTTCACACTTAATAAGACATAATTTGCGCATTTTTATGAGCGACAGCTTTTTATTTCTATTAACCATGCGTGGGCTCCAGTTGGAACCCAATTAAATGGCCAACATGTTTTTGCATCAGCATTTTATTTAAACAGAAGTATAATGCAACTGTAGTTTGTTGCACAGGCTGTGGGCCAAAGATGAAGGCACATCCAATGCGTGCAACACTTGCAACGTTTTGCAACGCCAACGCCTTCTGTACTCGTTCTGTCAACCAAAATATTGCACGCCTTGATATAAGACAGGCGACAGGTTGGCCCGTTGCCTGTTGCCTGTTGCCTGCTATAATGTTGGCCTGGTCCAAAATGGCACTTAGCCGTTTGGGACAAGTTAATTTTGGTGTCGTCTTTTGTCTTTTCTACTTTTTGGCTAGCTGATGTATATCATTTGTAATTGGTGCAGACATGTAGATATTTTCTATTTTGTTGTCTTTCTTTTGTTTTAGACTTTAAGACAATATGATAAATTACAAGCAGCGGCTAATAACAAAAAGTTCTGTTGCTTTGGCTTTTCTTTATATGTTATATGTTATTTCTCTTCTCTTGGCTGCATATGCCGCATACACGGCGTATGCGCAATATATGCAAAAATTAATTAAACGCAACGTTGATCAGGTCTATAACATATACTAGTATAACCATAGAGGTGTTTCACTTGACATGCTAATTAAAATAAATTATTACCACATCATTCTTGGCCATGATTAACGACAATTGACAACAACTAACCAATTGACATATTTGATAATTGCCAAAATTGAACAGCTGCAAAATATTTTCCAAAAGCAGCTTTCATCTTGTAATTCTAAATGGAATACTCCATAATTCAATTGGTAACTTTTAGCTCTTGCTTTCATCTGACTCCTATACATGTATATATATAAGTATATATATATATATATATATATATATATATATATCTTTAGCTAATAATGCGGAAAGTGCTGTCACAGCAACTGTCACAGAACTGTCATTTGGATAATGAAGCTGCCAGTGGATTGGGTTTTGCTTTGACAAATTACCCAATGCCTTTAGTTGACTCTTCACTAACAAAATCTATCTATCTATCTATCTATGCCTGTTGCATATGTTACAACATTCACTCAAAGTGCAATACAAGTGAAAATGATGCCACAAGTACTCAATATGCCACTGCTTGTGGCACCATAAGATACCCTATAGAAATGCTCAGTTATTGTTTACTTTAAGTTAAAGTCTTTATGTTTTCTTTAGGTATTTCTATAACCAAATGATTATATAATTAGTATATAGTAAACAGAGCTACCCTATGGCACATTTTGCCAGGGTATAAACACCTTTGCCCGCCTGTGCTTAGTGTTAAAGATAGACCCATAAGTGTTGGCCATTCGCAATATTTGCGGACTCTTCAACTGTCAACGAAATTGGGTCAAATTAATAATCACTAGAAATGCGTGTACCAAAATCTGTACAAGTAATTTAAAAACACGCATAAAACACATATATATATATATATAAATAATAATATATATATAAATGTATGTGCGTGTATAAATAAAGCAAATTAAACACTGCGAGAAATGTGAACAAATTTACAAAATAACCAAAAACACAAGCAACGACAACACTTTCAATTTCTATTGTGTGTGTGTGTGTGTGTGTATATATATATATATATATATATAAATATTTATATTTTGTAGTTGCCACAACACGTTGTACACTTTGGCCGCATTGTCAGTAAAGACGAAAAAAAAGGAAAAAACAAAACTTTGAAGGTGGCAAGCGATGCGACAGGTGCAAAAGTTGGCGACAATTTTTAATGAGCTGCAAAAGGCAACGATAAATACAACAATAAAAAATATAGAAAAATAATATGAAATAAATTAAATGAAAAATAAAATTTTCAATTTATATACATAGTATATATATATTAAGAAAAAAATTAATTAAGTGGCATATTTTGCTCTTAATAATTAATATAATTTAAAACAAATAATTATTTAATTGAAATTCTTAAATAATTTTGTAATATTTGTTTGTTGTTTTCTTGTAATTTATTTATACTTTATGTACATTTTTCTTTTTTTTAACAAAAGTCACATTAAACGTTGCTGATTTAGTGACAAAAAAAGAAAAACAATTTGAAGTTAATTAGAAAATTAATTGCCAGTCCAATTTTACGAATTAAATGCCACATGGCAAGCGCCAGTTTTAGAGATTCTCATTAAAAAGTAAAAAGAAATAAAAAAAAGAAGAAACAAAAATATAAAAAAAAAATAACAACAAAAAACTAAATAAATTCAAATGCATTTGTATAATTAATAATTATAACAACATCTTAGAATAACAATACTACAGCTCTTGTCATAAATATATATATATGTATATGTATGTATTTATATATTTACATACATACATACATATATGTATGTGTATAATATATTTTATGAGCTTTATGCATTTTGTTGTTGCTGTTGCTTTGTATATTTCGCTTCCTCCTTACCATTTTGCAGTCAGTCAAAAGTAATATAAAGAATATAATATTCAAATAAACAACAGTAACGTAGCAACAACAACAACAACACAACAACAACAACATTAACAACAAGACCAGCGACAAACAAAACGCAAAAGCAAAAGGAAAAAATTTCAAGGTCAGTGCCGAAACGTGCATGCAAAAATTAAGCGCACAAAAAAGAAGAGTGTATAAAAAAGTAAGCAAAAAAAAAAAAAAAGAAGAAAATAAAGCAGCAGCAGCAAACAACAACAAAAACAGCATAAAAAGTAAGTAATGCGAGAGCAAAGCAAGAAATGAGCAACAAAAGAAATCAAAAAAAAAAATGGTTTTTTTCTTGTGTGCGTTTCTTTTGGCTTTGACGCTTTGCGCTTTATGTTCGATTTTACAATCGGCGCAAATTGGAAGCTGTAATATGTATAACAGATAATACACACACATACAGACATATTTATGTTATATATTGTATAACAATTATTAAGAGATAATTTGAAAAATATTAAATAATTGAATATTACAACATACGCTCTACATATAGTATGTATGTAGTAATGAATGTTTGCATGTATTTGTGCACATGTGTATATCTTTTTCAATTCGTATAGACAGCAAAGAGAGCAACAGGCAGCAGGCAGCAGGCAGCAGGCCCGACTCCGGCCACTTGTCCTTGAATGTTAAGCGAAGCAAAAGAAGATCACAAAAACGCCAAATGAGCAGCCGAAGCGAAGACAGCGACGCTAACGTCATTTTTAGCGCTGCCAAATGCAGTCAACGTCGTCAGCAGCGACGCTATTAGATGAGTTGACGTTTCGTTGTATCATTGCTTCGTTTGGGCTTGGCTGCTGCTGCTGCTGCCGCCGACGTAGCCGTTGACGCGTACAACTGTCGCTGTTCGCTGTTCGTTGCGGCTGTTGTTATTGTTGTTGTTGTTGTCTCTCAGCATAAATTCGCAAAGTATGCGAAATTTATTAGGGTCTGCTCGCATGGGCTGCTGTTGCTGCTGCTGCTGACGCTGACGCTGCTGTAGCTGTTGCTCTTGTTATTGTTGTTGTTGTTGCTGCTGTCGTGTTTCGTCTAATTTAAAGTTCACACACAGGCACAGGCACAGGCACTGGCATATGCTGTTGTCTGTATGCCTGTAAATATATGCATGCGAGCTATCGTATGTATGTGTGTGTGTGTGTGTGTGTGTAACTGAATACACTTAAGAAAAAAAAAACCCGAAATAGCAAACACACATACTTATATAGAAATGTAGGTTTGTATGTGCAACTAACAGCTACATAAAAATGTTTATATTAATTTTTTTCTTGTTTAATTTTATTATTTGCTGTTACTGTTTCTGCTGCTGCTGCTGTTGTTGTTGTTGTTGTTGTTGCTTTATTTGCTGTGCTCTTTTTTTCATTTTTTATTGATATGTATTTGCTAAATTTTTAGCAAACCCCAAACTTCTCGCTCTCTCTCTCTTTTCAGTGATTCCATCACTTACACACACACACAGAGATATATATATATATGTATTTGGTTGATGTATTCGCTATCGCTTTGCGTTGTGTGTGTGTGTTAGTGCGTGGCTCTATGCTATTTGTATGTGTAAAGCGATTAATAATATGTATTAATGCGCGCGTGTTAAGTTAAAATAATATAAATATATATATTTATATATATATATATATTAAAAATTAATTATATTAAATAGCATTGCTCAACGTCAAATTGATAAGCTTAATAAATTCTGTATATTTTATGCACTGTAAATGCTTTACAAGCAGAAGAAGAAGAAGAAGAAGCAAAAAGAGAAGAAGAAGAAGAATTGTAAGATTGATTACAAATGAATTGACCTATCGATATTAATAATATCTATAACTAAATTGTCCATCTCTGGCTTATACTATATACAGATCGAGTTTCATTACGTTTCATTTTTGCTTGCCATTGACATGCAAATTTATGCACATATACATATATATATAATATTTGATATAACAGCTTAAATATTATATAACACTTTAACAGAACACTCTTGATGTTATCTCATGCTTTAACAGTTATTACGGCATTTCTTTATACTATAGCTATACAAACTGAACTAAAGTACAAGTAAATGTTGATAAAATGATAAAATATTTAACTTTTATTATTTTAAATGTTATAATTGTTATAATTGCATTTGCTACTTGTTGCAATACATATAGAGTATATATATATATATATATATATATGTATGAGTTATGATAATCTGTTACCATATACAAATGGATTTTAAATCAATTTATTGATCGTTTCTATATTATGATTAATATACAGTGAACTCTCAAGTCTAGACAAATGATAGCTACTTAGTTTTTGTTTTAGGATTAGTTGCATAGTATAGAGACGTTTTAGTTGAGATTTTCTTGATTAAAATCATGTTCACCCTGATATCATATACAAGCTTGTATATATATATAAGTATATATTATATAGTATATTGTTGAACTTTTCAAATAGGCTGAGTCCAAGCGAACGAACCAACCAACTAACCAAGCAAATAAGCAACCAATCAAACGAAGTCTCTGTCATTACATAAACCATAAATACCTGAGAGCCTCGCGGCATCAGCTCACACCTCAAAGCTGCCCCTCAAGTCCAACTAAATGTAGCAGGCCATTAGAGACAACTGGAAAACCTAGTTCAAAAAACATGTTTTAACCTTTTTCGTGGCGTGCAAAACTTCAGACTCAAATTGGTCAAACGAGGCAGCAACTTTACAAGTTCCAAAAAAAAAAAACAACTCATACACACACACACACACACACACACTTGACAACAAGAACAAGGCAAAAGGGTAAAAACGTAGCACGCCAAAAATTTTGCAAAAATGGCAACAAAAATAAAGAAAAAGCAAAAGAAGAAAAAAACAACAACAACAACCAAACTTAAAGCTGACAAAGTTTGCCGCGTCGCAGCGGGCAAATATTGCGCATGCGCCACTGTCGACTTCTGCTGCTGCTGCTGTTGCTGCTGCTGCTGACGTCGCTGTCAACGTCATCGCCGACTGTCAAACCTTTGAGCGGCGATGGCGACTTAGACGTGACTTACAAACTAAATGCGCGCAGCTCAAGGTTAAAAGCAGTTTATTTGTTGTAAGCAAAAGCCAACCAGCTAACAGCCAACAGTTAAGAGCCAACAGGCGATGGCCAACAAAAAAAAAAAACAAAACAAAAACAAAAACGTTGAAAAAAAAAAGTTTAAACGAAACTGAAAACAGCCAAAAGAATCTCGCGAAATTCAAGCTGTTGTCTGGCTTTATAAGTATTGTTGTTTCTTTTGTTGTTGCTGTTGCTGCTGCTGTTGTTGTTGTTGTTGTTGTTGTTGCTGGTGTTGCTGGTGTTGCTGTTATTGTTGGTGTATTTGGAGGACTTTTGTCTGGGGCGAGCCTGTGTGCCCGGCTTTTTGGGGCGTGTTTGAAATGCTAACAAAAAAGCAGTTAGATGCCGCCTTTGCTTTTGCTGCTGCTGTTGCTGCTGAGGCAGCGACTGTTGCTGCTGCCACTGATGAATACAGCTCATATTGCATTGGCCTATTGTTGACCGCATGTATTGGTTGTTATAATAGCAGCAACAGTTGCTGCGCTGTTGTCTGTTAGATTGATTGCCATACGGCTTTTGTGTGCGATAAAATGGCTTTCAATTAATTAGCAGGCAATTGCAATATATATATGTGTGTGTGTGTGTGTGTGTGTGTGTGTTGGTTAAAAGAAAAATCGTGTTGATTTCAAATAAACAAATGATTCAACTTTAACCTGACCCTGCATGTCTGTCACACAATTCGCAGCAATTCGCAATTGGCAAGTTGCAAGTTGCGGCAGCTGCAGGATGACATCATTTTTTATTGCTTTGCCATTTGATTTGTTTTTTGTTTTAAATGCGGCCAAAACCAAAACTAAATGTTATAAATTACATTTGCGTACAATTGACCAAAAATGTGCATTTCCATTGATTAGACATTGTGGCTGCTGTTGCTGTTGCTGTTGCTGCCACCCACAACAATATTAACAGCAGCAACATGCACGCCTGCGCACAACGCAATGCAAAAAAAAAAAGCTGTCAAAATATCACTTGCAGCAGCTGTAAAAACAATAACAACAACTAAATTAGTGGCTTAAACAAATGTTGTTGTTGTTGTACATGTTGCTGTTGTTGTTGTTGTTGTTGTTGTTGTGCATGTTGTAGGTGCCACAATTCAAATTATTCAATTAGCATTTGCATTGCGTACTCGTATTTTTATTTTCATCTATTTTAAATTGATGACGTTGCCACCTCGAGCTGCTCCTATTTGGCCAACTTACTGAGCACCCCTCCCCCTCCACATGTCATGCTTAATCTCAAGTGTTAACCCCTAACCATTCACCCACTCGGATATGGCCATAATCAGTTAGAGGCAATCACAAAACAAGCTGAAACTATACAAATTTGTCCTTCACAAACCGTTGACTTAATTGGAATTGATTTGGCAAACCAACAACTAACTAATTTCGACTTTAAGCCATATGGGCGCGGGCAGATGACTTTTGTATTTTGCCTCTCTTTCTTGCACGCTGCTACATGAATTTGTGCAATTTTACTATTAACCAAAATGATGCTTAATATGGCCAAAAAATGAACTCAAGCAGCGCACAAAATGCGGGCTAATAAATTTGCTTAATGGCTTAAAATGCAATTGAGTTTACAAGTAAAGTGATAAAAAATGTAACTTAAAATTAAAAAGATACAAATGAGAGATTGAAAGAGATGAAGAAGAAAGATATTGTAAAGGGAAACCGTAGAGAAAGGCGGCCTAAAGAGAGCCTGAGTGCTGTCTGTAGTATGTTAAGTAAAAGGTTGAAATGAAAGCCATACTATACAGATATAAATATATATATAATACTATATAATAGATAACAGATTTAACAGTTATAAGCTATAGTATATATATATAGTATATATATATAATGTCAAGTAGTTTAACTATATATAAATCTGTAAAACAAAAGCAAATTCGAGCTGAACTTAGAAATAAATAAAAATAAATGCTGCTATAATTTGTATGAAAGAAACTGCTATAAAAACTAAAGAAAGTTTGAGTTAAAAGAAAATATGTTAATACTTTATGTGCTAATTGAAATTAGTAGGAAAATGTGTGGAAAATTGTTAAAGAAAATATGCATAAAAAGGTTCTTTATCTTATATTAACTTAAAAGCAAAATTAAGGCAAAGAATTTGCAGGGTTGATGAAGCTAAAAATTTGATTTGTATGAAACAGGACACTTTGACAGGATGTACAGTGAAGCCTGCCAAACAACTTGGTTATAGACAAGGGACAACACAAACAGTATAAAGAAGAAAGAAGCATATAATTAAGGATAACAATAGAAGACAAAGAAATGTATCTATTATATATATATATAAATGTAATTCTTAGGTTAAAGATTGCTGCTGCTTTATTTCTATATAAACATAAGTAAAGCTAATTATACATATGAATATATATATATATATAGGAAGAGATCTTTTTGCATAGTATATATTAGTATATATACACTAACCTGGTCATTTCCGTATGTTAGTTATGTATGTTTTTATTGTATCATTTGAATTGAGATACATGCGTTGTATCTTGTTTTATGATAAGATTTTTGAACAGAATTTCTTATGTTTATTATGTTTTTTATTTTTGTTGTTGTGATTAATTTGATTTGTTTAACTGCAGCATTAAAGCAGCATTTAATTGTAGTTGCACATCAATTTGTTATAGCACCAATTGATAGATTCTAATTGTATCTTTTGTATCTCACACGCGTTTCGCTGCCTTCTATACAAAATATTTGTTTTTAAACAGTTTTATTGTTGGCATTTTTTGGCAAATTATTACACAATTCTATATATATATATATATATATATATATAGTGTAGAGTTGACCGCCCCGTTGTCTAATTAACAATTGATATATATAGTTATAGATACAGATACGAAACGCGCTTGTAAATTGCCTCAAGTTTGTTGTGCGTTAAACCGCCGACTGTCTGTCCGAGCTGGCGACGGACCCTTGCCAATTCCCAAGTAAACAATATAAATAAAAACATTTTTAAAAAAGATACACACACACACAAACACACACATATACACACATGTACATACGCAAACAGCGAACGCTCTTTATGCTATTTATTTATTTTTTTTTTCTTTTTGTGTGTTGCCAAAAATTTGTGGCTGGGTCGGGCATGAAAAGGGACAGGCAAAGCTTACAGATACTTTTTGCTGTTGCTGCGCTGCCAGCAGTGGCAGCAGCAGTAGCTAACGATCAAGGGCATATTGGACACGATGTTGCTGACGTCGTCACAGTTGCTGCTAACGTCGCTGTCGCTGTCGCTGTTGCTGCTGCTGCTGCTGCTGCTGCTGTCGCTGTCGCTGCTGCTGTCGCTGTCTCTGTTATTGTTGTCTCACCCTTGAAGGCGCTTTACAGCAGCGAACTTTTTGGCAGTTCTTTGTCAGTGTGTATCTGTGTATATTTATCTCTCTGTATGCGTAACTGTATTGGTGTTCGCTTTCAAATAAGCAATTTGCGAATTTCTACATCTTCTTTTCTTACTTCTATTGCCTGCTTCTTCGCCTTTACGACGCTGCCGCTGTCTATATAAAACTCCTTTTTGCCTGTTAACCTAGTAGCCGATCTTTTGGCTTTATATACTTTTTGCTCTCTTATGCTCTGCTCTTTTCTATCTATCCTTTCTTTCTTTACTTCTTTCTATGCGTTTTGTGTGTGTGTAAGTGCTGACTGTCTTGTCTGTCTTGCCCTTTTCATATGTTTACTTTGCCCCGTTGCTGCTCTCCTCTGCTCAACATGATCATCCCCAAAAAAAAAAAAGAAAAAATAAAAGTTTCGCTCGGTTCCTTTATATCATTTTAATTCCATGGAATTGTCTGAAAATTAAACGCAGAAAAAGGCAAATATACATATATATCTTATATATATATATATAAATGTATATATATATGTGTGTGTGTGTGTGTGTGTGAATCAATGGCGTTTGCCTGCCTGCCAAATATGCTGCTCACATGTTAGACATTCAAAGGGTCTGACAGATATAAACCTGATGATCCATAGCTTTTACTATATTCATTTGCTGTTGCTGCTTCCCTTTTGTTAAGCAACTTCTCTATCTACTACTTCTTGCTTTTCTCTTCTCTTTTTTTTTTATTATTTAATAATGATCATCAGCTGTTTGGGCTTTTTGAGACTTTGCCTTGCCTTTTGTTTGCGCACCTTTTGTTGTTTTTATGGAATTTTAGAATCCAATTTGCATTTGTTATATAAAAATGCATATATATATATATATAACTATATACATATATATATGTATATTACTTACAACTGATTTGCATTTCACTAGAATTCTAATTGTGATTATCATTTAAAAAGAGCAATAAGAATATTACATTACATTTTGATGAACTTCTGCCACAAAATCTGTATGCAAATATTTCTTACTATTAATTAATTTTATTTTATTATTCTTTTTGTTAAGAAATTGTGTATTAAAATGCCAAAAAAAAACTATTTATATAAATTTATAAATATTTCTATTTTATTTTAATATTTTTAAGCATAAATTATATTCTATTACTTCTTCATAGAAATTCCAATAAAATGCTATAAAAATTCGACAGAATTTTTTTTTTTTGAAATTTTCTCCTAAATTTCGTTTGGGTTTTTTTAGGTTGATTTTTTTGTTCAGTCTTGAAAACTTTTGAAATTGTTATTAATATTTTATTTTAACATTGTTGTTGTTGTTGTTGTTGTTTGTTTTTGTTATTGCACCGATTCTTAACTGTTGTCTGACTAAGCTTGAAATTTTGTTTGTTGTTGTTTTAGACACCTTTTTTTTTTTTTTTGTTTTTTGTTGCACTACAAATTTGATTTGGAATTGGGCTTAGTTCACACAGTTAGCCACGTTCCTTGTTAGCCTGTCTAAGGCTAAGATCGTTTATTCTTTTTAAGCTTTTGTTTTATTTTGAATTTTTTTTTTGTGATTTTTTTTTTGTTTTTTTTTTATTTTTTTTTTTAAGAAACGATAGAAACGCGTGCCACAACGTTGCGGTTGCAGTTGTTTTTAGCGAGTGTTCGTTGCAAATGCTGCAAATAATGCTAAAAGTCTAAAAAGAACACGTTCAGCAGCAGCAAACAACAATAACAACAAAAGTAACAACAGCAACAACAACAGCAACAACAACAGCAACAACAACAACAACAACAACAATAGCTACAACTTTAGCAAAGTCGCAGCGGCAGCAGTTGCAGCAATTGAGAGTAAGAAACGTCGCCGCATGTGGCAAATGCTGAAGCTGCCAACTGCATTTGCTCTCGCATACTCTACCCAACTCACTTACACATACTCCCTCTCTCACTCTCCTATTCGCACACACTCTTGCACCTTCTCTCTCGCTCTCTCTCTCTCTCTCTCTGTCTATCTATTACACTGACTATCTATCTCTCTATCATGCTCTTCAGGGCCTGCATGCATTAGAATAGGCTTAGATTAACTTTAAAGACGGTCTGTAAGTCCGAACCAAAGTCCGAGTGGGCTTCGTGCCATTTTTTTGCACAGATCGTTTGCTTTCTTGACTTGCCGGTTTGTAGCTCTCAGTCTCTCTCCCTCTAACTTTCGCTCTATCTCTCTCTCTCTCTCTCGCTCTTTCTGTGTGTATGTGATGCTTAGTTCTTGCGGCACATGTGCGCAACACACTTAAGTGGCTTTCGAAGTGATGTCGCTGCTGTTGTTGCTGTTGTTGCTGTTGCCGTCGCTGCTACTGGCCCAGCTACAAACAGACAAACAAAGCGACTATAATAGAAGGGGGGGTGGGGGCTTGAGCTGGCAAGGGGAGGGCCATATAAAGGGTAGGCTATGCGTAAACTTTGCAATACAAAAAAAAAGCGCACACAAAAGATGCCACACCGAAACGTGGATAGATCATTCCTTGGCTTTCGTTTCATTCGGATATCAAAAAACTATTTGAAACGATGCTCAATGCTTTCAAATTTTTTTGCGCGCCTAAGCGCTCTCTCTCACACACACACACACACACACACAGACGCACATATAGAGTCTCTTAGGGGCCAAAGAGAGAGAGAGATACACACAACTGTAACTCATAGATAGAAGTTAACTGACAGACAGATACTCAGCGAACGCATTGAGCGACTAGCGTCAAATTTGCGCTAATTATTTGCAAGCTTTTTGATGTTTTCGATACCTTGTATGTATGCGTATATGTGTGTATATATATATGTGTATGCGTGTGTAGAAACATTTGCTTGATTAAGCACAGAGAGCCGAAAAGGTACTCTTAGTTACTTTTAAGAGCGCGGCATGCGTATAACTCTAATACTTTAAAGGTTTGTATTTAACCTTTAAATTAACTCAACTACACCTACACACACACACACACACACACACACACATATATATATATATATACGCATATACTAAGCATTCGCCACGCATACGCAAACATTCCGTGCGCGCGTTTAAATTTTTTTCTACTTTTTTTGGCAACGAAGAAAAAAATTATATAGATATAATAAAAATGATAGATACAGCTATAGATAGAAGGTGAGGGGGTGGCTGTGCTGTGTGAGTATGGGGCATGGCTGGGTGTATGTGGGTGTGCGGTAACAGTAATTGGCAAGGTCGTTTCAGCAGCAACGTTTGCCCGTAATCATTGGCAACGTTTCGTTTCGCGCTGCGTTTACTTTTTGGCCAAAACTGCAAAACGAACAACCAAATGACAAAAAACAAACTTTTTTTTCTTTACTGTTTGCATTTGTTTTACGAGTATTTTGTGGCATGAGCTACCGGGCCGCATTTACTCTATATTTTAGCCAGGTTAAACAAGGCACAAACAACAACAACAACAACAACAACAACAACAATAAGAACAACAAAAAGTTGTAAAACGGATACTGTTTAAATTTTTGGCATTGAATTGCACTTTGGTTCGTATTCTGCTCGCACTTAAAGTAAATATTTAACTTTGTGTTTGCTTTTTATTTTCTCTTTTTTTTATGTACTTTGTTTTACCGTTGAATCACGAGACCCTTTTTACTGATTGCACTTTAGCCAAAATTAAATAAATCAAATGAAATTGTTACTACTAAGCAATGACTGACTAAAGGCTACCCTCTAAAGTGAAAAAGTAAAAATAAAGTAAAAAAAAACGGATGAAGCAACAGCTGTTAGTTACTGCATTAGTTAGACAAACTAAACAGCTACTAACACCTCTTTAGTAGCACATACTAATAATGATGTTTAACTAAGTTAAACATTGTCTTTCTATACCCTGCATATACCCTGTACATTGCTAGCTGTGCTGGATAGAACTTGTAAACTTTTGGTAATGTTTACATGAAATGTTTAAATGAAATGCTTAAATATTTAAGTCTAAAACGGTAAACAATTTAATGCTTATCAATTGAACTGTCTCAGTGACACAGCAATAAATAATGCATAACGATTTAACTATATCTTATCTGAACTATCAATCATTGACAAGACACAAAACGCAAATGAAAATGAAAATGAATTTTTGTTAAAATATTTTTTCTACTATATAAACTGTGAATATAGTTAAATTAACTTGGAAATATTTTGTTATATTTAATCTGTGCATTAGTTTATGATTGTCTGTGCGTGTGTGTGTGTGTGTGTGTATTCGTTTGTATTTGTGTATTAACAGCAGGTATGGCTCACGTTGCGTATGCGTAATATGTGTTAAAGGCTTCTCCTGTTGTTTTTGTATAATTCAAATAGATTTCTCATTCTGTTTTCCTTTACTTCTAAGCAACATTTGGTATAACTTTGCACACATGTGTTTCCTTTTATTCAACAATACGAACAACAACAACAACAACAACAACAACTTGTTTTACAAATAAACTTAAATAGTTGCCCTAAATTTCAATTTGAAACATTCTAAAAAGTACCAAAAAAAAAAAATGCAAAAATTTATGTATATTACTTTAATGCTAAGTATATCTCATAGTTAACTAAAACTAGGGCGCCATATGCGCACCTTTTCAAATCAATATATATATATATTATATATATATATATATAATAATGTGTCTATGTATGTGTGTGTGCTTGTATATACTAAATACACAAAACACAATATGGTTTTTATCGCTTGAAATTTTTGATTATAGCAAAAATATTACACGCTGTTATGCCTCCCAAATAGTTATAGTACATATATATATATATGTATTTATATACATATATACATATATACATATATACATTTCTTACAATATTTTTTGTTTATAACCAAATTGTTTAGTTTAGCCAAATTGTGCGTAATTTACTTAGCCCAATTTTATGTTTTGGGCCACATAAAACAATTGTTTACACGCGGCTATTGAACTTTTGGTAAAGAACTTATATAAGATCGTAATAGCTACAATTGTCTATATTTTACCCTTTTTACATTTAGTTCTCCCTTCACACCTCCCCCTCACCCACAACCCTATTAAGCACTCAATTATGTCACCCTCAAGTCTCTCGAAGTGCTCATAAATTTCGTTTAACCAATTTAATTGCCTCTGCGCATAAATCTAAAGCGCTTCAGTTGAGTTTACTCCGAAAACAAAGAGCTTTGGGTTTGGCGCCGCACAATTTATTAAAATCAAGGAAAAATTGACAAAAAAAACCAAAAAAAAGAGAACATAAAAAATGTATATAAAAATAATAATAATTACTATAAATATAGGCGACTATTGTATACACTTTAGATATAAAAAGGTGTAAATTGAATATTTTTTATTTAATTTAAAATTATTTATTTAGCTAAAATTAAGCTAATATTTGCCATAAATTAAATTAATATAAATATAAATATAATATATATATATAAAAGAACAAGAAAAAGGAAGCTCTTCCACTCCCATAAGCTGGAATTAAACAACTCTGAATCTATTTAATAATTTAAATTGAATCAACTAAATTGATATTTATAGCAATTAATATTATAGTTTAGGCATTTTTTTTTGGTATGTTCTGCCCACTTTAAGTTAATTTATTAATTAATTATTAATCATTAGTTCATGTTTAAACTATGTAAAAAATTTCATAAAAATATGTTAATAAATAAATTGGTTTTTTTTTTATTAGGAAAAACTTCAACATTTTGCAGCCCAAACATAAATTTTATGTTTAATATTTTTGTTTTAATTTCCTTTTTTTGTTTAATATTTATTGAATTTTTTTAAGAATAGTTTTATATAAAAATGAAAATCTAATTAATTAAGCAAAATGCATATAATATTTGATATATCTCTTGCTGTTAAGGTATTCATTAGCTGAGACGATGACGACGCATTGCAACGTTGACAAAGACTCTGGCAATCAGCAAGAGGAACAACAACAAAAAAAATTCGCAAATTTGCCCTTGAAAATAAATTTTAGTTTGCAAAAAAAAAAACTGTTTTTTTTTTTGGATTTTTTCTCTATATATATATATATATTTTTTTTTTTGTTAAATTTGGTGCGCTGTTTGCATTTTGTTTAACATTTAAATTCACACATACACAAACTTACACATATACATTGAGCATAAACGCAGGAAGACACGTCGCCAATAGCTAAGGCAACAACAACAACACCAACAACAACAGCAACAACAACAACAACAAATAAAATAAATGTTTTAGTTTGCATTTCGAATGCTTTGCATGTAATTTAAAAACTGGTCTAGTGGGGCCCCCGATGCCATCGCAGACCTTTGTTAACTTTGCCAAAATTATGCGCATTGCCCTCAAACGAAGCCCCAAAAAAAAAAAATAAAAATAAATAAAATATAAAAAAAAATAAAATAGCCAATGCTTCTGCCCTGCCCCCACCACAACCCTGTGCAAACCCTGCGGGGGCAATGGCAGGTCGTCTAGTAATTTATAGCAAAAATTCGTAGAGCACACAACAGCAGCAGCAGCAGCAGCAGCAGCAGCAGCAGCCGCAGCAATATTAGCAGCAACAATAACAACAATATAAGCAAAAAACAGCAGCAGCAACATTAAAGCAACAACAACAACCTTTTTGGCAAATACGGAAGTTTTTTATTGTGATTGCGTTTCGGTTTGTCTTTTTGTTAACAATTTTTTTTTTGGGTTTATTTTTTAATTTTTTTGCTTTTGTTTTTAAATGTAATAAATTTGCTTAGCGTTCGTTGCAGTCATCGATTTTTGTTGTTATATTTAATTATTGCCATTTTGTGAGCTTAACTTGTTGTTGCTGTTGTTGTTGGTTCTGTGTCTGCTTAATGAATTGGCTTTGGCTCTGGCTTCGGTTTTAGTTTCTCGCTGCATGAGAACAGCCTTCAAAATGTTTACGTTAATGTTGTTGTTGTTGTTGTTGTTGCTGTTGTTGTTGCTGATGTTACTGAAGTTGCTGTTGTTACTGATGTTGCTGTTGTGGCTGTTGTTGTTGGCGATTTGCTTGACGACCTTTGCTATTTCGCAGTGTCTAAGATTTTTGCATATTTTCAGCTTGATCTTTTTCTCTTTCTCTCTCTCTCTTTTTCTTTTTTTTTGTCTATTTTTGTTTCTTTATTTTTAGTTAAAACATGTTTTAGTTTTCTTAATGCTTACACAATAAATGAGTTTAAATCAGAATTTAAAATAGTTTAGTTGATCATCATTTGTCTTTATTAAAATAAATCTGCAAATGAACATCTCAATGTAAACAAAAGCAAAAGCATTGACCATAAAATTAACCATAAATTCAGCAACAATAGCTTTAATTTTTTTGCATAATTTGTACATATTTTTTTCTTAATCTTAAAAGGAAATCTTAACTCACATTCTATTTATTATATATTTATATATATATGTATATAAAAGTAATTGCAACAATCAAGGCTCGAACTTAATAACAATTTATCAGTGAAAATCTGTGAAAATCAGTGTCCCTTGCAGCTGCTGCTGAACGCATTAATATGGCAACTTAGATATAAATATAAATTAAAGTATTTAAAATAATAATTAGATTATATTAAATATGATTAGTAATATAATAAATATTTCTTTTCTTAAAGCTTCAATAAATTTGATTTTTATTTTTGAAAAATGTTTTTTTCTATTTTTTTTTAGTATATGAAAAATGTTATCCTTGTGTAAGACAAGCATTCCCTTAGGTAAATAAAGGATCAGTGTTATTTTAGTCTTGGGTTTGTTGAAAGACCTTTTTCCTAGTAAGAATGTGTGGCGAAAACTTTAGCGTTGCATGCTTTTAGGCTATAAGAAACTAAACCTTTTTAGAAACCTTATATTCCTGTTTATAGTTTTCATTGGTTCGGATATTGTTTTAAAAGTATTTAAAAAACTTAAAGAAGTTAAGAGAAAGTTTTTATTATTTGATTAAATATTATTTTTTGTCATAAACAATAAAATTTAGAAAGAAAATTAAGCAATTTTTAAGGACATTCAGTGCTTAATTTACAAATAAATAATTTACATAAATAACTTGTTGTAGCAAGTTGCAGTTTAATGTGAAAAGTTTTGGAAGTATAATCTTAACAAGCTGCTGATATTCTGATATATATTCTGATCATATTTAGCTTGAGGAATATTATAGTACAGAGATTATAAAATTTTGGCGTGTTTATCTGAAACTGTTGAATTTCATTATAAGATATCGATAAGCTTTGTTACACTTTAAATCTGTGAGTTTGTCTGTGTTTAGTTCTACTTTTGTGGCACATAGAGTATGAGAGTTTTACGTGAAGATTGCCTCACGCCTGCACCAATTAGGGAAGAAGTTCGTCTTGATTTAATGCAATGACTTCAGGGCAACTGCGGCAAGTTGTCCAAGTATTTTGTGGCACTGTGCGGCTGTGGGGCAGTATGAGGTATTGTGGTGCATTAACCTCTTGCGTAATGAACACCAAGAGCGCCACCAACAGCGCGACAGGCAGGTCGACATGAGCTGCAATGGAAATGGGCATAGCAGTTTATATAGGGAGTATGGGAAGTTGGCTATAAGCAGGGCTTTGGCTAAAAGGAGTTTCCCCACTTATATTACTGTTGCAATTGTTGTTGTTGTTGTTGTTGTTGCTGAGCTTGGCGCGCAGCTGCGTTGTAAAATTAGAATTTTAGCCAGGCCAAAGTCAGAGTCGAAGATGGCCAGGCAGCTGATAAAAGCCGCGCACAACATTCGTTGTGTACCAAAGCGAGCAATGAAAAAAAACCATGGTCAAAGTAATTCCTTTGGCTAACAGAATAAAGTGCGCTACAAAATAATTGCAAATAAAATGCTGGCTGTTGCTGGTTCCTATAGCACAACTGCACAACTTTAGTCTTAGCCATGTTGCACCTGAAGCCAAAGCAGGCTATGCCGTCTATTTGTGGCCAGCACCTGTGCTACAGCGTTTAATTCCATACAAAAACAAAAACAAATATAGGCAAAAAGTGTTGCTGTGTGTGAGGCAAGCAAGCAAGCAACAAATGTTGCATGATAGTGTCTCCCCTTACAACACCATATCCATAACCCCTCCACCACTGCTTTTCCTCAGTGTTTCTCTCTCTGTCTTGCTACTTATAAGCTGTGCTGCTTCTTCTAGCTGGGCCTAAGCAATGCGGCTGCAAAGTAACAGCATCGGAAGAGCCGTTATCAATATCTGGTTTGTCCACTCGATTCTTTTTTTTGTTTTGTGTTCTTTTTTTTTCTTCTATTTTAGTTTAGCTCTCAGCGGGCGCCGTGCGGTGGCCCATAGGATTGGGCCAATGTACCTGAGAAGCGGCCAGCCACTTTGGCCAAGGAATGCGTTCACCAGGCTGCATCAACGTACCCACCAAACCCAGCAAGCAAACAGCTAACCAACCAGCTAACAACCACCAACAACTAACCAACTAAGCAGCGGACTTTGGCTAACTGCAAATGCTGCCATTTATATAGCACAATAAACATTAGGTGTTGCCTTCTTGCATGGGTGTGGGTTTTGTTGTTATTGGTGTTGTTGCCATTATTGGTGTTGTTTTTTGGTTAGAGTGTTATCCCGTGCCAGTGCTTAGTTACCCAACATTTTGTACGCCCAGTGCCTTTTATATGCCTTCATCTTTGCATCTTCCCCCACCGTTTTTGATACCGCAACATCATCTTCTTGCCACATACCGTATACTGTTGCTCCTGTTGTCCCAGGGCCAAAGCAACGGAGTTTGTTGCTTTTTCTATTAAAATTACCATCAAGATTTACATTTCAGTAGGCAACAGGTTCGAGTTCAGGTTCACATTCAGGTTCAGGTTCAGTTTCGAGTTTTAGTTTGTGGTTTTTAGGATTTTGGGATATTCGTTTGCGTTTCTGGATTGTGCCTTCTTTTAGGTATAATGTGGGCAGTAACCATTTAACAAAGATGCGAAGGGGCAGGGAGGAGATTGTTGTTGTTATTGTTGTTGGCGGTTCTATAGGCAGCTTCACTGTTAAATGCCATGCTCGGCCTCTGCCCACTTGTTCGTAAATCCAATGCTCAAGTCAAGTGGAAAATTGTTGTCGTTGTTGTTGCTGTTGCCATTTGTGGTTACTCTCATTTTGCATTTAATGCCCACATTTAGTTGGCATGCCACGCGGCATTAGCTGCAACAAGACCAAACAAACAATAACCGCAAAAAAATGTGTCAGATTGCTGTCAGTTGTTAAAACTCCAAAAATATATATATATATACATATATATATATATAACCAAATAATGGTTTATCCTTTTTAAACAAGTTTTAAGTATTTCAACATCGTTTTGTCTTTGATTTACTTTCAGTTTAAGATATACACGAATTTAAATCAAATTTTTAACTTATATTTAAGTTTTCTTTATCAATATCTTATTAAAGTGTTTGTATGGCAACGCTATGTTAGCAAAGTGGCAGCACCTATGTAATAATGCCACCCATTTTGATTAAAGAACATTGCCAATATAAAATATCAAATTAATATGCTAGCAAAAACTTTTTTAAGCGAGTTGGCAGGGCCGTTAATATACTGACAGTTTGCGTATAAATGAAATAAAATTGTCGCCATTAATTAAACTTAACTAAAAGGGAGTTGTTTAAGTTTATTGTTAATATTAGTAAACATGATTATATTGGCTAGTTGGTAATTATATAATTAAGTATAAATATGATCAATTAACAGTATTAGTAGAATATCAAATAAATTAATTCAATTGGAAGTAGAGAGTTGCTGCACAAGATTTGCCGTTATTGCAAGTTAAGAAATGTCAGTATGCTTTAGGCCATATTTGAGTAGTAGTAGATGTTTTGTGGTAATAAGTAGTAGCTTAGCATATGGCCATCTGGTTGAGCACTTGGTCATGTGCAGACGTCAATCGCCGCATGGCAAAGCAATAAATTTGAATTTTATTTAACATTTTAGAGGAACTGAAAAGGCATAAACGGAAATTTAAAGCAGGTACTCATACGGTACAGCAGTAGCTCCAGTAACAGCAATTCACAACAACTAAACATACAAACAACAACAACATGAACCGAGCATATCCCAGCCCAACTAGGAAGCAATTGCATTGAAGCTCTCCAACAGCGTTGCCTTACGCATTAGGACATGCGTTGGCCCAGCCGGAGGGAGGCGCAACTGAGGTTAACTTGAGCCTGTAGCAGTATGCGAAATAAGAAGAAGAAAGGGGCAGCTAACAGCACTTCAAAGCATAAAACAATTTAAATATTGCCGCATTGCACTTGCAACAACACCAACAGCAAATGCAGCTAGAATTGAGCAAACTTGTTTTTTTTTTTTTTTTTTTTTATTTTGGTTGCCTCTGCAATCTGAATCGCTTGCCAGCGGTAATCTTCATTATCAACAAATGTTAGCTCATAATGATGTTCGTCAACGGTGTCAGCTATGGGCAACTAGTAACTGCAATCTCTTGAAAATCGCGGCATCGCACAGCAACCACTGGAAGATCTACACACACGCATTGGCCTGGGCATTAGACGTAGTTGTCCCTCGTCCATTCAACCAGCGCCATGTTCATTTAAATCTACAACTTTTGGAGGGACAACAACTTGAACGGTCTACACTGACTTCCAGACTGGTATCGTTAGTTGTACAGCGAACTGGAAATGGTTATGGATACTAGGTACTGAGTACTATGTACTGTATAATGGTTACTGGGTAGCGGGTATCGGGTACTAGATACCTCTGTCTCCCATGTGAGAAAATTGCGCACTTGAGCGTCGCATCGCTTGAGAACCTTCGGCCTGAAGCTCACCATTCACGCGGCTTTCAATTCACAACAAACAACCAGAACAACAACAAGAGCAAAAACGTTAGAATACCCTTTTCCCCCCTACCTTCCTATAGTATTTCTTTGGTAAAAATTCCTTGCTGTAAATGTGTAGCCATCATCCATTAGCCCGAGGAGTGTAGACTAATCGCGTTCAGCTTATCGCGAATTCATTATTGAAATAATTTTTTTTTTCCTTTCTATTATTATAATATCGTATAAAAGTAAACCTCGCATAGGGCTACAATATGGGCATAACGGTAAATTTTAAGGGATCTGGCAACATCTTAATGAAAATTGAATTTTATGTTTATTACGCAGTTCGGCACTTAAACTTACCAGTTAACCAGCCAGCCAGCCAGCAATCCAGCCAGTCATCCAGCCCTCCACATAACCTTTAAATATGCCAGACATATACAACGACAACCGACCGGTCCAGTCAACCAGCCAAATAGCCAACTAACCAACTGGACGGACAAACTTGTTGGCCATAAGACGCGACTATAGTAAAGATAGCGGACCATCTACCATTGCATTTTCCTGTGGCAACAACAACTAAGCGGTAGGGGGCCGTGCAACGGCAACATGTTTCCTTGATAAGTGAAATAAAAGTAATAGAATCCAACAAATACCTTTTTTCTATAGCAATGCTATACCTTTGAATACCCTTACAATAAGCTTTATATATATATATATATATAATTAATTTTAGCTAAAGAACCTATTGAATATATTTTATAATCTTATATAAGTCTTGATTATACAAGTATATCAAATATATATATTAATTTCAGTTGGTAACAAACTTTATAACAAATGGAAGTTAGCCAACAAATCTCGTTGTATTAGACCAAGGGATAGCGACATTTAAAACCAGGCAAGAACCAGGCGAACTTGAAGCTGTTTCCTCTGTCTCACACAACATACACACACGCACACACACCTATATATATATAGTGTGTGTATATATATATATATATATATATATATACATAAAATTACATGAAGCATCCATAGGCTCAACTAGGAAGCAAAATGATCTGGCCTGCGAGCAAGAAAGACCTTGTGGTATGGGCCCATTTGGAACGAGCAACGGCAACCTGCCACACGCGGCCTACGTAAGTGGCAAGATCGCACACAGCTTACTGAGGTTGCCACTAAGGATGCCAAGCGAATGGTGGGCAGGTACATACACACATACACACATATATACTTATATATTTATATATATACATATATATTTTATATATATAAACATAGGTACAATGAGGCTACATGTGGGACGCTATAGCTGCCACTGCAGTTGCTGCTGCTTCTACTGCTTCTGCTGCTGCCATGCCCCCAAGATGTTGCATTGATTTAGCAAACATGCATTTTTATAGCCTTACAACGCGCCCAGGCAACAACAAGTTTCTCTATTATTTATACCAACGGCTGACGGCCACAGTCCACAATTGCACTGTTTCTGTTACCAAGTCTGTCATACCTCAGTACACTGCACCCGTCCCTGAATGCCATGCTATGCTATACCATCCCATCCAATCCCATTCCATCTTATACCATACCATTCTATACTCTGATCATTTTGATAGCGTTGGCGCGCAGCTGCGGCATTCAAGTGTATGTGATGATCCACTCCTGACTCCTTTAGCTCTCCGGCTGGATTAAAGTGTTATTAATGTTTATTATGCCTGAATGAGTTTTAATGTTTGCTGAAGTTATCATTAAAATGTTGTTAAAATTTGAATACCATGTGAGAAGAAAAACAACGCTATACGATCGTCACAACCGATTCGCTCAGATCTGCTTTGGTTTTCTTGTTCTTTCTTTTTGTTTTTCTTTTCCATTTGGCCAACAATGTCTCTCTTTCTATTCTATACCGGCCTTACTGTAATTGGTTATGTTCTCAGTTGCCCCCGAAACACTGTCTCTATAGTATAGTTTCAACTATAGCTTTCAACTTCAGCTTCAACTTCAGCTTCTCCACATGGGCAGGAAGAGCGCGTACTTTATTTTGATTGGACCTGCCATGGAATTTCTTTTGTGTGTTCTCAGAGATTTTTTAATGATCGGTGACAGGATTATTAAAGTCATTAAGCCTCTACTAGCATTTGTTGCTTAAATCGTGTTCTTATTGTTGTTGTTCTCTTGTTCTCGTTGGCGGAGCTAATAATGTTAACTGTAACCTGGCAATGGAAATGGCAATAACAACGGCCACTTTTAATGCTGCAATACAGTCACCACATCGCCCTCTCATATGCTGATTGTGATATGACAAGAGGATTTTCCTGAACCTCATAAAGCTGCACCATTCTGACTATAATTTTAATACAATTAAAAGCAAATAAATCAAACGATCGCCTGGTTATACTAACTTAACTTTTAATGTTTAAATTCAACAAACTTCTCAAAAAGCTTTTAACAATGTGCATTTAACTCAAGTTTCCCTCAATCTAAAAAACAGTTTCAGAAATTACTAATTATAACCAACTCTGTATAGTACAGCTATAACAATGCTCTAACAAAATATAACTATATAATTGTAGACTAACCATTTTAATAATATTAATTTAGTTAAGTTAATCTTAACCTTAATCCAGTTAAAAAAGTTTTCTCTTAGGATGTGTTAATAGTTGAACCCTGAGAAATTCCTTGAAGAGATGATCGGGATTGTAATATATATTTAGTAAAATAAAAAGTATCCTTTTATATATTGATATTGTTCCTTAAACGAGGTAAAAACACACTAGATGAATAGCATACATAGAGGCGAACAATCGATAGAATCTTGTGAAATTAACCATCAGTTTGAGCCGTGTGAAATTGAAAGTTGTTTGAACTTTGTTCGTAACTATATGCACTTGACCTTTCCTATTGGACCTTTTCCCACACGTGCTCCTATATAGAAATGTTAGACTGTGTGAATTATAATATCAATTCCATATGTTTCTGGGAATATGCAACTGTTATTGTAGAATGGCATACTTTATCCAAATAAATCCCGAGCTTTGCAGTACCAATCAGGTAGTCTTATTTGTAATGGCCAGGATATTCAATCTAATTTATGCAGCTCCGCTTACCTCCCGGGTACGTTCCCGGGATTGTTGCGATTATTTGTATCGGGTTCTAAATTTCGTCGGTTGGATATTACCAGAAAATGGATATAAGAGATATATACTAATGGTGTGGGCTTTTCTGTTCATGGAAGCGTCTCTATTTTACGAACCTATTGCCTTTATTCTTACCGTCGTTCTGGAGTTTCGTATTTTAACTCGAACGGAGATATCATCCGTACTTGAAATAGCGATTAACACAATTGCCGTATCGGTTAAAGGACACATATTACTTATATATCTGAACAATTTAGATCAGACGAGGTGCATCCTGGATAAATTAGATCAGAATCTGCAGGGTGCCAGCGATCAATGGAAGATTCATAAAGCAGTGGCGTTTGGTAATTTTTTCTGTGTTTTTTACTTTGTGATGAATTTTGCCTATGTCCTTACTGTGGTCTTTGCCGCAATAATGAGCAGACACCCGCCTTGGCTGATGTATAATCCATTCCTAGACTGGCGCGAAGGAGGAATCAAATTATGGATTCAAATAATATATGAATTCTCATTCGGGTTCAGCGGTACAATATTCAATATAATCGGTGGTCTATATAGTATAACTTTTATTAGTATTATTCGAACTCATGTGGAAATACTGAAGGATCAGATTGCTCGTCTACGTACAGATCCTGAGAAAACTGAAGGCGAATCATATGAAGATCTTGTTACCCGTATCTCATCCTACAATATGATCTTAGAGTAAGTAAACTCCTAGCTTATTTCAGCTCTCATTATCATAATTATAATTACAGATGCTGTGACAATATGCAACCAGTATTTTCTGGTACTACTTTTATACATTTTGTTGTTGTTGGATCAATATTGGGAGTAAACATGGCCAACATTGGATACTTCACGAATGTTATTGAAGCTGTATCCGCTGCTTTTTACTGCATTGCTCTATTAGCACAATCATTCCCACTTTGCTACATGTGTGATAGGTTGGGACAGGAGAGTGATGAACTGTCAATGCTATTAGCTCATTCACAGTGGATCGATGCGGAGCCAAGATATAAATCTACTTTGTTAATATTTATGAACCAGGTCCAACAACCAATTACCTTCAATGCTGGCATAATCTTTCCCATTACAATAAATAGCAATGCTCAGGTTTCAATATATAAATATATATATATTATATTATTGATTCGATTTAAAATAATTTATATTTCAGGTGGCCAAGTTTGCATTCACCGTATCAACTATTACAAGCCAAATGAAAGATAGTTAATTTGGCATTAATTTATATTACTGAAAGGAAACTAAAGTTGTTCAAAATCTTTTTATATTTATAAAAATTCGAATGATCATATAACACAAATTTTATGGATGCACCTATTAAAATGATAATATTTATGCACCTGCACATAGATTGAATTATAATCAATCCGAATCTTAATAAACAGATATATGATATATAATATGTTTTACATCCAATAAATAAAACCTTTCAGCAAACTAATTTTAATACTTAGTCTGGGTATCCAACCCAAACTTGTTGGACTTTCCCAATGTTTTCGATTGCCAGAACTCTTCTACAAATTGCTACTATACTTTGTATAGCCGATAGATCTGTAGATTTATGTAGGTGTCCACATACGTTTGACCTTGCAAATTGACCAAGTCGTTATAGTTTCAAGGACATAATAATAATCTATATGAAATTCAGCAGCTGTCAACCCCACTTGTTTGGGGTCTTACACAGTAGTTCAAGATGTCGGTTGTTTTTTTACTCAAATATACGTATACCACATAAAACATTAATTTTATTATTCATATTATTCAGTGTATTGCGTATTGCAGAATGTATATCAATACTGTTTTACCTTCTGCTGACTGTATATATTTTCATCAAGTTCCTAGTTAATTTTCATTAATTTTCATTAAGAGGTAGGGTATGGTGCAAATCACTTGAAGAATTCATAGGTTGCAATATGTTTTCCCGCAATAGATCCGATTTTATCGTACGAAATCGAACAGATGTCAAAACCGTGTGAAAATGAAACCTGTTTGAACTTAGACTGTCCCTAAATGTCCTTGACCATACATAGTATAAGTAAGCAAGGAATATGCAATAAAACCCTAACCCTCGCCTCCATCTTAAGAGTCAAAGTGTGTGAATTGAAATTTGAGTTCCTTATGTTAAAGGGAAAAGGCAGATGTTTTCGTAGGATTTTATACTGATTCCCAATAAATACTAAGACTTTTCCGTATTAGTCATATAGTATTACTTGCAATGGCCAGGATATTCAAACTTATAAGTCCAGCTCCGCTTATATCTCGCTTACGTTCCCGGGAATGTTGCACTTATTTGTATCGCGCTTTCACTTTCCTCGGTTGGATATTACCACAACAAGAATTAAAAAGACGTATACTTAAACTGTGTTCTATTGTGACTATGGAAATAATACTGTGTGGGGAACCGATAGTTTTAATCCTTACAGTTGTTTTGGATTTTCATAATATATCCCGGGTAGAAATGTCAACAGTCCTTCAAATAGCGTTTAACGCAATTTCAAACGCTCTAAAATCTCACGTTATTTTTATATATTTGAAAAACTATAATGAAACGAGGTGCATTCTGGATAAATTAGATCAAAACCTTCAGGGTACAAGAGATCAGTGGAAAATTCACAAGGCAGTGGCACGGGGGAACTCAATATTTGTTGTTTATTGCGCCATCTACTTTACCTATTTGATATCCTCTGTCATAGTCGGAATAATTAACACTCAGCCACCTTGGAATATGTACAACCCTTTCATCGATTGGCGCAGTAGTATGGCAAACTTTTGGAAGCAAATGGGATATGAAATAATTTTGGGGAATGGAAATGCACTATATTCTTTACTTGTCGACACAAGCATTATGACTTTTATTTATATTATTCGCGTTCATGTCGACATTCTTAAGGATCACATTCGTCGTCTACGTACAGATCCTAGTAAAACAGAAGCCGAATCATATGAAGAGCTTGCTACATGCATCTACTCCTACAATTTGATTCTTGAGTAAGTCAATTAAAAGTTAACATTTATGAACATCCTAAGTATTCGTTTCTATATTCAGATGCTCTCAAAATATGCGACCAATTTTCTCCCCTACTATTTTTATACATTTCCTTGTTGTTGGCTTAGTACTGGGAATGAACCTCTACAACATTGGGTATCTATCGGATATATTCCAAACAATATCCTGCGTCATTTACTGTTTTGCTGTTTTGGCACAATCATTTCCGTTCTGCTACATTTGTGACATGTTGGTTCAAGATAGCAACGACCTTTCCAATATAATAGCTCATTCACAGTGGATCGATGCTGAACCTAGATATAAGTCTACTCTAATGATGTTCATACACCATGCTCAACAACCAATTGCCTTTAATGCTAAAAAAAAAAAAAAAAAAAAAAAAAAAAAAAAAAAAAAAAAAAAAAAAAAAAAAAAAAAAAAAAAAAAAAAAAAAAAAAAAAAAAAAAAAAAAAAAAAAAAATTTTCTTTTCGTAATAATATATATCTATTTAAAGGTTGCAAAGTTTGCATTTACTGTATTGACTCTCGTGACTTGAAATGGAACATTTGGAAAGCACTTTAAAATTGAATTATTATGGCACTTACTTGTGAATACAGATAATGCTTATATGAAAGTTAACTGTTTAATACAGTGTATTTAACATCTTATGACTTGGTTGGGCTTTTCAATATGAATACCATGCGGGTATAATTTAGCCAGAACAGTCGTCAAAATATGCAATAAGTTCAAGAGTCAAAGTTGCAACTGAAAATCCTACAATATTCTCGTTTTGATATGAATTCAAATGTCTATATAAATATGATGCTTATGCCAATATAAAACGATAAGAAATGTGGAAAATTGTAAATGAGTTGACACATTGCGCTTCTATTATGCCCTTGACATTGTCAATTAGCCAGAGCCATTTGGCCCGACTCAGAGTTATTATAAATTCACAAACCACAATCTTTGTTGCGGCCTAGTCGCTTAGAAACATTCTTCTTCCCCTAGACTTGGAGTTCGTTAAAGAGTTTGGGACTGAAGGGTGGTTAATGAATGTATTATCTATATTAAATAGGTGGCTAATTGTGTGCACTTGGGCAAACCATGGTCATGTGTGAGAATAAGCAGCTGATATTAAGTAGTGATAACTTAGTTAAGTACAAAAGATCTTATATACATATAAATACACGAACACACAGTACTGCGTCTTAATGTTGGAAATTATGTAAGCAAATAATGATCGAAGGTATAGCTGGTTTGATATTTAAAATAAATATTACAAAGCTATATGATATATAACAATGCAACAATCTTGTAAAAATAGTTTCTCGTTAAAATTTATGATCGCAGATCTATGGAGAAGCAGTCGAAATGCAAAATTATATTGAACATATACAGTTGGTGATTCGGTTGATGAATTCTATTCAGATTTAGCAGGTTGTTATTTATTCTTACGTAATAAAACCATACATCCAAAAGAATCGTGTGAATCTAACACTAGTTCAAGTCATGTAAAATACGACATATGTTCAAGCCGTGTGAACCCGTAAACCTGTTTGGACTGTGTCATACAGGCACATATTTGACCTTCTCTAACTGGTGAGCAAAATACCAACGAACAAAGGCTGCAAAAGAATATTCTCCCATATATCCTTTACATCGAACCGAGAGACTAAGAGTGTGTGAAATGAAATACGGTTATTGGGAATAAGCAGTTGGTATGGTGGAGTTATATATATATATATATATATATATATATATTATATTTTTTTTTATTTATATATATATACTGATTCCTAAGAAATACGAAGCCTTTGCAGTATCAGTCAAGTAGTATTGTTTACAATGGCCAGGATATTCGAACTTATAAATCCGGCACCGCTAACATCTCGCGTTAATTCTTGGGAATGTTGTTCGTATCTATATCGGGCCTTTAAATTACTCGGTTGGATATTACCAAAAAAAGGAGCGAAAAGATTTATACTAATTATGTGGGCTATTGTCTTTATGGAAGCTTCTCAATTCTATTTACCTATTGGTTTTACGGTTACAATTGTTCGAGATTTTTATATTCTATCGCGAATAGAAATCTTGGCAATTCTTCAAATAGCGATTAACTCAATTGCCAACTCAGTAAAGTCACATACCTTGCTAATATATATGAAGAATTTAGATCAAACGAAGTACATACTAGACAAGTTAGATGAAGGTTTACAGGGAGCCAGTGATCGATGGAAGATGCACAAGGCAGTTGCACGTGGCAACTTCATCTTTATCTTTTTCTGGACTGTTTATTCATTCTATTTTTGGTCAGCGATTATAGGCGGAGTAATTAAGAAGAAACCACCTTTTCTTATATATAATCCTTTTATCGATTGGCGCGATAGTATGTCAAATTTTTGGAAGCAATTGGCTTATGAAATCCTATTAGGATTTAGTGGTTCAACATTTAGTATAATTGTTGACACATGTTGTATGATTTATATTAGTATTATTCGCGATTATTTAGATATTCTGAAGGATCAAATACGCCGTCTACGCACTGATACCAACAAAACAGATTCCGAATCATACGAAGATCTTGCTGCTTGTGTCTCTAGTTATAATATGATTCTTGGGTAAGTTATTGAAAGCTATTTTCAAATAATATGCCAAATCGTTTTCCAATTTTCTTTCAGCTGCTGTGAAAATATGAGACCAATTTTCTCTCGTGTTATTTTTACACATTTTCTTGTTCTTGGATTAGTATTGGGGTTGATCCTTTTTAACATGGGATACTTTTCGGATGTATATCAAGCTATCTCCTCTATCCTTTATTGCATTGCCGTTTTGATGCAATCATTTCCCTTTTGCTACTTTTGTGATGTGTTGATTGCTGATTGTGAAGAACTTTCTACTCTAATAGCTAATTCGCAGTGGATTGATGCTGAACCCAGATACAAGTCAACCCTCTTAATGTTCATGCATCATGTTCAACGTCCAATTATCTTTCATGCTGGAGACATCTTTCCCATCTCAATACACAGCAACATTCAGGTATTTACATAAATATATTAAAAAATTGATTTGATTTTAACATATATATTTTTGTAGATGGCCAAGTTTGCATTCACCGTATTGACCATCGTCAGCAAAATGAAACTATAATTCATATGATATCAGATGATCAATTTAAATTCATTTTAATAAATTAAAAAAATTATAAAATAGGCCAAATAGTATTGAGCAGTAATAAAATCAAGGCGATCCGCTTCAATTTGTCACATTAAAATATAGAAGTAGGAATGGGATGGGATATGGAAAATAATTCGCATTAACTATTCAATCTGAATCGATTTTAATTGGTTTTCCAATATATAAAATCTTGTGAATACACACATCAATTTGTTGACCTACATACATTTAGCTTTGCCAATTATGAGGAGCAATATTATTCTACCCACTGATGGAACCTATTCAAAAACACGCACATATCAACCCAACTAATTAGTCTATTAACTGGTATATGTATATATATATATATCATATTTTGCATACATTGAAAGCCTTCTTTCCTATAAATCGCCATACAGCGTATAGACTCATTAAGCTCTGTGTAAGTAAATAAATAAATCTTCTTTAGTTAATAAACTTGCTATCTAAAAGGCAAATGGAAATTTATTAAAAAGTCGAAAGACTTCGTAAAAGTAAAGTATTATTAATTGCAATGGCCGGAGTATTCAGAATTATAAATCCAGCTCCGCTAACGATTGGTATTCGATCGCGGGACTGTGTCACATATTTATATCGGGTTATGGGATGGACTGGAATGATAATTCCCAATCAGGGATATAAACGATACTTGTGCATGTGCATCTTATTGGTCATGGTTGCTGTAAGAATTTATATACCCATTTGCAGTTTAGTTTCCGTTGTTTTCGAATTTAATATATTATCGAGAGAAGAGATGTCAAGGATACTTCAAATAACCGTCAATTCATTTGGAGCTACACTAAAAATTTTCATTGCATACTTTAATATGAAAAATTTTGATAAAGTAAAGCGGATTTTGGAAAAATTAGATAAGAATGTGCAGGGTACTAGCGATCGATTGAAAATTAACAACATAGTGGCACGTGGCAACTTCATCTTATTTATATAGTCGCCGATTTATACCATTTATGATATATTTGCGATCGTATCTGGGAATGAATTTTAGCAATATTGGATACTGTACGAATCATATTCAAATGATTTCATCTCTAGTATATTGCTCTACATTCTTAATGCAATCATTTCCCTTTTGCTACTTTTGTGATAGGATCAGTCAAGACAGTGATGACCTATCCATCTTATTAGCTCATTCGCAGTGGCTTGATGCTGAACCTAGATATAAGTCGACTTTGATGATATTTATGCAACAGGTCCAAAAACCAATTACCTTCAAGGCTGGAAACCTTTTTCGCATATCAATAGACAGCAATATGGCCAAGTTTGCCTTCACAGTGGTGACTTTTTTGAACGAAATGCAACTAGATGATTAGTTAAGAATTCTTCAGAAGTGTGTGTTTAGGTAAAAATTTTTTATGATATGAATGTTAAATACAATGCACACATACATTATAATATTATATTATAATATTAGCTATTGCATATGATTTGATTGAAAATGAAGTTGTATATTGCAAGACATACTTTGAATTATGAGTCATCTTTGTGTAAGGCTTGTAGTATTTAAAAAAAAATATATATATACATATATATATATAATAAATATTAGTATTAATATTATATTGCAGCTATAGATATGTATCTGTACTACCAACGTACAATCTACTTAAATATAATCGATTCAACATTTTCGATCAATCCAATACACACCAAACTCATACAGTCAAACTTAGTTAATTAAGGCAGTCCAATACACCCCAATATCCTTATATGTAGAACCGTGAGACTGAGAGTGTGTGAGCTGAATTATAAATTTTATACATATATTAATGTGAAAAGGTAGCTGTTATTGTACGAGGCCATTCTGATTCCTAATATAAACAAAGTGTTCTCCGTAGCCATCAAGTAGTCTTGTTTGCAATGTCCAGAATATTTACGCTTATAGAACCGGCTCCGTTAAGTTCACGGGTACGTTCTCGGGAATGTTGCACTTATTTCTTTCGATTACTTAGGTGCATCGGTTGGATATTACCAAAAGATGGCTATAAGAGATATATACTCCTGCTATGGGGTATAGTGTATATGGAATCTTCTCAATTCTACGAGCCCATTGCCTTTATTCTTACCGTCGTTTTGGAATATCATATTCTCTCACGGGTACAACTCTCAGCTGTACTTCAGGTAACAATTAACACAATTGCAACCTCGACAAAATCGCACATTCTATTGTTAAACTGGCAATGGGTAGAGAAAACGCTGTGCATCTTGGATAAATTGGATGAAGGTATACAGTTTGCCAGTGATCGGTGGAAGATTCACAAGGAAGTTGCGCGTTGCAATTTTATTCTTCTGTTTTTCGGCGGTTTCTACATAATCTATTTGCTAACTGTGGTCACAGCTGGAGCAATTAATGGAGAGCCACCTTGGTTAATCTACAATCCATTCCTAGATTGGCGCGATGGAGGGATCAACTTGTTTTTGCAAATAATTTATGAAATATACTTCGGGTTTAGCGGTTGCATATTTAGTATTATCGTAGGTATATATAGCATAATTTTTATTAGTATTATTCGAGCCCATGTTGAAGTACTAAAGGATCAGATTAGTCGTCTACGTACGGAGTCCGATAAAAGTGAAGCTGAATCATACGAAGATCTCGTTAACTGTATTTCAACTTACAATATGATCTTGAAGTAAGTATAACACCATTTAATGTGTTCTAATATTTTGAGATAAATTATTTCAGATGCTGTCGTTATATGAGACCAATTTTTTCTCAAACTACCTTTGCACATTTTATTGTTGTTGGAGCGATATTGGGAATAAACATGGCCAACATTGCGTACTTCACGAATGCATTTGAAACTATATCTGCTATATTCTACTGCATTGCTGTGTTAGCGCAATCATTTCCCCTTTGCTACATTTGTGATAAAATAATACGAGACGGTGAAGAGCTTTCAATGGTGTTAACTCATTCAAATTGGATTGATGCTGAGCCTAGATATAAGTCTACATTGTTGATATTTATACAACAGGTCCAACAACCGATTACTTTCAATGCTGGTAGTATATTCCCCATCACAATAAATAGCAACGCTCAGGTTTGCCTATAAATGTATATTATATTTTCGATTCCATTTTAAATTATATATATTTAAGGTGGTCAAGTTTGCATTCACCGTGTCAACTATTGCAAGACAAATGACTTAAATAATTTGGCATCAAGTTATCAACTGATCATAATTATGAATTTTATATAATTTATAAAACCATCTTAAAGTAGAAAAAGCTTTTTTTAAATTTACGAATATTTTAAATATTTTATGGCACAAATTGTATCGATATTTAAATAATCATGCATTGAATTAAAATCAATTGTAATATCACTAAATAAAATACATATAACTAATATCTGGTATGTTTTATATACTCCATTCGACTAAATATTTTGAGCCGTGACAGATTGTTTTAGAATTCTTTTAAGAGAACTCTTAGAAGTACTTGATATACCCTATTAAATCAGTTGGAGCTTGAGTTCTAATAAAACGAAATTTTTATTGGACAGACTAGACTAGAGATTAGTAGAAGACACACAGAAGACAGTAGCGTCTTACAACGACATTCTCTTTGTGGTGGAATTCACCTAAGTAATTTCTATGCTTGGTGAGGTGGATAAAGGTTAACTTTTGGAAACATATGGTTATTATAAACTCATATGGTACCTTCATTATATAATACGGACACATAAAGACATCCTCAAATATAATATTCGCCGGCTACTTCCTGATCAAAGTATATTTTTTGATACTTGAATAAATATATAAGAATTTTATCTATCGTCTCTTGATTTGCTGTTGTAATTTATAGAATTATATTATTATATAAAATTGCATTCATGAACTATTATATTGAACTTTCATTAACATACTTATTAATAGGTTTCAAAGCCCATGGGCAATTGACACAGCACGGATTATATTAAATTTATATGGTTTAGTATATATATACACAAATAAAAGAATTTCAATTATTATATGTGATGAAATGATTAATATAATTTAATTTTAATTTAAGTTTATAAAATAATATATATATGGTGCATAGTTACAATATAATAATACGATCATGACATATTAAACAAATTTAAAAACAATATATGTTGCCTAATTCATTTCCCCTTCATTTGGTTTGCAATTGTCATTACGGTGAATGCAAACTTGGCCACCTGAAATATAAATATAACAACAGAATATATGCTATATATATATATATATATATTTATATATTTATAAACCTTAATGTTGCTATTTATTGTGATGGGAAAGATTCCACCAGCATTGAACGTAATTGGTTTTTGCACCTGGTGCATAAAAGTCATCAAAGTAGACTTATATCTAGGCTCAGCATCAATCCAGTGCGAATGAACTAATAGGATGGAAAGCTCATTACTGTCCTGTCCCATTATATCACAGAAGTAGCAAAATGGGAATGTATTCATCAAAACAGTAAAGCAGTAAATAAAACCGGATATTGGTTCAAAAACATTGGTGAAGTATCCAATGTTTGCCAAGTTGACTCCCACAGCTAATCCAACAACAATGAAATGTGCAAAAGTAGTACGAGAGTAAACAGGCCTCATATTTTCACAACATCTGAAACAACAAGTATAATAAGGTCAATTTAAATTAGCTGGTGGCTTACTTACTCTAAGATCATATTGTACGAGGAGATACAGTTAATAAGCTCTTCATATGATTCATCTTCCGTTTTATTATGATCTGTACGTAGTCGCTTTATTTGATCCTTCAGTATTTCGACATGAGTACGAATAATACTAACAAAAGTGAAACTATATGACGACCCAATTATACTAAATATGCAGGCACTTAAGCCGAGGATCACTTCATATATTATTTGTATATACAAGTTGACTCCTCCTTTGCGCCAATCTAGGAATGGATTGTACATAAACCAAGGCGGCTGTCCGTTTATTGCTCCGGCAATGACCACAGTTAGGACATAGACAGAGTTCATCATAAAATAAATAAAAGAGATTAGGTTACCAAAAGCAACTGCTTTATTAATCTTCCACTGATCGCTAACACCCTGAAGCTTCTGATCTAATTTGTCCAGGATACAAAGTGTTTTACTTAAATTATTGAAGAAAATAAGCAACGTTAAGGCTTTTCCCGTGGTTGCAATTGTGTTTAACACTATTTGAAGTAATGCTGAAATCTCTGCTCGTGTTAAAATATTAAATTCCAGTGCGACGGTTATAACAAGGGAAATGGGTAAGTAAAATAGAGAAGTTGTCAAAAACCAAACAGCCCATGCAAATAATATGAATCTCTTATATCCATGATTCGGTAATATCCAACCAATGAAATTAAATACCCGAAACAAATAAGTGCAACATTCCCGGGAATGAACACGAGTCGAAATCGGAGCTGGATATATTAGATTAAATATCCTGGCCATTGTAACTAATACTATATGACTAATACTGAATAGTCTTAGTATTTATTGAGAATCAGTATATAGTCCTACAATAGCAGCTGCTTTTTCCCATTAACATATGGAACTAATATTTCAATTCACATACTCTGACTCTTAAAAAAGATGTGTGGGCGAAGGGTCCATTGCATGTCCTCTGTGTAGGTATACTATGCGTTCCAATGTGTCAATAGCTCAAACAGCTTTCGGTTTCACATGGTTAGAACAACTATCCGAGTTGTTATAGAATCATATGGTATCTATTTTATAGGTATCATACGAAAACATAAACTTATCCTCAAAGACAATATTCGCCGGCTACATACTTTTCGATAGTTAGATACATTTGAAAAGACGTTAACTATTGCCTCATGCTGTATTGCTGTAATTTATAGGGTTGCTTAAGGTATTCAATTATTGATCTAATTTTTTAATTAGTACGACAGTATACGTAAGGGCAAAGGGAAAGTAAATTAGAGAAATTTATAAAAACCAAACACCCCACACAATTAGTATATCCATATACACTGTAAACCTACACAATATTATATAAAATTTGACTTACATGATTACTTTGTTAAAATAGTTAGTAATTTTGGACTAATAAAAAAAATTTTTTGTAACAAATTGAGAATTTAAGTATTTTATTCAGAGCTTAAGTACGTTTTGTAGTAGCTGATAGAGTTGAAATGTTTAAAATCGTATGTCAATATTCGATATATATATGACTTATTGATGTTATATCCCATTAACCACTTTCAGTATTACTATTAGTATTAGTATTAGTTTTAGTATAAGTATTAGTATCAGTGCTAAATAGAAATAAAACGTATATATATACAGGCAATTTGGCAAATTTAGTTAATTTGGTTAAATTACTTGCGGTGAAAGTGTGAGCCATTATAAGAACATCTGGCCAAATCACATATTTAGGGTCTACTTTTGAAGATATGGCAGTGGTATAAAAGGCAGTTGCAATCCTATATAGCTATAGTCTATAAAGTATATTTTCTTTTGGAATGGCCAGAATATTCACATATATAAATCCAGCTCCGCTTACGGTACATATACGTTCTCGGGAATGTTGCACGTATTTGTATCGGGTTTTCAAGTTTATCGGCTGGAGACTACCGAAAAAAGGACTTAAACGATATTTGTTGCTATTGTGGTTCTGTTTATATTTGGAAACTACGCAACTATTGGAATTTTTTGGATTTATATTTACGATATATCTAGAATTTGATACACTAACGCAAGTTGAGATCTCAGCAATACTTCAAATAGTCATTAATCTATTTGCATGTTTCATTAAGTCCCATATTGTGCTTATATATATGAAGAATTTGGATGAAACGAGATGTATACTAGACAGATTGGATGAGGGTATATACACTGCCAGTGATCGTTGGAAAGTGCACAAGGCAGTTGCTCAAGGTAATTTTATATATTTGCTCTACTGCGCCTTCTACATTGGCTATGTGATATCCGTGGTCATAGCCGGAGTAATCAATGGACAGCCACCCTGGTTATTATATAATCCATTCATCGATTGGCACGATGGAGTCTTTAATTTGTGGAAACAAATATTTTATGAAGTAATTGTCGGACTTGGAGGCTGCACAGTCGGTATAATCGTTGATGCATATGGTGTAATTTTTCTTAATATTATTCGTATCCATGTCGACATTCTGATGGATCAGATTCGACGATTACGTACAGATCCCCATCGAACTGAAGCCGAATCATATGAAGATCTTGTTGCCTGTATCTCAGCGTACAATCTGATCTTAGAGTAAGTAAACCACTCGCTAATTTTATCTAACTAAAGAGTATCTAATCTTATTTAATTTTTCAGATGTTGTGAAACTATGAGACCAGTTTTCTCTCTCACTACCTTTGTGCATTTTGTTGTGGTCGGGTCAATATTGGGAATGAGCTTGGCCAACATTGGCTCCTTTACGGATATAGGCCAAGCAATCTCCTCAGTTGTATACTGCTTTGCTGTATTGATGCAATCTTTTCCCTTTTGCTATCTTTGTGATAGAATTGGTCAAGATTCTGATGATCTTTCTATGATAATAGCTCACTCGCAGTGGATCAATGCTGAATCTAGATTTAAATCTACACTTTTGCTGTTTATGCATCAGGTTCAAAGTCCAATCAACTTTAATGTGGCTTTCATTTTCCCCATCTCTATAAATAGCAATATTCAGGTACTTAAATTATATATATATCTATTAAAATATATATATCTATTACATTTTTTTTGGTTTTAATTTATCTCCCATTTTATAGGTGGCAAAATTTGCTTTCACCGTATTAACAATCGTTAATCAGATGCAAGATGAAGAATAGTTCTGCAACAACTTAATCTAAGTCTTTAGTTGAGCAATGTAGAAAAGTTGAAGATTTTATATATATATATTATATTATATAATATTATTAAAAGAAATTTATCAGTAGATCAAATTTAATTCTAATAAACAGATTAAAACGTTAGATTTTTTTAAAAATTTAATATTAATTATCAATTAATTTTTTTGGAAATTGTTTAATAATGATTATACAGTATATACCGGAATTATTTGCAAATACATTGTAAATAAATGATTATTATAAAATAAAACAAATGCTTAGAAATTTATTTAAATTTATATTTTATGCTGTTCGTGAGCCATAATAATATTAAAATTAAATATAAAATGAGATCAAAAATTTTCATATTGATGTCCTACAGCTTATAATTTGTTTAAAACCGATCAAATTTATATGAACCGATTCCAAATGAGGATTTCTTTTTTGTTTATACAAAATATTTTCTTATAACCAATTTTTTGCATTTATCAGGCTAAATTTAGTACTAAATTATTTCATGATGTTTAAAAATAACATAATATTGCATTTAAGCAATATTTGCATATAAGCTGTGCATGTTATAGCCGATATATACTGTATTTATAATTTCTCTTGACTTTCTATAAGAAACTTCTCATATATTTTATATATTTAATCGGCCTGAAGTCTATAGAATAATGAATAAGTTTGTTCCAATAGGTTGAGTCTATATATATGCATATCATAGTATTCCTTATAAAGTATACTTTATAAATTATTAAAAGCAAATAGAATTCCTTTTAATAAAACTATTGACAACTTGAAGAATTTTATTGCTTTGCTAATTTACCATAATTGCAGGGCTTGAATATGTTGAACTTAGTGAAAGTCCTTTGATTCGCGTGATATGCGAAACAGGTGTTCATATCACATGTATATGGGGTACAGTATACATGTATATATACACACATATGTCTATATATATACATATATATTTTGTATATAAATATTGTTAAGCATCTAGTATAAAAGCAAGACTAATTGCATTCTAGCCACAATAACACTTACCAATATACAGTTTGTTCAGTTTTATTAATGCACTTGTGTTGTGGCTTTTGATGCGGCAAGTTTTGGAAATAAATAGATATATATAGTATACATTTAAATATACTTATATATTCTGATTTTTTTGTGTTAATATTGATTTAAAATAATGTTTTAAGTTTCGATACTTTGGCTTGAAATGAAGCTGACTAATAAATTTCTACTACGCTAGTTTTTATTGCTAAATGAAGAATAGTAGTAGAAAAAGCATAAGTATATCTTCAAATATTCATAAATTATTCACAAATGTATTAAAACATTTTTTTTTTAAAACAGCGGTGGATAATTTGGTGTAAACAATGGAGATAAATTGCATTTGCATTGCAAATTGGATTGAATGCAGCATAAAACTGATACAAACTCATTTTCAAATGTTAACAAATCTTATCTGGAATATATATAATCCAAGCAAGAAGAAACATAAATAGAACTTGTCAATTATTTGCCTTAACAGAGCAAGTGAGTGGCATAAAGATGCAGTAATTTAGCACAGGATCCTAAGTTAGTATAATTGATTTAATTAAATTTTAGTTAAAGAATCTACCGTTGCTGTAATTAATATTTTTATTTATTTATAAGAATAATATAATATTAATAATAATATAATAATTATTTAATATTTACAGATGGCTCAAGTTGAAACCCTTATCTTAAATATATATATATCACCTTTTGAGTGTAAAAGGAACTATGGAAACTACTCAAGCCGCCTTTTCAGGATATAGACACTTTCTTTAACTAAGACCAACACTATTATAAACAGCTAAAACAATTTTAAAATTCCCTTTACTTTTATTAGAATCATTTAATAATTTTTAAGTTGCAAGTTAAATATTGCATTAACAGAATCTAATCATCATTTATATGCTGAAAAAAGGTTACAGAAATAACTTTTATTGCTAAGGTAGCAAATGAAAAGGTATTCTGCATATCCATAATGTAAAATAGTTTTCAATTTTCATGAAAAACTCTAGCTTTCAATGGAAAACTGTTGTGTTTTGTCGTCACGTTTATCAAATTTTAACTTACAGTTAAGTATTAGTTATTACTTGTGAATGTAATGGTAAAAGATGACAAGGCAAATAAAAGCTACAACAAAACTATTGACAATTGTACGAAATTGCATATGTACCTTTTAAACTATTACACAACACACACATACTTTTATGGTACTCAAAATATTTTCTATGATATGCATGAATGCATTAGGAGTGCCACGCCCACGCGAGTATAGTTGCAGGCGTACCGGTATACAGAATATTGAGTTAACTCTCTTGGTCAAGGTCATAAAACCAACTGTAACAGCATTGGTAAGAAACAGCTGCAATGCAAGAGCAAATGGCCAAAAATAACATAAGAGAAGGCAACACAAAAAACAATAAAAGAATTTGGCCAAGTTAGCGGCGTCTAAAAGGAGTTTTTCATATTGTTATTTAGGCTATTTTCCAAATGGGTATTTAGATGAATGTACCGTCATAAACTTAAAGTATATTTTGTTTTGTTCTTTCTTTAATATACCAAAGTTTTACCAAGCCATATAATAAAATTTTGTGTCATAGTTATATGTTTGTACCAAAACACAAAAAGAGTACAAGATTTGAGACAATTATTATTATCATAAGATAAATGCAGTATAATGTAATAAAATTGTATATACACAACATACAAAGTTTTGGTACATAAATCAATTGCTCCTCCATCAATTATTCAATTATTCAGATTGTTATACTTTTCATATATTTTGTACAAATGTACCTAAAAGTAAATTATGTTCCCTTTTCTTTTTTTAATAGTATTGTACGATGTATAAAATGTGGTACAAACGGTTTGAATTCTTAATACTTACAGTACCCATAGAGGAATTCGTCAAAGGTACAAGTATGTGCTGTAATTGTATGTTTAATTACAAAAGAATGTGCCTTAATATGACTGCATAAAACGGAAACAAATGGTACACTTGACTAGGAAGAAGGTGCTGAACGTTGAAGAAGAGAGAACAGCTAAGAAGAGAGGAGGAGAGCGGCAGTTACATAAAAGGCTACAAATAACAAAGGCGTTGACATATGTAAGTATTTGTGTACATATGTACATATATATGTATGTATGTATGTACCATATGTACCGTATGTACGTATAAACGAGTATAATAAGTACTACATTGGATACATTATTGTGCATTTTGTGACCGTTAGATGATAATAGCAACAAGGCAAAAGGCAACAGCAACAGCAACAGCAACAGCAACAGCAACAGCAACAGCAACGGCAATGGCAATGGCAACAAGTTGTGCAGCAATACAGTAAACACAAGCAACAACAAAGTGGAGCACAAACGTGGCTAATTGTAAATTGTTGCAATTTAAATTGTTGCAAAGAACAGTAACCAGCAACAACAGCAGCAGCAACAACAGCAGCAACATCAGTGGCAGCAACAAAACTGGCTGGTCAGCCACATGGGCCATAAAAATGCTGTTAAGGCCTAAAAGCGATTGTTGCATTTCCAGCACTAACTGCAACATCTAACAGCGGTAACAGCAATAGCAACAGCCGCAGCAGCAGCAACAACAGCAACATTTGCTATGAAACTATTGAAAAGCCATTGGCCATCTTGGGCCCAATCCTTCTACCAGAATCGTTAAAAAGGCATCGTTAAAGGGGCAGCGGATCATAAAAATTTGCGCATTAATAAACATTATGCAAGTTGCGACAGACAGCAAATGAGGCGACACGTTGGATGCCAATCTGATCTCTCAGAAGTAACAACAACAGCAAAAGTATATATATATATATACTATATACTTAGAAGAGGAGTGCCAATTCAACAGCTTGACCCCCCCTGTGGTGTGTGAATTTGATGTAATAAGCAGTCCAAGTGGATTCATATACCGAAGTACCCAAAGACCTCAAGATCTGACCACAGTTATAACGAGTGGCTGTTGCGGCATTTAATGATGCGTTTATTGATACCGGCAGCAGCAGCAGCAGCAATAGCAGTTACAGTGGCAATGTCTGTGTCTGTGGTAATAACTGGTACAACAACAGCAACAGCAGTGGCAGCCGCATCATGCGGTCTATGATCCCTATAAAGCCACATACAATCACAACGCGCACATTTTATATGACGTTGTATTGGCCTTTATCCCCGTTATCAATACGCTTAGAAATGTATGTTTTACGATCATGTAATTAATTGGCCAACGTAACAAATATTGGCAACAAAGTCAAGTTAAACTACCTCTCTCTCTCTCCCTCTAGCTCTCTCGCTCCTTCTCTCTTTGCTGGCTAGCAACTTTCTTGGCACTTCTATTAGTTTGTAATATTTTATAGCCACATTAAGAGTTACTTCGCTTATGAACTTTAACTAAGTTTTATGTTAATAACAAAAGACTTTTATATAAAATTCCATGCAGTATTTGTTAAGCTTTTTAAGTTAACAATTGTATATGCTATGGCTAACCAAATTCAGTTGCCAGCTGCTCAGCGAAACAAGTCATCTAAGCATAAGCTCAAAGAAAGAGCAGAGCATACAGAGAATCAAAGAAGAAATACTTCAACACACATTTCCCATGGATTGGCCATTTATGGCAGTGAATGCCAGTCTGAATGCCGATCTATGTTGCGGCCTTTTCTAACTGTCCCTCTGACAAAATGCCGCAACCTGCAAGTGTAACTGACAGGCCATGGCCCAATGGCCAGGCTTAGCTTATACATAAAGAACGTTACAAGGAAAGAGAGAGAGGGAGAGAGAGAGATAGAGAGAGAGAGAGAGAGAGATCATATGTGTATAGTAGAAGAGTTAAAAATAAAAAAATAAATCAAATTTTCTCATCAATCTCATCGAACATGAAAATGCACTTTCAAAACGCATTAAATAAACCATAACGGCACGCATGTACAGCACCACAGCACCACAGCAACACAGCACCACTGCACCACTATAACACAGCACCATAGATTGAAAGAGTTAGCTAATGTATGAGCAGTACAGAGATATAGTAGAGCTTGAGAAGGCCGAGGCCGCGTAAATCTTTCACTTTGAGGCAAATGCAGCACAGCTAACTGAGGCTAACTGGAAAACTAGCGGCAACAAATAACGTAAACGATAAATGCGCATGCGCAAGTGCATCACAACAACAACAACAACAACAACAACAACAACAACAACAACAACAACAACAACAACAACAACAACAGTAAGATGGTGAAGGTAATAGCAATAGCAACGGCAATAGCTTTGGCAAAGTTAAAATAAAGAAAAGGAAAAAAAATAAAGGTGCAACTGGCCACATATAGAAGCAGGCAACAGGCAGCAGGCAACAGCAAGCAGCAGGCTTAAGGCAGCTGGCCACAACAAGAGACGCAGCATTTGCCACAGCTTGGCCATATTTGGCATTGGCTTTGCCAACTGCCCAAACTAAAACCCAAACCCAGACACGTTGTGGCTATGCTGACAAATTGCTGCAGCCGCCTCCTGCTGCTGCTGCTGCTGTTGCTGTTGCTATTGCTGTTGGTGCTGCTGTCGCCAGCATCAGTCCTCGGGCCAGCATGGCGCACAAATTTGGTAGCTTGCCGTGCGGCGGCAGTCAAAAGCTACCAATAATTCATAACACAGGCAACGTCATTGCCAACGCTATTGCAACTACTACTACTGCTGTTGCCAAAATTGGTAAGCTGCTTGATAAGCCGCAACAAAATGCTGCGCAGTCGCAGTCGCAGACGCAGTCAATGTTGCTGTTGCTGTCGCATTGGTGGCGCGTAATAAATCTGAGCAATTTGTTGCACGCTAATCGCGCCATCGAGCAGCAACAGACTGAGGCACCGCATGGACCCAAAAAAGCTTTCAATTGAAAGTAAGTATCTATCAGCTTATTGGGTTGCAGGTGTTTCCAATGCCCAAAACAAAAAAAACAAAAAGAATTTCATGCATGATGAGAGGCAGAAGCCTCTTCAACTTCAACTTCTACTCTTTGGGTTTTGGGCCAAATAAATCAACGGCATAATTATAATTCCGGCTGAGGAAAATGTAAGAGGAAAAAATTTATAACAGAGTACAAATATTTGTAGAATTTTTCTTTGAGCTTGCTGTTAATATGGCCAATAAATAATTAGTGGTAAGTTAAATTTAAGCAGATTTGTGCCTAATTTCCCTGCTATTGATCATAAAATAATATATTATATTATAGCCTGCCCCACACGATTCGATTGTTAAACGTTTTAGTTATTGCCTGGCAACTTCCTTTCGGCCAGTTTGAAGACCTGTTAAATAATAACAATAATTTAGTCAGTAAATGAAATTAACATGCATTAGACAACAGCTAAACTGGCCAACTGGCAAACTGGCTAACTGGCTAACTGGCCAACTGGTTAACTGGCTAACTGACTAACTGACTAACTGGGCAATAACGGCAAAAACCAGCCATTGATCCTTGGGGCGTCCCATTGGGCAATAGAAATTGCAATTGCACCCTGCGCATGTCCAACCTAAGCCAACTGACTAGCTGATTGAGTTGGCCCGCATTGCCATGGACTGGTATATACCGGACGGAACGGTACTGGCATCAATGAAACTTAGCTTAGTTGCTTGTAGTTGTAGTTGCTGCATGCTGCATGCTGCGGTACCTAACGGTACCAATATCTAGACAGACCCAACATATAGGCAGCGTAACAGTGTATGAAAATGGAAATACTAAATGGAAATGTAGAGGCCAGAAAGGGATAGCTAAAACACTGTATATTGGCTCTTTCTAATGGTCTACGCATTGCATTTACCGCCTCAATGGGCAACTGACTGGCCATGCAGCATGCCACTCCATTGGGTTGCACTTTTCCATCCAGTCTCTGCTTCATGGCTGGGCGCCATGGCGTATGCATTTTTTATGTAAATTGATTATCTTTCTCCTTTTATATTTTCGATTCTCTTACCTCTTGTTGTTGTTATTCTCTGTTGTTGTTGTTGTTGTTGTTTGTTTGTTTATTGTCATTAGTTTTGATGAATGATGTTTTGAAATTATTTAAATATATTCAATTAATTTAAACAAATGTTAAACCCAACACAACATAAACTACAGAGAAGTGTCAAAGAATTAACCTCACACTTATTCATATTTTCTTTAATGCTTTTCTTTCGAAGACTTTAAAAAAGAATTCTACAAAAAAGCAACACAATTTACGCTTTCTTAACATTTTTCTTATATTTTTAGTAATCTTTATAACAAATAAAATAAAATATTTAAAATTTAAATAACAATTTAAAATGTTTCTATTTCAATTTTCATCTTAACAAATTGCGCATACGCCCTGCAATCCCAGCAAATTTCACAAAATTTAGTTGCAATTTACTGAGCATCAAATTGTATCAAGTTAAAGCTACTGTCTTGCTACAGTGCCTAACAAAAGTTAATGCATAATAATTGCCGTCTTGACATGACAATAACAAGTGCCCAGTCCAGCATAAATGTGGCAATAAAGTGTATTAAAGCCATAAGGATAAGGACAAGTGCAAGGCTAAAACAAAGTCAATGACAAAGCCAAAGCCAAAGACAGTGTAAGAGACAATTGTGAATTGTAGAGAGCGAGAGAGAGAGAGAGGTATAACAGAGACAAGGGCAACATAGAACATGAAAAGCGTGAAAAGTAGTCAATCGATAAATTTTGTAGTAGAAGAAGTAGCTGCTGCTGTTGCAGTGGCAACAGGTAACGGCAATTACCAATTGTTGTGTCGTGTTAGCCCTTTTTTTGTTGCAGGCCCAGTTTGGTTGCTTGGCAGCAATATTCGTGATTTCTTCAATAGCAAATAAAGTGGCAATAAAAATAATATGAAAGCTCGAAAAGAGACAAAATGCCACGAATATGATTTACATTTTTGTTGGCAACATTGGAAAATAAAACAAAGAACAACAAAAACAACAACAACAATAAATAAGAACAACATAAAAAAGGAGCGGCAACTGGAATAGAGTAACTGCAATGGCAGCAATTGCATATTTGCCGTTGTTCGTGCAACGTTTGCCACCTGTTCCTGATTCTTCTGCTTCTTCTTATTTTTCTGCTTGTCTTAGTTTGCCGTTATTGTTGCCTGTTGTTTGTTGCTTAGCCTTGCCTTCATATCGTTAGCTAATTTTATTGTTACAATAACTGTTGTTGTTGCTATTGCTGTTGCCGTTGCAGCAAATATAAAACGGCATTGCTGCCACTGCTGCCACCGCTGCCACTGCTGCCACTGCTGCCTATCTTTCGTGTATCTTACGACCGGCCTTGCTTATATCAATTCTATTAAGCACAACTTGCCTACTCTCTACACCCCACTCTGTGCTCTCCTTACTGCTCTCATCTCCCTTCTCTTATCTACTGCTTCATTCTTCTTTCTTTATAGTTTATGCTTTATTCGCATACTGCTGTACCACAACCCACTCTCTTCTTTCAGCATGTGACTAATCATGCAGAGCCAATCATGCCACAAGTTTATTTATTTTCACGTTGCAAATGCAAAGAAAAAAAAAACAAAAACAACAGCAACAAAAACTATAAGGAAAAACTAAATAAAAACTGGGTAATCCACTTGAAAATTCCTCGATTTTTCTTTTTTATTTTATTGTTTTTGTTGCTGTTGTTGTTGCTGTTGCTCTCTGTTATCGTTGGACTATCACGTTGCTTGTACTCGTTATTGTTCCCTGTTATGTTTGTTGGTTTGCTTGTTGTTGCTTCATGTTGGTTCCTTGGGTTCCTTGGTTTCCCTGGACTCTCGGCCTCTTACATGTTATAAAGTGAGTTATCGTTTGGGCTGTCGTAGAGCATTGGCATTGACAGCATCGTACAGATATATGTAGCTATATACATATATAATAGTTTTTTGCATTAGTTGCACTTGTTCTTGTCGCGCGTGTGTGTATGTGTGTGGCTTTACCGCTAGCAGCAACTGTTGCTGCTGTCACTCAGCTGACCGTTAGACATAGTAATAGTAATAGTTGCATGTCCTTGAAAGAGGTTACTCTAATTGCTTAATTGATGAATGAATGGACTGCGGCTAACTAACTTAAAAATTTAACATAAGATTTATGGCTCATACTTAAACCTTAACTATAGTTAAACAGTTGCGTCGAAAAGTTATTTCCCGAAAAGGAAATACTTTTAATAAGCATTAAGTTTCCTTTTGAGTTGGAAGAATTCAAAGCAAAAATTATGGAAAAAATTGAAATTTCTTTTTAAAACTTTATGCCACATTAACAGGATTGTTCCAATATTTTTGCTATATAATGGAAGTATTACACTGAAATAGTTGAAATTGTGCAACGATCTCCAAATTGGTCAAATAAATCTCGATTACACATCAACTTGGCTAGCTGTCAATGCATTGGCATTGCTTTAAGCTGGCCAGAAAACAGTTAACAACAGCAAAATACAGATGCCAATGTCTATGCCACTTGCTGTAAATGTGGTAAATGCATTAAACTGAATACTGTATTATTCTATAGTGAATAGTTAAGAGTGAATACTGGAGTATATAGTGTATATAGCATAGAGAATGCAGTCAGCGTAATTGATAAAGACCGACAAATCCGTTGATGGCAATGTTAATACTTAGAGGTATGCCAAGTAAACTATAGACAGGGCTTAAAAGGAGTGCAGGGGGGGTGAGGGGACGGGTGGAGGGAGGGTAGGCAGGATGCGGGGTTGGCTCAATGTCGATACGAAACGATCTTGTTGATGGCAGGAAGACAAAGACCTAAGATTGGCTGCTAATGTTAGACCAAACTGGTCGTTGTCTGGATAGTTGGTGACGCGTGGAGAACCTGTTGCAAGTAGCCAGTTGTTGCTACTTCCAGTAAGTGGCTAGTTGCAAGTTGTTGTTGTTGTTGTTGTTGTTGGTATTGAGCAGCATTCGATTTTTATAATGATTATCGACATTATCAACTGTCGTTGTTGTTGTTGCTGTTGTTATTACTAGTGTTGTTATTGTGCTGCCAGCAGCAACAGTAGCACACAAAAGGCAACTAACAATGCCAATCCGTTGCAAAGCAGCAACTTGCTCGCTGCAATTAGGCTGGGCGTGGGGCAGCAGCAGCAACAGCGGCCGTTGCGCATAAATTGCGTTAGGATAATGATCGCGCTTTGGCACAGTAAATCGTAATGCGAAAATTCAACGGACACAAGAGTACAGTTTGAATGTGCAACAGTGAGCCGCCCAGATCGAAGATGTTGCTGCAGCTGTTGCTGTTTTTGTTGTTGTTGTTGTTGTTGTTGTTGTTGTTGTTGTTGTTGTTGTTACTAAAGCCTCTTTAACTGGTTCGGCAACAAATTTGACGCGCGCTGCTACAAATGAGCAGCAAGATAGGAGGAAATACGAAAGAAAGCTAAAGCCCAAAGCTAAAGCAAATGCTGCAACTGCTGCAAAAGCTAAAGGAGAACCATGCAACAAGCAAACTGGCAACAAGCACCGTTTTGGCCACGCATGCTGGGGCGCCATTTGAATTGAGATTTAGTGCAGTCTACTGCTGCTGTTGCTGCTGTTACTGCTGTTGCTGCTGCAGGTGCAACAAGCAACGGTTTGTCTTTGCAAAGTGAATACAAAACTGTAAAACTGCTGCCAATGCCAGCGCTTTGTCTTTGACCTGTGGATGATGTTGTTGCTGTTGTTGTGGCATGAGGAGCGTGCCGCTGTTGCTGCTGCTGGTGCCAACAGTTTTCTATATATATATACATATATATAACAGTCAAACAGAAATCGTTCCCCTTTTTTAATGAAGTTATTAGCCGATTTATATAACTGTATAAGTTGTATTTGCTGCAGAAAAACCGTTTTATTGCATTATTTTATTTTTTCTTTTGACTCATTTTTAATGAAAAGTTATGCCACAATCAGTTGCAAGTTATTTGTATGGCATTTGTGAAGAGTTAAAAGTAATACTATATAGAATATATACTAAATATAAACTTTATATATATACATATATAGAGCAAATCATTCTAAAACTAAATCTAGTATAATTTGTTTTAGTTTTGATTGGAAGAATTGACTGAAGAAGCTTTAGTAGTATGCAGAATTCATACAGAATTAGTTTGTGTTCATTCTGTTGCCATGTGTTGCATGCCTCTAATTAGAACTGACACTGATTATTGGCAATGCAACGAGGCGTTAACTGGCCAGAGGCAGCTCTTAACTTTAAGTCATGTGGCAAAACATAATTTCTGCATGTCACTTGGACAGCTTCATGTTGTATGAGTTGCCACGTTGGAATTGAGACTGGAATTGATATTGGAATTGGTTGAGGAATTGTTGCTAAACTTCTAGTTGAAGTTAAAGTTAAAAGTTGCAGTTGAAGTTGCAACAGCTTGTCAATGTTATAGCTAATCCTGCTCATCATCTATGGCCACAACTCTGCTACGGATCAACAGAAATGAAATTCTTTTTTTTCTCTTTTTTTTTTGAATAATCATCCAAAAACCGGTTAAAGATATTTGACGGATAAGTCGCTGGTTCGATCTGTGGACTGTCCAGTTACTTGTATTGGTATTCATAGATGTTATCCTGGCTATTTTGGATGCCTCTTCATTTGATTGTCTGCTGTTGATTGCCGCTGATATTTGCAGCTGTGTTGCGCTTGTTGTTGTTGCTGTTGCCTGTTGCTGTTGTCGTCTGTTGACGTCTGGTAGAAAATTAAGTTGCTGCTTGGCAGCGTTTACATGTTGGTTGGCAACTTTTGATGTTTTAATGATAAGATTTGTTGCAGATTGATTTTTCCTGGGTGTCGAATTTGCTGCTGTTAAGATGCACAGAAGCAGCAGAAAGAGAACCGGTTATGTGGCAGGAAGCCGCTATGCATCAGATGTGGCTCAAAAACGTGCCGCATCAATCTGTTGGCCACCTTAGACCGCTTAACAAGGTCAATGGGGTAATGCAGTACGCTGCAAGCCACGGTTGCCACAGTTGTACCCTGCTGCCAAATTATACGCCCACTAATAAGCTGCTGTGTCAGTGGCAGTGGCAGTGGCAGTGGCGTTGGCGTTGGCGGTTGCAAAGCAGTTTAGGATTGTTAATGTTGCAGCAAAAACAGGCCGGATATATTACAATAATTACACGCCTTGAATGCAATCCAATCCGCAAGTGCAACTGTAAAGTGCCACTGTTTGAGTTGCTGCAGGCAAAGTCAAGTAGGAGACGATGACGACGGCGAGGATGACGATTGACAGCAGAGTTGAAGCTGCCACTCAGCTTGAGACGTCGACAGCAATGGCTCCAGCTATAGCTTTAAATCCACCTCCAGCTTCAGTAAGAGCTTCAGCTCCCGCTTTAGCAATGGCGCATGTTGGCCATCAAATGTCTAAGCTAAACATTTGGATTAGAGGCAAAACGACTAAGACAACGAGCAAGACGGCGACAGCCTTGGCCAGTCTTCTCGACAGGAATGCATTTTTATGGAGCAGACGAGAACAATTGATGACGAAGAGACAAACGGGGCTATAGCTGAAGTTGAAGTTGAAGGCTAATCTGAATTGTTGCATGCAACAATTGCAGCAAACAGATACCAGATACCAAATATACAAGTGTCCGGCACACCGTAGCAGGTAATTTCATTCAACTAATTGCGAAAAGTGCTTCTGTAATTCCAACGGGTCTAAAGACAACTTAAAGACAAACGGCACAGGCATAGTTATGGGCTCGGGCTCGGGCTCGGGCTCAGGCACGTGCAACAGGCGGGGGTTGTATTTTAAACTGCAACTGCAGTTGCAACTAAGGCCTCATTTCTGTACTCCAACAACATGCTACAGCTCCCTAAAGCCTTCAAGGTAAGTGACACCTACAGAACACATACATCCACAGCCACATTCAGAGTCAGAGTTACAGTAGAAGCTATAGTCACAACGGAGACAGCCCAGGGCAATTGTGTGCTGCCAGACCCCACAAATAATAGCTTCATTGGCTCAATGGCAAAATTGCTGGCGATGCTGCAGCCAGTGCCAAAATGGGCAAACTGCGGTCATGTCAGCGAATGGAATCTGCTCTGAAATTTGCATTGTCTTTGGTCTCTGTTATACGGGGCCAATGGTCGGTGCCACTTTGCTAACCAAAAATGGTTAGAACTGCTTGACATTATTGTGCTGATGTTGCCTAATGGCGCTGGACAGGCATTTAAATGTCCATCACAATATCAATTAACTTTTAGATTTAGCTTTAAATGTAACTATTAATTGTCAGTCCAAATGAACTAGTTATAAATATATTACTCACACTTGCCAAAGCTTCATTTATATTTATATCTAATCAATATATATATATATATATATTTCGATATATAATTTATTATTTGTAAGCGATTTTATAGCACCGACGTTTGGCCATTTACTAAAATCTTGCAGCATGTCGGCAAACTGTTCATAATTTTGCTTTGAGCCAAACAAAATGTAAATGACAATAAGAGCACAGAAGAACACAGAAGAATATAGAAGAATACAGAAGAACAACATGCAGTTATTGGGCTTACTGATTGAGTAAAATTGACGGCCCGTGCACATGGCGCCTATAGGCAGGTAACCAGGTAACTGTGACAGACCCTCTGAAGGTTAAAACCAATGGGAGAATGAGAATGCGAAATATAAGCGAAATATTTCAAATTACTAAAGCCGCTTTCTAAAAACTATTCTGAATTATATGATACACTTACACTTAAGTTATATACGAATATAATAATGTATTTGTTGCCCAGTCCGAAAACAGTGTAATGAAAGTCTCAATAACTATGGAGAGCATCTTATACAATTATAATAGTATATACTATGTTCTCATGCTGAAAGAGTATGCAAATAATCGCATATATATTTTGTACATATGTTTATCATGTTCCCTATCTACTATTCCTTTTTGACTGTCTTGTGTTAACCACATTTTGTGGCACAGTAGTTCATGCAAAATGTCACAAGTTAATTAGATTATATTTCAAATATTGTTTGTAGTTTGAATGAATATCGTAATATATTAAGAAATACGTTGTGTTTTGCATACAGCATATCGTATACCGGTGCTTTTGCTGTCAATGTCAGCAGTTTGAGTTTGTTTCCATTTCATACTTGTAGGCTGGTGGTGTTTTGGTTTGAGTTGCCGCACAAAAGTAGGCAATAGAATTGTCAAGTCGCATATGAAGGGAACAGCAAATAAAAATCACGCATTATTTCCATGTTTGCAGTCTTAATTAAAAGAAAAATATAGAACTTGGCTAAGCACTCAACAACAATTAAAAGCTGTGTACCTTGCAGCAGTTGCATAGAAAAGTTTCGAATTTGTTTTTCTATTTAGCGTATACAAAACATTCTCTTCTTGTACAACTAACCCCAACGCAAATGAAGCCCATATACCCCTTAGTAGCATGGGCAGCCTTTTCACGCATCGACCCAAACCATTTTAGTAACGCCCACGCACTTTGTCGTTATACCTTTAACTGGTTCTGGTGCTTAAGTGTTACACACATGTACAAATGAGTGCGTAAGTGTATGTAAGTGCGTGCAAGTGTATATGCGCTGCACATTTTATATAACACACGTTGCGTTGTGGCAGGCCTTTGGGTCTACGAGTTGTCATGGGTGCACTGAGGCAGCCAACAGTTACAAGTTTGAGCCAAGTACTTAGCTAGGCAATGGTACGCAATATTTTTAATGAAATATGCAAGACTCAGACACAGTACCTAAAGGGGCAACGAAAGATTCTTTGCTCTCTGAATGTTTGCATGTCCTTACGTAATACAATGTGGCTGTAACAATTTTTTGGCCTCCCGACAAGGTGCATCTATCTATTTAAGCTATAAAATGAGTGTGTATACTTTACAATTGTCAAGAATTCAGTATTTGTCTGCCAATTTAGTAACCCGAATGCAAATTACATTCAAAAGCTTTAGCTGCACTTTAACACAAAATGACCCCCAATTGACGTCAAAGAGAAAGAGAGACTAAACGGAATAGATGAGCTGCAGAGTGTGATTAATTGTTACATGCCACAGTGTTGCTACATTTGCTACAGTTGCTTGTACATTATATGCAGTACGTGGCGTTGCACAAATCATAATTGCCAGCAGCAATTCAACTGCAAAAGTCCTTAACAGCCCCTTTGGGCATATTCATAAATAATGCAATTAAATTACCAAAGCAATAACAATAGCCTTGACTGTGTGAACTCAAAATGAGCCTAATAACAACTCGTTTTCCATTTAATTAAACAATTGAATTTTAGGCTAAAGGCAATGGCTAACTTGCCTTTATAACAGTTATGGCCTGTTTTAGTGTAAACATATTAAATTTAAGTATACATATATACAAACTCTCTCTCTCTCTCTCTACTGTCTCTCTCTGTGTTTTACTCTTTCGTTTGCTATCTTGGATAATCACGGCCACAACAGTAGCTCCACAGACATTTGCCACAAATAAATTGTAATCAACAGTAAATCAAGTGCTGCGCCGCATCAACTGCAGGTGTGAACACGTGAATACAAATACGAATAGGAATACGAATACAAATATGAGTATAACTATGAGTATGAGTATGCGGAATAAGTGACAATGGTAGTGATGATGAGCATGGTTTCTGGGATTCAGTACAACAACGTGGTTGAGCCAAAAACTGTCAGTTCATTTGCTCAAGTGATAAGTTGCAGTACTACCACAAGGGCACACACATACAAACACACACACACACATACACATACAAACACATATTTAAAATTATGATTTGTGCCATTGGTCACAGTGAAAAGCTGTTGTTTTCACACTTCTTACCTCAACTTGACTGTCAACATATCAAAAGCTTCAAGACCAAAGTGTAAAATCTTTGCAGCCAGTTGACAAAAGTTAATTACAATAAGAATTCCTTTTTGATATTCCTTTGCTTTCTTTTGTACTATTATAAATAAAACTAAGCTTAACTTTAAGACTTTTTTGACAAACTCTAGACAAAGCTATATACTTGCATATATATATAAATTTGTATATATAAAATAGCCAATTTATTAAATTTCATGCAACTTGTGCGAAATTGTTTGACTGCCAATTAGTCAAAAAAACTTTCAAATGAAAATGTAAAGTTTTTTTGCTTTTCCTTTTCTCATATTCCATACATATTTTTTAGTCATTAGACTTAGCTTTTTGTATATTGATTCAATCACATACAAAGCTTTTATTTTCAAAATATATTTTGATCAATTGAAATTGTTAAAAAAAAGAATAACTTTTCATTCATAACGAAAATATAAAGAATTTGTTTGTGGCCATTGTAGCTGTTTTAATTAAAACGTAGCAATAAGTAAACCAAATTAAGTAACAGATAAAAACTATCTTTATAAGTAAGAAGTTAAGCCTTAACTGTGCAATTGCTTGAAATCACAGGTAAGTGTGCAAAACTTAAGCGGGAATAGTAACAGAAGCTGTGCGGAAATGGAAACAGAAAACTGGGCGGAAATGCCACTAGGGCAAAATATGGCGAACACAAAAAGTTATTTCAAACTCACACATTGAACGATGTGTTACCTGCTTTTTTACTCCCAAGAAACCTTGACATTGTCAGCGGGTATTTGAACTGTACAATAATGGAAAATGCAGCTTCTTTGATACACACAAGCACACACCCACACACGCACATATCTATAGGTGTAGCATATATATATGGACTGTCTTTTTATGGCATTTTTCTCGATGGTTGCTTACTGAGAGTTGATTTATTGACTTGTCTTGGCCGCAGGTGCAATGCTTCTGTGTGTGTGTCTGTGTGTGGGTGTGTGTGTGGTAGCATCCGCAATTACTTTTGACACTTGAAAATTGCACAATTGCAATATCAGCACAAACATATTTACATCCGGGAAACATAATTTAATATGAACTTGACTGGCCAAAGACTTTTTAATTACAGTTATATCCAATATTTGTATATATATATATATATATATATATATATATCAGTATCTGTGTTAGCCATGGTTGTAACCGTTGGCAATTCCTTTTCAAAAACGCACAATATACAGAGTGAGGCCACTTACGCTTGCCTAAAGAGGTAAATGTATGTGGAAAAGTGGAAAATGTAAAGCATAGGTGTATTGGTAGCAAAGAGAGAAGGTGTAGAAAAGAAATAGCGACATCGTTTTGCCTATTCCCCATACGCTATATGTATTTATGTATGTGTATGGTTGCGTGAGTGCTGTTATTGCTGCTTGTTTGTATGCTTTGTTTGAGTATTGGTGTCAGTGCGTGCTTCCTGGCAAACCCCAACAACATTGCCCCAGTCTCGGTCTCGGTCTCAGCCTCAGTTAGTCACAGTCACAGCCTCGGTCTCAGAGTCAGCCTTTGGTCTTTGTGTTTATCCTGCTCCAGTTCCACAGTCTACTGCATTCATTAGACTAAGCCAAGTGCCGTTCACTCACTAGCTAAAACTCACTGCTCACAGCTCAACAGAATTAAATTCCATTAACAAACGCACTGCTTCAACAGCAAACTCCAACTCTAAACTCCCAACTACAACTCACTCTCCATTTTCCGACTTTATCACAGTTTCACTCCCCTTTCTCAGTTGTGGCCTATTTGAAACCTAATGGTGTTACATGACTTGGGGCCATCGAGACCTATTATTATTATTATTACTATAATTATTATTATTATGATATTTTGTATGTGGCATGGCCATGGTTGCTATTAGGCTGAAATTTAGCTCAAAGCCAGCTTAGCCTTTTACAAATATTTAGTTAGCCTGGTTTAAGTCAATATACTCCCAGGCAATTGATTCATTTATTGCAACAACACAATCACTTTAATAAATTGCAAAAATATACTCAATACTGAGAATAAACCTATCGCTCAAGGAGACAATTTTACTTATGATTATATAAGGGTTTTTCTATTGTTTTTCATATTATGTGCCTATTGGCATGCCAAAATGACGTTAGGTAAAAATCTCAACTGTAAATAACTGACATTTACATGTGTTATCTAACTATGAAGAAGTAAATAGCATACAATTTAATGCTTGCCCCACAGCTTAGCTGCCAACTTTGCCACACATCGTGCAAAGCGACATAAATTGTCGTATAAGAATGTTGCATGACTTGATGTGACATGTAAGCTAAGCTATGAATATTTTATAATAAAAAAAGTGTATTAAAGTTGCTTTAAGCTTTATGCAATTCAGTATAGAAACAGGTAATAGTTTGCACTGATGCAAATAAATTTTATATAGCATACTTATATGGGCAAACAAGTATAAGATAATTGATATGGTTATACAATTAAATAAATATAGTAATAGATACAGATATATAGGATTTTAGTTTGTAATCATTTAAAAATATATATATATTATCTGTAAAAAATAGCAATGTGATTAGTTTATCCAGTATAAATATATATAGAGATAGTTTAAGGAAATATTTGATATAATTTAAAGGACATTTCATCTATTATTTTGCTATATACATGGGCATACTAATATTGTGGCTTAAACGTTTGTTGCATGCTTTGTGGCAATTGACTTTGGAACGTTAGAGCTCTTGTAAAAACATTTCCTGTATATTTGATTATCAACGCTGACTTGTAGATATTTGAATCTTATCGCAAATTAAATAACCTTTTGCACGAGCATTTAAAAAATCAAAAAAAAAAAAACAAATAAAACAATAACTTAATTTAGTTATATATTTAGTATGAAGCTAATATTGTGGCATGTCAAAGAAATTTGTTGCATGTTGGTTAGTTAATTTGATATGATTTAATTATACATATGTGTATATATATATATAAATATATATATGCCACTCATAAATTGTTGCATGTTACCTTGCCATATGGTCTTAAGAGGCTTACAATTGTTGTATTTGGCATGCGCATAATGCAACTAGATCTGCTATGATAGGTCTAATCCATCTACAGATTGAGTTTCAAGCTGCAAGTTACTTGCAACTTGTGAATGTCAGTTGGCAAGGCCCTTTCACATGCAGTGCCTGCCCTGGCTAAGTGGCTAATAACTACTTATTGGCACTACTATGGCTAAGCCTGGTGCACCTTTGGGTGGGTTTTTTTTTGTTTGATTACGAGTACAGTTATAAATGTAATTAGCTCTTCACTTACCGCGCTCGTTTTGTGTATTTGGTTTTTTTGTGGGTTTTTGGGGTTGCATGTTGATTGTTGTTTAGGTTAAGTTTGTTTGATTACTTTTATAAGAGAAAATGTATAAAAAATTTTTCTTTTTGATATTTTTTGCGATTTGCTAAACTACTTTTAAGAACGCGTTTAGTAACTCTCTGCTATATATAGTATATAGTATATGTACTTGGGATTATATGTTGATTGATGACTGCCACCAGTTGCTCAATGGTATACATGTTGATTGAAGATAAATATTTGCTCCATATCCATATTGAGGCTGATTTCCATGCTGCTCACAGATTGCTTTTTTCATTTCTGAAGATTTTTGTCACTTGAAAAGTGTTTGCTTTACAGATTACCTTAAAAACTAACTACTGCTTATGCTACAACTACTAAAGATATAAATTTATCGTATATAGTTATATAAACGGGTATTTGATTTCTTACATTTTGTACTTTTGGCTTAAAATTTTGCATTTTACAATGTGCTCATTAGGTGCGTGATTATGCCCAGGATAAAGGATTAGTAATAGTTGTTTAGGCATAAACAAAATTCACTTTAAATATATAAATAAATAAATAAATGTATACAATATTTGTTATATATTTATATATATATAAGCTATTTATTACTTTAAGTATATTTGATTATTATTTAAATATAATTTGATTAATTATTGTTTTAATTATTGCTTTAGCTGATCTACTTAGATTGCAGTTAATTTTATATAAAAATTCCCAAAAATTTCTAGAGGCTTTCTGTGTACGTATACTTCTTTTCTTACCAATATTAATAATTAGCAAAGTTTTTATTTAATTTCAATTAATAAATTTAAATTTTACTAAGTTTATTAATTTTAATATTATAAATATATGTATATATGATGAATGAATATCGTATGTAAAGAGACAATTTTTGGGAGCCTTGTGGACCCTCAAATTTAGCTGTTTGTGTTTCTAATATATATATGCAAATTTTAACTAGAGTATATGTTATACCTATAAGTCGATATATATATATATGTAGTATATATATATAGGATTTGTTGGTATACTAATCAGTTATTATCTATTTAGAATATAAGCTTTATCTTATTGTATTGTATACGTTATGCATTCACTTCCTTTCAATCTACTTAAAAATTTTTCATTGATTATTTTCATAAGTTTTAACTACGATATACGCTGACTCTGGGCAAAGTTTAGCAGTCTACTTATAGAAAGAAATTACTAAATATAAATGTGTATATGATAAATCTACTTATATATGCTAATATGATATTTGAATATTTTTGATATTTAGTATCTATATGTACGTACTTAAAATCTACTTTAACTTGGAACATTTCTACTCGAACGGTACAAGTGCCATCTGTATACGAACTGCTCTGCAATAGTTTTATATGTATTTAGTTAATATTTATCTAAAGTAGTTAGTTTTTTTTAAACGGTATATTGCTACTTATAAGTTATGTATGAATATTCTAATTATTTTCAAAAGTTCTAATGCTGTTTTGGTGTTTTGCCTTACAGTTGAATTGAAATCTTATGCACATTATTTGCTTTATGAGCTTAGAGTATTGTTAATTAAAACTAATTATTAATTATATATTAATAGTTGGTTTATTATGTAACTAATAAGTATGTAGATAATTAGTATATACTTTATGTTAAATAGCGTAGCAAACACTTTTTTGTAGGACTTTTATTTATTTTCGTTTCCTTTTCATTTTCAACTCCTTTTTATGTTGGAAATGTGTTGTATCTTTAGGAGTTTAACAAGAGCAAATTACAAATATTTAGGGAGACTCTAGGTTGACTTTAAGTTAGTAACTATTTAATGACTGACTTTACTTTAACTTTAAACTAAAACAAAACTAAAATTTGCTTTAAAATTTTAACTTTTAGTTGTTGCGCTTTGAATGTTGATTGAAGAATTTTTTGTTATAGAAGTGTTGATGTGTTGCTGATGATATGCATATTTAATTTATTTTTAAATTGAATTGAATTTGGTTTAGAGCAACCCTCGCCAGCAGGAACGTCTTGAGCTTACCTCGGCGATGTTGGTGGCAGCGGCAATGATAGCGGTGGCGGTGGCACCGGCGGCGGTGGTGCACGCACATCTGTCTCAATGTGACGCTTATGCGGTGTCTGTAGATCAAGTGCTGCATAACCGGCATGTGCATGGCCATGACCATGACCATGACCATGACCATGGATATGAGCATGTGCACCCACAGCTAGTGGTGATGTGCGTGGCCGCAATGTGGTGGGCGGTCCACGAAATAGTGCATAAGGATTGCCAAAGTAATCCTGTGACGTAGCCATCATATCGATTTAAACAAGTGCTAAAAAGTGTTAAAAAGAGTAAACGATTACCAAATGATAAATGGTGACACTAACAATTTTTCTCATAATATATATAGCTACAAAGGATGACAAAGAAAAAGGATATATATATCATTAAGCACTAGTAGTCAAAATTTATACTTCCGAAAGGGAAAACTAAGTTAAGCCTTAAGTAAATGCAGGTTTGTGCTCATCAATTATCAAATGATGTATAATATTAAGTATATTACTTAAACTAAAAACATTCACATTTCCTTCATATACACACACACAGACACACTATATTCTATCTATTTTTAGTTTGAGTTATTATTGTTTATGTCAATAAAACATTTTTTATAGCTTGGGCATTCAAAGTTGACTAAACGTTGCCAACTCCATATGTAAATATATGCGTGTCCATATCCTTGTCGTGGTCATGGTGTCCTGTACATTCATGTTTTTTAATTTAATAGTCGTGTAAATATGCCAGGCACGCGATTGCATTTAATTTTGTTGTGAAATATAATTATTGTAACATTTCCATTTGATTGATACATGGAACTCCGAACATGGAACTCTGAACATGTCGAACATGCCATAATTGACAGCCCATAAAGCCTGTCGACAGTCACTGGTTATAATAGTCTCAGCTACATGAGCACAGGACATAACAATACAATCACACACGCACACACACACACACGTACTCTACCACGCATGTAATTAACTGTACAGACAGGAGTAGTAGCGGCAACGGCTATCATCGCTTTAAGTGCCAGCCAATTGTATGTTTTACCTAACGAGGCGTTGATTATGTTGCATACAACAGTTTACAGTATAATAAAGACATTAATAATTGTTGTAAATTGATTAGAAAATACCTACTATAATTTAGAGTTACTAAACTAATAACTTAAGTGATTGTTTGAATTGATTTCAAGCACAGCAATTACCTTTACAATGAGTCCAAAATAAACAAACACTTAATTATCTATCTAATTATCTACTCAATTATTCATTTTGTTCACTTTATGTCCATTTCTATATATAAATCAAATCAAACAGGTTATAAGGAATTCCAATCTAGCACCCTATTTATAGCCTTCCATATTACTTTTATTACGATTTGTTATGTATTCTATGTTAACACATTGCCACATAATGTATGTTGCAATTACTTTTCTAAGTAAATAAGTTGTAAATAAGTTGTTCATAAGTTTGTTACTTGGGTTTTGTATAACCCTTTTTACACTTTAATCAAAACTTGCATGCAAAACTTGCACGCAAAAGACTTGCTTTAGTCTCTAAGTCAAATCGGTTTAAAACATTGAAATTTGGTCCATTACTTAAAGAGTAAGTTGCAATTAGTTGTTGCACATTGGGCCATTAATTTCTTGCTCGGCAAATAAATGCAATTTACAACCAATTGGTATTATATATATATATATATATATATTTATATATAAATAAATATATATATATATATTTACATATATGTGTATATAAGTATATGGTATAAATCATTCAAGTCTGCGTAGGAGTAGTAAACTCAAATGACCGCTGCATAGCAATTATTTAATGAATTTTATAGCATTTGCCTTTCCATTTTCTTTTGCATAATTTAACACAAAACAGCTAAAGTGTTGACTGATTTTCCAGCCTGTTGGTCATTCAGACGCCACCACTGTTGTTGGTAATACTTATAAGGGCGTTGAGGGTGGAGTTGTTGTGCGTTCAATAGGTTGAGGATGGTGGCATTTAACTTTTTGCATAATTACGTGTAAAGAAAAAAGGAAAACCCTTACCCACAACTTGCGTTGTATTCTTTAAACGTTCCACGGGTTGGTGGAGGGTTAACTTTGAAACAAACTTACTAAAGGGATAAGATATAGTTAAACTTGCATAATAACAATTTCTTTCAATATACATATATATATATATAAATATATATGTAGAAGAAGAATGCATATTAGAAGGTATACACATAAGCTGGCACCCTAGAGTATCGTTAGTTTTTAACTTGTATACGTAATCACACACACACACACATACACATATACACATACTTATAGGAATACATTTAAGTGCACACGCACACAGAAATGTGGAACAGCAACGTCAAGTGCACGCCGTCTGCTGCACTGAAGCGGGAATACGCGTTGCGTTGGGTTACGTTACGTTCCGTTATGGAACGTTACGACAAATAGGTTAGACATTGTAAGGCGGCAATGTGAACGTCAGCATCTATACGCATTGGTGTCACCTACTAAACTAAACACTGAACAGGGCCACAAACACCCAGAATCAACCAGAACCAGTACCACTACCAGAATCAGCCGAAGTAATCTCTGCTGCAGCCAACAGTTGCTGAGGGTTAGTCTGTGTATGAGTGTGTGTTAGTTGAGTGTGTAGTGGTGTTGTTAATGAGTCAAGACATACTGCTTGCGTGGGTATGTCTATAATACGTTGGCGTTGCCCTGAAATCTGCCAGACACCAACAATGCCGTCGCGACGCTTTGCGCCAGTTTGTTGCTTTTGTATTGCCTATTTTTGTGCGCTGCTTTGGTTACTGAGCGGAAAAGGAAACATTTGTATAAACCATAAACTAAGTAGTGTCCTAGAGATGAGTATCTAAGTGTACAAGAAGTATTCATTTAGTTTCTTAGCTTATATACAAATAGAGTAATGAATTAATATTCTTTAATATTTTTAAACAATTTCTGAGCTTTGTTTCACAGAAGTAAAAACAATTTCTTAAGCCTCTCAATAGTACATATAGTAGATTAGGTTATATATTTAAGCTAAATTAATGTAACTACAATCTAGGGAAACCAAAAAGTAGCTGAGCTTCTTATACTTTGATAAACTTAAGATGCCAAATGTGCTGGCATATGCAATACTTAGCATGGCACACACAGCCACTTACTGCAATCCTGTTGCACTTCACTCAAGAAAATAAACAGCTTGATAAGGTGTAAAATAAAGGAAAGTGCTCGACTAAGGCATATCCTTTTATATTTTACAATTTATGCCTATTCAAGAGCAGTTAGCCAAATGTATAAGTAACTTAAGGTATTTGCTTTAAAGCTTTCTGTTTGAGGGAGAACCCTAATGCTAACCTACACAGAGCAGACCAACAAAAAGAGGCAGCAGCTACCTTAAGCCCTATACATAGATTCTTTACAGGTTGCAATAAACTTGAATCTAGGAGATCTCTGCAAGCTATATATACATATATATATAAGGTTAATTGATGACTGGCAGGTTGACTGCTGGTTGGGGTATCACACTTGCAACAGCTTCTGTTGGCAGCAGTTGGTGGCATTGATGCTCGTTATGTATTCGCCTGACTTTTAATTAATTGAACTACTTGGCGGCTGCTCGGCTCATTTTGATGTCAGCGTCTGTCAGTAAGAATGAGAAAAAAAAAACAGAAGAACTTTGCCTCCATTTTGATTTGCTTTACATATATATACATATATATGTATATAGTTTTTACTTGTTGTAGCTGAAAAGTTGTGACCCGTTCGCTATCAGCGTGCAACTGTGCAACTTTTGTCTGACTTTTACTTTAACATCGAATCTTCTCTCCGCTTCTACTACCCAACTTCTACAGTAACTTTTTAAGTTAAAGAGGAGTGTAAGTCGGTGTGTGTGTGTGTATATGAGTTTGTAGTGTTGTGCCTTTGGCTTGAAAAGTCGTAGAAAAGATAATCCTTTTGTTGCTTTATTGGGTTATTCAGTCGTTCTGTGGTTTAGCGCTTTAAGACAACAAATTGAATTTGGCGCCAAGCCAAATAGCCACAAAGGCGCCCAGCTGTGTCCTGCCGTTAGTCCTGTCGTTTGTCCAGTTGTTTAGTCAAATGCTTCGAGTGCAATGTTAAGCTTAAGCTCATTTCCAGCAAATTTCATTTGATGCACTTTCTCTCATAAACCACCCTCTCTTCCGCTCTCTATGTATTTCTGTGGTAAAGTCTTACGCTATTGGCCAAATAGCTTTCAGTCAAGCTTTGTTTTCCTTTACTTGATTTTGGTATTGTTTTGACTTGGCTATTAGCTTAGCTCGTCCGAATATACATAATATTATTTTGTTTTCATTTTGTTATTATTACATAATACAAGAGCAACTACATCTACAACTACATCAATGGTAGTCGCAATGCCAGCGCCCAATTGGTAGTTACCCTGTTACCCCACACCAGCCTTTATTGCATCCCCTCCCTCTAGTCTGCCATGTGCGTCCTCAAACAATATGCGCCTGCACTTTGTTTGCGTGCAATTCCGTAAAGTCCTGTGCGTGCATTCAGGTTATTCCAGCAGCTCAGGCGTTTGACATGAAAAATGCATTTTATTGGGATTATTTTTATATCGTGTCCTGCAAACCTCATACTACACACCTTCCACCACCCCATGCAATAACTACTCCCACACTACAGTCACCAACAGCAGCAATCACCAGCTACTCATTGACAAAGAGCCTTTAAATTTGTTGCCACGGTAGAAAACACATGCTAATATGCAAATTGAATTAAATTTACATTTATGTTTGTTTAGTTTCCTGCAATGTGTATTATTTATGTTAAATTTTTATAATTTTTTTCCAAATATCAGTTCGTATGACGAGCACACAAAAATGTTCAGCACACTTTTAATTCAATTAACGCTTGCTAAAATTACAGCAACTGCAATTAGCCATGGCTCTTTGTGCTCTGACCAAAGTGTTAATAGGCAATTACGTGTCAGATTTTAAGTTATGCTAATACATATAGGTATATATATATATAAATATATATAAGCTTGTGTTTGTGTGTGTGTGAGTGTATGTATACCATATGGTCTTGACCAGTGTCAGGTTCATGGCTGCGGTGGCTGCTCGCAGTTGAATCGCTACGTGCTCGGCTTTCAAACTTTGCGATTTGATGTTGAAACTATTTTAGTTTTATGTTGAACTAATATTTATACAGTTTATAATTTTTTAGTTTACAAATGAATTTTTTTCATATGCACCTATCATTATTATAAGATAATAAACCATATATATATATATATTATTATATATACAATTATATATATATATATATATATAATGCATCATTAATTTCTATACAAAGTGTTGTTAAAGCTGACACTTTTTAATTAATATAAATAAAAATAAATAATATTATTATATATATATATATATTTAACGCAAATAAATAAATAATTATATCATATATCTATCATATGTATATATCTGAATCAAATATCAGCTGACTTATTATATTGCTTTCCAAGGCAAAGTTTAGAACTTTTTCTCGCGTCGCAAAGCAACAAAATAAATATTAATTTCTTTTATGTTATTGAAATTTAAATTAATGCAATATTAATTATATTTTGTGTAGCTTTTGATATAAATTATTTAAAAAGCTTAATAATTCTAATTAATTCTAATAGCAATTAATTTCTTTCAATAGTTTGTGAAATTCTTGCAGTAATTGTGCATTGCCACAGCTCTCTGTGTCTGTCTGTCTTTATATTTAAATATGCAATATAATTGACAATAAACTGTTTTCATTGATAACATGAGATTATTACACATATGTCAGTATATAAATATATATATACGTATATAAATATATATATATATATATATACGCTATTGCAATTATCAACTATCAGCTAAAGCAGAAATCATGACGATGACTTGTCATAGCTTTGATTATGACTCAAGTCTAAGAAATTGTTTATTTACTTTTTTTATCGCTATTTCCATAGGCATTAATTGGATTGTATTGTTGTTAAAGTTGATGTTTATTTTTGTTATTGTAATTCAGTAGCTTTGAAATAGTAAAAAAAAACCTGATTATAAAACGGTTACTCCATTCGCTAGAGTTAAGCTCACGGAAAATGTTTGGCAGCCTCTTTTCGAATCGTTATAATAGAAAGCGAGAATTATTTTATATACAATATGAGGGTAAGTCTTAAATTTTAGCTTAATTATATATATTAATCATAACCATATATTTTAATAATTATTCATTAAAAGAGACGCGTAAGCGATATCCCAATTTGCCATTCTATAGAAGACCCAAGGAGCCTTTGCCAGGTAAAACGCCAAAACGACGTGGCCGAAAGAAGCTTAAATGCTCTGACTACGATTACGATGAATGGTAAGTATGTATGTGTGTGTGTCTGTGTAAGTGCATGGAAGATTTGTTAAGGGGTGGGCGTAGCAAGTTTTCATTCAGCGCGAAATCTAATTAGGCAATTTGTGTATACCCAAAGGATTGCCGGAAATTTCGTGCCAATTGTCGTGCGTCGCGCAGTTGAACTGTGGAGTTCCAACCAATTAATGGAGTCAGCTCCAAGTAGCTGTCTTGATGTTTGCAGCTGGCGTTCATGGCCATATGTAGCTATGGATAATGAAACAGATCAGCGACCCAGTGAGCCAAGACGTTCACCACGTTTTACAGAGAAACGAAACTTAAAGTTCAAGGATATTGCACATTCCAAGCAGCTGGACACAAAGGCTAAAAAGAAATTGCAGCAACATTTGCCAAAATCGAATGCAAAATCAAGGACAGTGCTGCATTTTGGTATTAAACGTAAATGCCCAGATAAGCATGAAGCAGATGAAGAAGATGCAGAAGAAGAGACAGAGACAGATACAGAGAAAGAAATGATGTTGCAAGTGGAGCCAAAGGCAACTGTCAATGCAACTTCTATCGATGGGTGCGTATTGCATAGTTTTTCATTTGTTTTGCAACTTCTTATGCAGCTACTTTTCACTTTCAATTTTTCACTTTTTTTTTGCAGCAACAGCTGCAACCCCAAAACCATGCTGCAATGCAACATGTGTGGCAATAACTTTAAGAACTCCATTGAATTGGAACACCATACACTCGATGACTGTCGCATATATTTACTTTCAACACTTACCAATTGAATACTGAATGATCAAAGATTATAACAACTGTTACTTATACTAGTTACTCATACTAAACGTACTAATACTAAAATTTAGTCTATGCTGTTGCTGTCTCAAATATTTTTACACTCAAATAAAAGCTAAAATAAATCAAAGCAGGAACTTTTTTTTGTTGTCCAACTTTAAGTAAAGCTTCAATAGGTTTGCTTTGTTAACATTTGAATGTTAAATAGTTAACAGTATACTGTTAAGTCACTGTTAACAGTTAGTTAAGGGCACATTTCAATCTAGCATTCGGAGAAGGATACCAAAAAAAGAAACGACTTCAAGTAAGAAATATGAAAGAAATTAAAAACACATTTTCAATGCCTTTGTTGCATGAAGCGGAGCAAAAGGTATGTTTCCACAGCATATACTGTGTGCATAGTAAAATATGAATTCATTGCGGCTATTTTGCATTTATATGAATACCTTTACCTGGCCATAGTCGATCCTGGTCTAAGGATGCCCACACGAAGCCAATAAACTGCATGCAGTTAAACGTTAAAATAAAACTGAACGAATATTTCACATATTTGCATGCTATATATCCATATGCTAGACCCTTCACATATATATATATATGTGTGTGTATAAAATATGCATGTGTATGTGTGTGTGTTTAGGTGTTATTAACACTAGAAGCGACAGTCACATTGTCAACTGCCTGCCAAATGTGCAGAGAAAACAATGCATAGGCGCAAGTTGTGGCACAATGGTCAAAAAGGTTGCCACAAATGCGTGAAGTTTATAAAGTTGTAAAAGCCACATATACTTAAGAACTTTATACAAATACATACATACATATATATATACTTATTTGTCTGCAGAAAATTAAGTTATTTTGTAATGCAAATGCACTGCAAGTTTTGTACGCAAGAAGTTGCTGCAACTTGCAGAATCTACAAATATTTTAACACACACACATATTGACAGTGCAATTAAATTTTTAATTATCATGTGTGCAAATAGTTGTAGCTCAACTTAACTTTACTTCTGTTCATGTTCAAACATGTACAGACATTAAATTTATTAACAGAATTAATGTGTATAAACTTGGCACAAAAGACAAAGGCTAAAAGCCACAAAGCAATAAGAAATGTCTCTTGTCTGCTCAAAAGTACAGTGCAAACTCAAAGCAAACAGTCAAAAGGAAAGGAGTTGAAAGAAAAGACAAAAGAAACTTTATTTTAAGTTATGTCTTAACTGTATACAGTTAGTATGCATTTGGCCAAAACCAGTTAAGATAACTCTTTGAGTAATGTTTAATAATTGGCAAGACAGAATATTATAAGACAGGAAAGCAAGAGTTGAAAAGAGAGCTCAGATTGTGGTTATTATATATATAATATATATATATATTTTATATAAAATTTTGCCTATTCTCTACAGGGTATCTGCTGCTCTATCAACTATTGGCAAATGTTATTTTAATATATTTTTTTTGTGGAATTCATGCTGAAATATTTTACACTCAGTTACCAAAGCCTCTCACGCATCTATGGAACGCACTAATACACCGAAGGCTAACGCCAACTCGTAAATGTCAATACCAACAACAACAACAACAGTTGGAAGGGCTTGCAGGGTGTTGCATCTATGCCGATGTGCAAAATGGCTGGCACGTGCAACGGGGACTTGGCCCAAATCCGAGTAACAGACCATACCATAGCAGAAAATGAATGGGTGTGGGTGTGGGTGTGGGTGTTAACTAAGCCCACAACACAAGCAAACGATGGGGGCTGACAGTATGACTGAAAATCACAGTTTGCCGTATATCTTCATTAAAATGCAATGCATCCTTTACGCTCAGCTCAGCACTGGTTTATTTGCTGGTGGTGGCCAATTGAATGACCAAAACCAACCCAAGGAAACCCAATGTATCTAACCCAAAATCGATCTGATGAATATCCACTTTTAGATCCCTCCTTTTCAAATAACCAAAATACCCCAAACACTTCTGTTATATAAGAGTTCACGCGTGTAATGACAATGGTTGCGCGTGGCTTTGACTTTGATGCGGCCACTGGCCAGAGGCAATGGAAAGTGAATAGTGTAGACTGAATACTGTATTCCGTATACTGTATAGATACTGTATAGTGGATAGTGAAAAGTGTATATTGGTATAAACGTAACGTAACCATCACAGTTGTTATCTGACATCAACAGGCACGTAAAACACATAGACAGAAAGCACAGAGAGAGAGAAAGAGAGGTAAGCGTAGAGGCCGCTGTAAACCTGATGATGGATAACAGCGAGTAAATTCTAGAGCGAGTCATCAACGAAAATATATAGACAAACATCTTGACAGCTAAAAGCAGCACCTTATAAACATTAAATGATAACTGAAGTACAAAAAAGTAAATGGTTGCTGAATTGGTGGGGTGCAGTATTTGGCATGTGGTATGTGGTAAGTGGTAAGTGGTAAGTGCAGAGCAGGCATCATACTCGTAAAATAATGCACAGATGCACATTCGCCTAGGTGTAAATCACGTAGCACTCCAACGCCTTTTACAGTTTCAGTTGTTTTTCACAATAAAATTGAAAAGCAGCCAAAACAACACAACAACCTAGAGCAACAACAACAACAACAACAACAACAACAACGACTGCAAAAACTGCAAAAGTTTTTAAAGTAAAATGACAAGCGCACGTGTGACCTGCCAGAGCAGCCAAACTCTGAGCTGTATCCATAGCCAAAGATGAAGCTGAAGCTGAAGCTGGAGTTGAAGTTGGAGCTGCTACTCTAGCCATAACCATTGCTGAAGCCTTAGTCATAGCTAAGAGACAAACAGAAAGAGAGAGAGCGAGAGTTTGTTTACGTCGCCTGACAGTTGCATCGCCACATTTCTGTTGTCTCTGGTAGACTTATGGTTAGACATCGATCTCATGGGATCCGGAGCCCTGAACTACTTAAGCCAAAAACTTTATGCATTTCTCGTGCGGCTCATTACAACTCCAACAGTACCGCAAAAATAACATAGACACAGAGCTATCAGTACAGAAAGGTAAAAAACATATACTTATACTGTGATGCACTCATATGTTTGTGTATGCGTGTGTGTGTATGTTCCATTAGGTAGACATGAAACCTTGGTTGTGCTGCATTGGTTGCCTGCTTCATCTGAGGACACGCGTTGAGCATTTTATTTATTAAAATTAAGTGCCCTGGGCACAGGACATTCGCAGCACGGTGGATCCTGCCGCTATATTTGCACCTTAGTTAATAGCTAACTAATCATAAGTATAAGTATAACGATTAACTAAGATTTCTAACATAGTTATTATTATTTGGTCTAAAGACACTCTCAATTGTTTTTTAAACTTTTCTTTACTCCATTTATTTTCTTAATAAAAGTTTAGCTTACAATAATCGATGTGAAATTTGAGGCAATTGCCAAGGTAGTTGGTACCAAGGTGCAGCTGTGTACAAGGCACTGCCACCAGGTGGTCTGATTGTTGTACTTGTTGTTGTTTGTTGTTTGTCGACAGTTGGTTTTAATGCCACACAGCGGCCATCGTAGCCAATGCCCATTGCCCATTGCCCATTGCCCAGTGGTCAGTTTTCAGCAAGCAGTTCTCTTGCCCCACTCGTTGCAACCTGATGCATAGTTTTTTTTTATGAGCTGCTCACGCACACGTGTCCAGGTATATGTATCTGCTATATCCTTTGCAAGGATACCAGCTGCGTGCTAGCCAAATGACGCTGTTGATGTAGCTTGGCCACTGGGCTACAGATACCATAACAATAGCAACAACAACAACGGCAACAACAACGGCAACAACAACAGTAAAAGAAGGCTACGTGCCTTTTGTTTTGCCATTAGCCAACGTCGACAGGACTGAGCCACATTAAGTGATATTTGTTTTACATGAAAATCAACGCGTCCTTTTCTCCCTCTCTCTCTCTCTCTCTCTCTCTATCTGTCTTCTTTTGCTTTTCTATATTCTCTTGTCATTTACAATTTTGGCCTTGCAAATTGCAATATTGCTTGATTGCATCTAAACCTAAATTCGTGACGCGTTACTTGAACCAAAATTTCAATCAATCATCAAACTGCTTTTTGGCTTAACAAATTGCAATTATCAGACGCGTTTATAATTGCCAACAGACTTACAACCAAATATATATATATACATATATCCAATCATTATATAATGAGCAACAGATACTCAGCTAACCCAGAAACCACACATCGTAATCTTAATCAACATAGCCCCAAATGGAGCTCTGTCTAACCCACATAAACTGATATTGAAGTGAAAGTTTTTTACCGTTTTATTTTTTGGTTTGAATGCTAATGCACTAATTAGTTGACGCTACCAACTTTTACACAGCCAGACAGTTAACAAATACAAATGCAAAAGCGACAGACACACACACACCGACAGGTCATAAAATAAACTGCAGTTAAGCTCCAAATGAATCCAAATGCGCAGACATTTCGCATAAAGCTAAAATTCTATAACTTTTGTGCGTCAATAAAACTGAATATAATACGCATATGAAAGAGAAAAAACGAAAAGAAAATAGAGGTAAAAAGAGCGAGAAGAAAGCAACAGCTAAACATTGCTTCCGCAGAATTTTTTGTAGCATGCTTTTAGGCAGCGCGATACTTGAATATTTAATACCCTGCAGGCAATACGATGAGGCATTTTAATTAGACAGTTGTTCAGTTTAGTTTAAAGAGTTGACAGTAGTCTTGCTGCGAATCTTTTAAGCAGCTGATTCAAAGCCAAAAGTTCACTTTCTCTGCAATTGTTGTTCAAGGTCAAGTGACTAGCAGCAATCAGCTACCTTTTGATATTGTTAAAAGATTACAGATAAACGATATAATATAGACAGACAAACAACTATAATATTATTTGCTCATTTTGCCAATTGATCAATTGAATGCATCGGTAAGAGTAAATCAATATATACATAAATAAATTTAATGTTCAATTTCCATTTAAAAGACTTGGAAGCTAAAATCTCTTCTCCTATTTTTTCCAGTCTATAAAGTTGCTTTTACATAAACCAAAGATATTTGAAAACTGCTTTAACTGTAAAGCGAAAGCCAAAGCATTCAGTTACCAAACCGCAGCAAGTTATAAAGATGTCCAAAGGCCACAACACTAAAGTTTATGAGCAGCTGCCAGTAGAAGCAGGCACTGTGCTCACCTTTATTGTTTCAGAGGTGCTTTCTTCCTTCTGCTTTCTTTTTGCACTTGACTTTCGTGGCGAGAGTTCGCTGGTTGTCCAGCTGTTTGGCGACTTTAAAGCCTATTCATAGAAAACTTGTTCAGGCAGCCACAGGGTAAGCATACACACACACACTCACACATACACAGACAAACAGTGGATTGAAAGCAAAGTTATTTTTGCTGCTGGCGACGCGACGCACTAAAATATGCAACACCTTTTATGCAGAACGAATACCAGTCACAGCGCTTTACTATGGTTAAAATCATATGTTTAACAGGTGAAAAAGGAGATGACTGATGCATGTTATATTTAAGCACATTTATTCTTAATTATGCCCATTGTATTATGTAAACTGGCACAGTACGTGTCCCATTGAATTTTCAAGTCAGGTGTCATAATTAATTTTAGCCATTGTTATGGGATTTTGACGCGCTTGTTTTCCAGTTGTAAATAAACTTATTTGCTGGCCCAGAATATTACAGCATAAGCTGGACACATTGATAGCGTTAACTTAATTATTTAGCTTAAAGTTAAGTGGTTTAAATATCAATTTCCTAAATGTTGGCTTGAAAGGAGCAACAGGATATATATACACAGAGAGAGAGAGAGAGATGGAGTGAGAGAGAGTAAGAAACAGTAAACGGTACTCAGACAATTTGAATAGTGCTTCAGTCATGAAGCAGACGTGGCAGGTAGCTGTTGATTGTTGGCTGTTGGTTGTTGGTTGTTGGCTGTTAGCTGATGGCACTGTCTGCTCAGAGAGTGAATAGAAGAGCAATGTCCTACATTTTCTCATTAAATTGCCACGCCAAATAGTTGGCAATGCAATAAAGTTGAGCTAACAGCTAACAAGGTGTTCGTGCGGTATAAAATAAAAAAAAAAATAAAAATGAAAATAAAAATAAAAAAAAAAACGTTTTAGCCACGGCAACTTGATTTTTTGTGCCAAACTTTTAATTGGCCAGAGTAACATTTTAATTGTTTTATCTGTTTTTTGGCCAGTCTAAAACTAACACATGAACTTATTAGTTGTAGGAAAACTTTGATTCTCAACCCAATTCGTTAGCTTCAAGACACAAATTTTTCTTCAAGTTTTTCTATACAAAATTGAAATCCATAAATTATGCGACACAGTTGCTTGAAAGTGTCAATAAAAAAACAACAATGCCAAAAGCCAATGTATTATGAAAAGTTCTTTTGACTAAATATTAAAAACACATAAAGAAATTTCAATATTTAAATTTACGACCCCAAAAAGAAATGAAAATCTGTTAAGCTGTTAAGGTACGATCTTTTACAGTGGTTCTAAAATGCAAAGTTTTGTTTATTAAAATAAAGGAAAGGAACTCTTTTAGTTGTGCATACTTTGCTGTAATATCTAATTAATATAAGAACTTTGGGAAACAAAAAAATATTTGCATTTAACATATCGAAAATTGTGCGGATTTATTTAAGTTGTAAAATGCCAGGGACAGAGTCTCATTTCAGTTGCAATAGTTGCAATTGAATTGAAGCCATGATTTTAAATTGTTTGGTTTGGTTTACATTGCATTACGAGACATCGCCCAGCGGTTGCATTGCAATGCCATTGCATACATTCAGGCGTTGGCGCTTTACCCGTAGCTTTAGCTGTAGCTGTAGCTGTAGCTTTAACTGTAGCTGGCGCATTCGAGCACAAAACTACGTAAATTGCTGACATATTCAAATCAATGGGCTTGGGCATTGGATAATGGGTATGTATATATATATATATATGTTTGTGTGTGTGTAGTGCATGCATCTTTGTGTTGCATTCACACCACTTGCAAAAACAAACAATGAATTAAATAAATTGAAATCCTGCACTCAAGGCAGCAACGTTGATGAGTAAAAAAATTCTTTTAAACTTTTTTCCAACAATTTATATTAAATCTGGATAATACCAATATATATCTAATGCAGTTTATATGCTCAATCCATAGGTATATATATCGATGCTTTTATTTTATATCGTTACGTTATCGAAACTACAATTTAATAACTCTTTGGCCTTTAATGATTTGGATATAAATTGGATATTGTACTAAGTTTATTTCATATTGTTTCTTCTTATATAATATAATAATCCTTAACATTAATTTAAACTTATTTTTATTTACACAAACTTTATAAATAGCTGAAACTTAAACATGTTACAAGTATCGTTAAGCGTGTCATTACTGTCTACAGTGGATACTGCATACTAATGAACACATGCCAGTAATCAATCTTAATTGAAAAAATTTATGATAATCAGGCAACATTTTGTGGCAAGTGGCAAGCGAAATGAACACAACATGCAGCCAATTATATACATATAGAATAAATGTTAGTTTAAAGCATAGACAACAATACAAAAAAAGAAAACAAAGCAAAGCAGAAAGTAAACAAACAAAAAGGAGAATGAAGAGAAAAAAAAGTCTGTAAAAGGCAGACAATTTCCAATGAGCCACACACACACACACACACACACACACACACACACATACAAACGGTTAAACGTCTCTCAGAGCCAACGAAGCTCGTAAGTAGATGGCACAATGCACAAACGAATAGATAGACAGATAGAGAGACAGACTGAAAGACAGACAGACAAACAGCATGAGAGACAGAGAGAGAGAGAGAGAGACACACAGACAGATGTATGAATGACTGCTGTGACTGTCTGACTATTTGACTAACTGAACGCCTTGGCATTGGCAACGTATAACACGTCACATATTCACATACGTTCAACAGCCTTTGGTGCCGCTCTGACGCTTAACTTCAAACAAACATACACCAATACACACACACACACACACAGGCATAGACACACAAATACAATCACATACTGGCAGGCAACAGCAACGGAACGCGGATTTGTGTTGTGCTGAAAGTTGCAACTTCTGTTCAATGTAATCCTGTTTTGCTCTTGTTACACTCGACTTCAAAGTTAAAATTGCAAGTAAAGCTTTTATCACGTGTTTATGGCCATCATACCATTGGTATACACGAACATGGCCGAAAGTAAGTTGGCTATTTTGCTTGCCGTTGGCCAAAATAGCAACGTTTTGGCATAGAAAATAGCTGAAAATCGAATTCCATTGCCCTACGTCCTGTTTACTATGGCCCTCACAGTAAACTCAAGCTGCCAAACATCAATAAAAGTTACTGCCACACACACAAACACACATATATATACATATGTATTTATATAGAGTGTGTAAAGGGCTAAGAGTATTACCTACTAACCAGACTGAGTTGGCTTGACTGATTTATTGACATGGCATACTTTTCTCAATATAGTAAAAAAAAGCAAACATCAACTTAAATTAGAGAATTGATTAAGTTTAAAGCAAGATTTGATATGATCAACCTAATGTATATATTTTGGTAATAATATTAACTTAAATTTATATACAGTATATACCGGTTATATGCAAACCTTATAATGCAGAAAAATGTTTGCTTATATTCGATATTTCCTTTTAAGCGATCATGAGTTATATGCAATTTAAAATGAGATGAAAAATTTTAATATTGATGAAAATTTATATGAACTGATTCCAAATGAACAATTTTTTATTTGTTTATACACAATATTTTCTTATAAGCAATTTTTTTGCATTTTTAAAAATTTAGTACTGTGATGATGTTTAAAAATAACATAATTTTTCATTTAAGCAATATTTGCATATAAGCAGAGCATCTTATAAACGATATATACTGTATATATAAATAATACATATTTTTATTAAAGCTATGGATAATTGCCAAGTTATTGCAATTTTCATTTGTTTTTTGCCATTGTAACTGAAATAACTTGCCAAGAGATTCACTCCAAGCTCCCAACTCCCATAATCATGTTGATCATCATAATGCGCTTTGTGGCATTGTGTCAGCTCCAAGTGCTTTGGTGCCTCATGTTAGCTGCTTGCCGCATGGTGCTTGGTCCTTGGAGCCTGTAGACTGTTGCTAGCCCTATGCTTGAGTATAGTGCATATTTTATACAATCTGTCGGCCATGTTGGCCCTTGTGTAAGGGAAAACTTTTGCCTGAGATTTATCGTGCAAGTTGGCCAAGAGGCAAGTTTAAAAAAAATATTCTTATGCCATGCAAACTTATTTTTGCCACACAAATACAAACAGCTAGAAAATACAAGGAAAATCCTTTTATAACAACAATATACACATAATAAAATATAATTTTTCAGTTACTTTCACTCAATAATTTGATTTGGATTTGATTTTTGATTTGATTTTCAGTTTGTTGAATTTGTTGAATTTATTGTTGTTATTGACCAGGTCAAAATGCATATGATTATATGCATATACATATACATATACATATATATATAATGTGTAAGATTTTAGCATTTTAATGACATATGCAAAACTGATTACATTTCCAGCTAATTTTCATGTAAATCAAATCAAACAACAACTTCAACTTGATGTCTTGATTACAGCCTCAAACTGCTGAACTGGTCAACTGGTGTCATAACTAATCCCACTGTCAGCAGTCAACAGTCAACAGTCACTGCATCAAATCTCACAAATGCCAGCAAAACAGACAACCAGATAGAGACATCAACAGAGAGTGAGAGAGAAAGAGGGGGTGAAGGATGTACTGCGTACACATACCTGAACATGTTTCAAAGTGCATAGCCTGTGCTCAGGCATTGCCTGCTTTCCGATACTTGGTTAAATCGTAACTTTGGTAGCCATAGTCCGGCTAAAAGGCATACCAAACTAACGGTATATGCCCAAAAAGAAAGAAGCAGCAAAAATAGTACGAAAAAGGAAAGGGAAAACAGGGTGGATAAGGGGGATTGGGGGATAGGGGTGCACGTTATATGCAAATCGCATTTGGCATACATATTTAGCCAGTTGTGGCAAAAAGCGAGAAACTCTAGTAACAGTTCTGGCATTAGCATATGCCAGCAGTACCAGGAGTAGCAGCAGCAGCAGGCATAGCAGCAGCAGTCAGATCCTGGCAAGGGGTTAACTCACGTAAACATGGCAAACATTGGACAAATGGCCAACACAGGACATGTAAGGATTGCTTTGCTGTTTCACATTAAAAGTAAAAGGCAACATATTTGTTGCAACTGCTGTTGTTGTTGCTGCTGTTGCTGTTGATGCAACTGCTTAAAAGATTTGTCAAGGAAAAACACACACAGAGAAATTTTGCGATAGGTTTAAGCAGTGATACTTATGTTCAGATCTGGTAGATATAATTGCATTAAGTTTGTCTAATTAAAAATGCACTCGGCTTTTAGGCGCTGCAAAAAGTCTCCGTATATACATATATATATGTATCTATATATATATATATATATATGTATATATGTTAGGAAATTATTGGCAATTTATGCCAAATCATAGTCAAAGAGCCTAATTGAAATGCCAAAGTCAAAAACGAAAACTTAAAAACGGACAGCGGAAAATTGTTGGTCAAAAGCATATTAATTGCAAAAGACAAACACTTGTACATATATATACTTACAGGATATATATCCAGGATATAAATTGACATTTAATTTCCGTCTTGACTACCAAAGTGCCAAATGCCAAATGCCAAATCTCAAATACCAAAAACTTTTAACTGTCCCTGTTTCTTTGGCTTTAACTTTGCTGCCAAAAAGGTGCGCAATATTCTGCCCAAGCAGAAAAATTGAGCTGCAGTTAAGCTATGGCAAATCAACAGTGAAACTTCGTTAAAACAAACTGAGTACTGCACAGCAACTAATTAAAATAGATAGTATATGATACAGTAAGCACTCGCTACAAATTACAGTAAATATTAATAGCTTTAATCACCTGCAGTTGTTAAGATAAGAAATTAAAAATTACTTTATAGTATTGAAATTTATTTATAGCTCTTACATACGTACATTAAAAACAGGTTTTACTGTACATAACACAACAAGCTTATAAATAAATGTCAAAAACAAAAACAATTGAAACAGTCAAGCAAATCAGCCACTCATATGACACGCCCACAATGCCACATAGCGTAGCATTGCTGACAGCAGCTGAGGAGGAAGGAAACATGTTGAAGCATCCACAGCCAGCAATCAAGCAGTCATTTGCTGCTTGTTTTTTTGTTTTTTTTTTTACTCAAGTTACCATGCAACCGTTGACACATGTGTATATATATATATATAGCCGAACACCAGCGGCATGCCACCTTGCCACCAATTCTGCGGAATTGCGGTTAATGAAAGCTGCGATTTTACTAGACAAAAATTGGGTTGCAGTTTTTGGGTTCCGATGCTGCAGCCCGATTTACATTTACTGCCATTTACTGGCATTTATCGTTGGCTGCCGACAGCGAGGAGCCGACTGAATGAGGTCCTTGGCTATATATGCAAAGCAAGGATACTACAAAATGGGATATCTACTATCTGTGCCAATGTTATGTTTACAGTTAAGTGGAGTCTATATATATATGAATTGCAATGATGAAGTAAAATTGTTAAAATTTAGTTTGTTTATTTAAAGATTTCCCTTATAACAAAAAAGGACACAGTTCCTGGTTATGAAATCATATAAAACCAACCGATTTGTAGAGCATTTTTATATAATGTTTGCATTGTTTTTTGCTAAATTTTTTGCCAAGTTTCATTTAAGACCTGCGCCATTAAATAGTTTATTTATTATTTTTTCATATTTTATTTAATAAATAAAACGTAGAACATATTTTCATAGAGAAAATTGCACAGAGCTTAAAGTGGAATTTTCACTTTGTGCTGAACATTTTCACGCCTCAATAGAACACATTTGTCTTTTCAAGAGCCGCCAATGTTATCACTTTAAGCAGACACCAGATACAGACTGAAAGAGATAGAGACAGTCAGAGGGTAATAGCAAGTAAGAGATGGAGAGAGAGAGAGAGAGCGTAAGGGTATAGTATGGGGCAAGGACATGCAGTTGCAGGTTGCCTGCAGGCCTTAAGCATAAAATAAAATGCACTTAACTCTATTTAGATGGATGTGTGTGACTGTGTGACTTGGTGTATGTGGGTGTGCGAATGTGTGTGGGTTTGTGTCTGGACTTATACCCTTATCCATGGCCCTGCCTGCACTGGACAACAGCTTAAAGCCAACGCCACGTGGCAAATGTGCTTAAAACGCATCAAATTGGATCAAGCATAGTTTACAGCAAGGTGTAAATAGCACACATACAACCATACACACACAAACAGAAATGGCCTTACTTAATGGACAATAAACTTCAAATGAACATATTCATAGAAAATTTTCAATTATTTATTGGATTTGCTCAACTTTTGTCATTGTTGATGCCACCTCGTTTTTTTTTTTCTTTTTTCTTGTGGCATTTGAGGTTTGTAATGAAATTAAATATTGATGCAACAAAAATGACTAAAATGATATAGATGATGCATAGAATATATATATATATATATATATATATATATATATATACCACAAGTCTTATAAAAATGTCCTAAGTCAAATCATGAAGAATTTGTGTTGAATTTTACAATTTTCTTTTACTTTGAGCATTTTTGAACCAATTTCCACTAAAATCTTTCTTATGCATTTTTAAAGGATATTTGTTCAAGGATATATGCACTAGCAAGCAGTTACTTTAATTGGCAGCCTGTCAGTGAGACAGACACAGAGATCACACTTGACATGTAAAATTGCTTGTCTTAACTTGGCCTTTCTTTTGTGGTCAGGAAAATGTATTTAACAATTTTATGTTGGCCAGTTTAATAATTGCTTAAGTGCTGCACAATTTGAGAAGGTTTTTACATAAAATTAAAAAAAAAATGGCTAACTGGCAAACTGGTAAATTGTTAACCAATTATGATAAGACAAGGTATCCTTAATACTTTATACATATAATTTTTTTTATTGCTTACCAAAGGATTTTGTGGTCTGTAAACAAAATGTAACTAAATGCAAACAAATTGTCTTAAGAAATAAATACAAAAATTGTTTTAAATTTTATTTCTTTTAATATTTTTTATAGAAATATTAAAAGCTTAAGTTGGCATTGATGTTTCGAATTGGCTAAAAGAAAACTTATTTAAAAACAAATAAAACTGCAACTAAATAGTGTATATATATCCTATACACACATATATATATTTACAAATATATATATATATATATATATATATATTCCTATACAGATTTCTTGGCATATGAAATTCATACTAAAAACTCAGCTCAAAACAATTTCTAGTTATGGCTTAATATAAGCTTAGTTATACTATTTATTTTTAACATTTACTAAGCCAACTAAATAGTTGGCTTAAACCATACAATACCCAAAATGTATTTGATATACTTGTATTTAAAATTTAAGCCAATAAATGGCTAAATAGCGCATAAAATAATTGCTTTTTGATGCGTTTTTTAGCAGTGGAAAATAAAGCATAAAAATTTAGACATTAATTTAGTTTGCACAATTTTCATATTATAGTTGGAGTTGTTAAATATTTAGTAAATTATCAGCTGAAAGCAATTAACAATTCATTATGTTTAATGTTGTAAATAAATTAAATTAGAATTATATTAACTTTGAAATTAACTAAATGAGTTTTAGTAGTTAAGAACAGTTTGTGATTAATGTGTATTAAAATATTATGAGTGTATCCTTGCGGCCAGGACATACAAATACATGTAACTAACTGACAGCTGTTCAGACAGTTGGCCATATTTATTTTAACTGTTAGCTAGTTTCTCACTAGCTGTCTGTCCTCTACCAATGTCCACGTGAACTGCACAACAATGTCATAGGCTCATCATAAGCATCAAACAAATCATCATTATCAACAATGTCATTATGATCATTGTACAGAAGAACATGTCAACGAAATCGAATTACTTCCGTATGTTCTGAACCATGGGTAAATCTAGCTGCTCATATTTGTATATATGTATGTGTGATTGTGTGTTTTTGTATGTGATTCTGTGTGTGTTTGTGTTTGTATTTGTATTTATAGAACGATCTGGCCTAAGTTGCAACCGCAGCACAGTCATAACAACAACTGCTACGTTGTTTGGAAACACTTTGCTTGTTCTTGTCGACTTCCCGTTTTTACACATTTACCTCATATTCGCAACGCCCACATGCCACACGCCGCTTGCCACATGCTGCAAGTTATATACCCACAAATACGCCTGCTAACTTGTTGGACTCTTTTCTAACCGCTTTTCTCAACATGTACACCAGGCAGCAGTTTGGCTTACATACAATTTACAATATAACCTCAGCATATAGAAACCCACAAACACCCATACACACACTCACACAATCACACACATAAACACACACACTCAATGAGTTTTACAAATAGACAGATAGACAGTGTCTACACCAAAATCCTACTCCAACTCCCAACTCCTTTGGCAACTTTCATACTGAATTCCTGTGCCTGTTTCTGGCTGCCATTCAGTCGGCCGAGTGTGTAAATTGTCTTGTGTAAATATGCAAACTATATATATATATATATATATATATATACACTTACATAAATACATGCATATACAATCTTATTTGTTTTCTGTGCAGTTTTTTGTTATTGTTGTGACTGAAGCTTTGACATTATTGTAAATAAACCAAGGCGTCAGATTCAAAATATTATTTTACACTCACAATGGGAACACTTGTAAATACGTTGTGATTATTTTATAACGGTAAAACTAATTCTTCAATTTACAAAAATTTTCTCTTTGCTATTTCTTTTCCTTTTACTTTTTTGCTTGTCTAAAATAACAATGGGTATTAAATGGAATTCCAAAAGAGCAAACAAACAAATAGTTAAATTCTGGCATCTGTAAGTTGACGGCAGTATACACTTTAGATCATGTTAATATATATCATATATATCGTATATAATTATGATAATTATAAAGCTGAATATACTATGAAATTTTAGATTATATTATAGAGCTATGGTATTTAGTACTTAGTTTGATTATATCAATAATATCTGAATTTTTTCAAACCTTTTATAATATTTTCTTCTATTTATTTATCATACTTTATGATTTCATATATTGTCGTCAATTTTTTTTACCATTTTATTTAAAATAAATTTTTATTTTGTTTGTTGCCAAAATTGGTATTCCGAATTTTTAAGAAAAATATTTGAAATTTATATAAAAATTTATTGCACTGTCTAAGTAATTGTGCTTTATGGTCAGTAGAAACTTTTGGCCAAGCCAAAAAGAAAAACCTTTTTTTTTATAAAAATTGTCAATGATTTTGCAAGTATAAATAATGACCCGAAACATATTTAAAAATATTTAAAATAAAAATATATTTTTGCTAAAGGAATTGGCTAAATAACGAAAGCATTTTTAATAAAAATAAATGCAAATTATTAATAATATAATTTTTAAAAATTTAATAGTAATATTATACTACTAAAATTTAATAAAAAAAAATTATGAAAAATAATAAAAGCAAACTGTACAAATTATTATAATAATAATAAATGTTAATAATTTATTTAAAATAATGTAATAATTAATTGTAAAAAATTTAAAAATAAAACATTTATATATGTATATAAAAAATTTTTAAATTATTTTAATAAAGTCAAAGCGCTTTACTACCCAATTATAATTTTTTTTTATATGTATATTATATATTAAAATTTTGATATATAATATTCTTAAATAAAATAAAAACTGTATTTGCGTGCCACTTTTTTTGTAATATAAAATTTTATTAACAATCTTAATCTTACCAGAAGTGCTCTGTGATGCACTAGCTCAACTACTTTCTAAGGAAACCAATTTTATCATCACTTTTAGTCTAATATCAGCTTATAAATATGAGAATCAGCTTTGCCATTATATCAAACTTACCTGCTTGGAGTCTGTGCTGTAATTTGCGGCAACTTGTTGACTTTAATAAAATTGCACTTTGATATGCCACTGAGGCAAGTAGAACAAGTTCAGCTACTGTATGTTGGCTTAAACGTTTGGTATTAGTATCTGGTTGTAATGTTCACTGAGCACGAAAGGCTAATAAAGTTACACGTCTTGGCGCGGGCACAAAACAATCTCAACTTCAATCAAAAAAATATTAAAAAAAAATCACATATAAAACTTAGATATATATATATATCTTTCACGTGCACAAGAAGATTTTTTAAAGTAAAAAATTTTGCATGTTGCAAGTGCTTTGTGTGGTTGAAATTACAGGTCAATTATCTATGGAAATAGGCTCGTTGTTACCACAACTAATCAGAGGTTGCGGCGACTCTATCGGCTGCAGCAACTTAGCATTTATGTAATGAACGCTGTAAAGTTTACAGTGTTGCTTGCCGGCAACTTGCCCCATCAGCTGTGGATAGCTGTAAAGTCTTGGTGGCAATAAAGCTAGATCTGCTGCTTGCACTAATTCAATTAATTTTAACTTTAATTTTTATTGTTATGTTTTTGTTTTTGTTCATTTTATACACAACACAATTTACAACTTTAGCTAACAAACTGATTAACTAACTGTCGGACTGATTGACTGACTGACTGAGTAACTGATTGGTTGACTGGTAGCTTGATTGTTTGGTAGATTGGTTGGTGGATTGGTTTGTTGGTTGTTTTGATTAAAGGAAGTACTGTGCGTCCTTACTGAAGGAGCAACCGCGTACAACTGAATGCTGGCGAATGTGCAAAATGCGATTGTTGCAACGACTATCCTATGCTTTTTCAAGGAAGCGCTGCCACTGCTGCTGCAGCAGCACCAGGTCTAACCAACACATAGACGCAGGGCCCATGTGAATGTGTCGTCAGTTGTATGTACATAATGCACGACTGACGAACACTACACGAAGTTATTCCTTTTTGTTCAAGGGTTGTGTAGCTGTAGCTGTACCAACACCCAACTCATACCACCCCCAATGCGTCGTTGTACCTAATTGTAGTTGTAGTTGTAGTTGCAAGCCGATGTTCAACAGCACAGTGCAGAAATTTGTGTGTTGCAACCCAAACATCGTTGAAAGTCTCCCCTTTATGGCCCATATTCAACGATGTTAAATGTTGGTGTTGGCTCAGTGCCATGCAACTACAGGGCAGTTTACAGTTGCAGCACAGCTTACACAATAACAGCACCATAAGCAGCAGCAGTAAAACAGAGAGCACTCTCTTAACTTTCATCTCACTCACACTATGCTATGGCAATTTGCCGGCTCTTATCACTGCTAGCCCACTAACAGCGTTCTGTTAACGCCAGTTGCAGACTTATTCTTTATTTATTTCTTGCTTGTTGTTTTTTTTCTACCATTTCCTTACTTTCTTATATCTGCCGGCTTCGGCATTGACTCTCGTCTATTATGTAAAAGTACAAGGACATATATATATATATATATATATATATATATATCTGTATGTTTGTGTTTAGATATATATATATATATATATATATATATATATATATATGCAACGTCTTTATTTGAAGCGTGTGCGTGCCAAGTGTTAAGCAAACAAGAAAAAAGCAAAGCAAAGCTGACAGCAGCCGCTTAACGGCTTAGCAACAGCCACAGACGCTGCCGCTGCCACAGCACCAACGTTGCATGCACCACAAGAGACGTGCCAAAGCAATTGACTTAATGCGTTGGCCGAGGGAGTTACTCAATACGTCAATGTAGCTGAAGCAGCAATGATAATGCTAATGTTTTTCAAGGTTAAGCTTTAAGGCTAATGTAAATGCCAGTTAAATGCAACAAAGCAACATTCAAGCAATGAAATTAAACTATGTATATAAAAGATCTTTTATATTTATTTAAAATAATTATATATATTTATTATATGCCTATAACTTTTAAATATTTAAGGTACCAAATTATACATTAATTATTTATATCTAGGAACTGCATAAGTTCTTGCCTGAGTTAGGTAAAAGCAAACGTCTTTAATAGGTCTTTAAAGAATGCCTTAACAGCGCTCTGTTAAGTAGCCGCTGTTAAGAGTACGGCACGTGTTTCTCTCACGCTACTCGGCGCACGCACACAGTAGCGAAAATTTTTTGATTTTGTTTTGATTAATAGTTTCGTTGCTGCTTATCAGCTACACGCACACTCACACATACTTAGAGACACTATAAACAGGAAATGCAACAAAGTCACGTGGCCGGCATATACACTTGCTAGCTCTCTCTCTCTCTCTGTAAAATTCAGTGAGAGAATTTGCAGTGCTTACAACAGCGCACTGCAAAAACTTGGCCACGGTTAACTATATTTTGGCGCCCTGCAGCAAAGCAACACATATTGTTGCCGTATCGAACATGTTGCAACCAGTTCTATCTGTCTCACTCTTACATTACCCCGCCAAAACAAAAAATAAGAAAAGCAACAACAAAAAAACGAAATAACATTTTATGTCATACGAAGTACAACAAAAAATAAATTCTTACATAAGTCGGTGCTCCACCTACTCACCTTCAACATGTTTACGAGTATGCGTGCACTATAACTATACCCACATATATATACATACATATACAATCATATATATATTATAGTGTATTATATGTATAGTTTAGTGTACATATAAAATTGTTGGTTGGTTTTCGACAACGAATGAAATGGGCGAGTTACTTGCTGTATGCGTATGCGTTTTAATTGCTAGGCGTAGTCTTAACATTCATTTAAAGTGTTGCATACTTTTAAGGGGCAGGTCCAATTGCATGTGCAATTTCTAGTATATTACGATTGCTACATTTCTACATTTACGAATTGTATTCGTTTTAAATACGTAATATTCAATTGATATGGACAATAAATGAATAAAATTGAAATGAATTCAGCAATTTTTGCGTTTTTCTATTCTGTTGCGTAGAAAAATATTGTATAAAAATTTATTTATATTCTAAAGTAACTAAAGCTGTGAAAGTATCGAATTATCATGTTTTAAAAAGGAAAATAAAAATAGTTTTAGATTAATTTTCATTTTAATATATAATAAAATTAAAATTTACAATTTTTATAAGAAATATTTATTTATATTTAATATATTTTCTTACATATTTACGTTTTCTTTACACATACATATTTATTTAATAATTAGCAGCAAATGTTACTATATAGATCGCGTACAACGAATTCAGCAACTGAAAATATATTTATATTATATATTTATTAAAGCCGGCAAAACACACAATCTTTAACAAACAACCAACACAAAGCATTTCACAAAACATTTATTATATATTTAAATAGAAATATCTTTAAATTATAATAGTAAACATAAATATATACATTTCATTATAAGAAGAAAGAAATAATACTTTGAAACAAATGAATAAAAGTTTTTAATAAAATTAATACATATATAAATAATAATAATAATTGAAATTTATATATATTTGGTAAACTTAAAAACGTAAATATATTAAGTAGAAAATAATTTAATAATTTTTATATTACAATTAAAAATTGTTGAAATAGTATATAGCTTTGTGTAGAAAGATTGAAACAGAATTCTTGGTCTTTCAACTTAACTGAAAGCAAATCAAACTCCTCCCCTTGCAACATGTTTGACGTAAACTTCCCCTGCATGGGGCTCCCTACAGATTTGGCATTTACTCCAATACCTTTGGCCATTGCCATGACTCTTGTTGTTGTGGTACATGTCACCTACATACATATACATGTACGCACTCACACACACATATACAACGAGTGCGTGCGTCGTTTACATAGGCTCCATTGCCAGTCAGCCAACCAAAGTTGTGCATTCATGTCGCCTACATGGCATGGTATATACGTTAACGGGACGGCGACGGCAATGGCAACGGAGCAGCTCGTCGTCTCATTCGTCGGACGCTTGACAATCGCTCGCCCACATCCTCGTCCCGCATTGGCATACAATGTTGCTCGTTTTAGACTCGTGACCGAGCTGAGCTTCGTAAGCGTAAACATAAGCCTGGCGAGACGTGGCAGGGCGCGGCAAGGTGGTACCGGATATTGTGGCATGTGTGGGTGGCCAGGCAATTGTGGGGCGGAGCAAATGCGTAAAGTTTACAAAAAAAAGAAAATAATATATATATATATTTTTATTTAAAAATGTATTTCAGTTATTTTTTTGTTTTTGCTTTTGTTTTCTCTTTTTGTTTTGGGCTTATTGTATTTTATGTCACTTTGGCTGATCTCTTTTTGGTTGCATAAATTTTAATCTTAATTAAATGAAATTTTAATGACACTTTAAATTGCTTGTTTATTTCCTTTAGTTTCGCATACGAATACAAATATAATAGAGAAACAATACAGATTTTGAGTAAATGTTGCCAAAAACTTTTTTTTGACGAAAAACAAAAAAGAAGAATAAGAAAATGTACAACTACATTTGTTAATGCAATTCCCAAAATGCAAAAACTAATTTGGCTGAAATGCTTTTTGCTTACAAATGTGATGACTACGCGTCAGCATTTCATCAACATCAACATCATCATCATCATTATCATTGAGACTTGAGCATAGAATACATATATATATATATATATCAAAAACTTGCATTGCCTTAACAAATGAATCTAGCATGAAAAGAGATGAGTTTAGTTGATGACTCGCTAGCTGCTAGCAGATTCCTTAGCCAAATGTCTACCAAATCCTTTATATATCCGTATCAAGGACTCATGATGTTTTCTGTTTACAGCTGAGCAATAGCAGCAGCCAGAAACATTACACCCGGCGACAAGCAAATGAGTTGTGTATGTGCTATAAGTTTGTGAGTGTGTGTGAATTTTCTTGATGAAAATGCCAAATGGTTTGTGTCTCTTTATGGGAATTGTTGTTTGTTGTTCTCGGTTTTTAGTTTGAGCAGCTGCATATTTAGCAAGCAGATAAGCAGCATTATACTTAGAGCACACATACAGACACATATACATATATCATGCACACATATCATACACACATATAAACATACTGAAAGGAATTGTAGCTACTTTTTTTTTAAAGAATTAGAAAATTCAGTACGAAAATAATTAAGTAAGTGTTTCACACACATATGCAAAAAGGATTCAATTTGCTTGAGCTTCAACTAAAGCCTTTACTCAAGTAGACTGGAATAGAATGAAAGTTTTAGGCCCTTGAATAAGCTTTACAGATAACTGTTTCATTAAGTTAACCTTTTTATATATATGACTATACGTCTGTTGAATATAATATATATATACTATGTTAACCATAGAAAATAATCACCCTATATTCTGGAAGTATACAACTACTACTCCTATCTGACCTACTACTTCTATTGCTTCTACTACTTTTTGTACTGCTAGTTTACTACCTTTATTTCATCTACATTTTCTACTATTTTTGATACCTCTACAACACTTCTAACAAATACCATTTTTTGCTAACCTTTTTACTACCTTTTATTATACTCATTTTTAGAATACTACAAACATACGCGCAGAAACAATTCTAACCCAAAAATCATTTAAATTCTGTTTAAGCTTATAATAATTATAAAACATAAATTAATTATATTTATTTAATAGTAGTAGTATATAAAATAGTAAATGTTTTAGGACGCTGCACAAGTTTGCTAGCCATAAAAATAGTCAAAACAACTTGCAACGGCAGAGGCTCAAGTTTTAAACACGCCTCGTTAAGCCGCATAAACCATGGCATATCCTTTACGCGGAAAGGACATTCTGTATAGGGACACAGAGCTGTGCTGTAAGAAGACAGCTCAGAGAAAAGCTACTTGGAATATATCTCAAAGAGAAGATACCACAAACAAAGGCAAAGACATAGACACAGACCAGTGGCAGCAACAGGATGCAAGACTAAAGAAAATGCAACACTTGCAAAACTTTTGGCTTGCCGGCTGTTTAATTTTAATTATGCAGCGCTTATAAATTCAATTGCATTTAACAATTACAAACAAATTCCATTGGTGGGGCATAAGGAAAAGTTTTTGGTAAAAGGAAAAGTATCTGAGGCAAAAACTAGACACGAAGCAGACAATTTTTACAGGATTAGTTGTTGGCAAATGGGAAATTAATCCGGCAAGTTTTTGAAAGACAATAAAAGGATATGCTAAAGGATAGGCTAAAGGAGACAATTGGTTATGCCATAAAATTGCTTGTTAAGCAACAATAACATTTTTTACCATGAATTGGAGCAAAATTTCGTAACAGTAGAAATTTTATATTTCAAGGACTCAAGGGAACGCTAGAGTTAATGTTGATGTTCCTGACATTGGGAGGCTGTTTAATTATTCATAATGCAATCGAATGAAGTGGCCAGACAAAAGGTATTTCAACACACTTTAAGCAAATACAAAGTAGGCTCAAAACTATAAGCCTTAACCTTGAGCATAAGCATAAAAGTGCTGGACAGCTGCTGCTGCTGCTGCTCAAGAGACTTGGCCAAAAATTAAAATTCAAATGCATGTCTGGTAGCCGCTGGCAAATAACCACAAAAGACATGAATAGAAAATGCTGCAGAAAGAAAAGCAAATAATGAAAGAAAACTTTCACCGCTTCATACTCTGTTAGCCCTGTTAGCAGACCTTACTGCCACAAAATTGAAAATCGTGCACAAAATTATAAAATATTAATCGCATACGCATTGTATTTGAATTAACTCGTATAGGTTAAATTATTTGGGTTCATTTGTGTCGCGACGTGCCAAAGTTCAAATGCTAGGTGAGAAAATGAGATTTCTTAAGCAGAGACTTACCAACATCGAATGCCAAGTGTATATATTTGGTAAGAGTTAACTGGCTATAAGGCGTAAGGCAAAGTGGCAAAGAAAAACTAATTTCATGAAAATGGTTTCAACTGTGAAATTATTTTCAAAGCCAGAACCAGAGCCAAAGCTACAGCCAGAGCCAGAACTAGAGCCCAAAGGCAACAACAGTCCAACAATTGCCAGCTTGTTATTGGCCACATACTCATACAATGCTTAAGGATAGTACAGAGAGAGAGAGAGAGAGAGGGAGGGACTATGCTGAGCTAGCCCTCAAGCATTAAAGAGTTTTTGTCCACTGTTGGACACCTTTTTAAGTTTCGTTTTTCTCCTTTTCAAATTAGATGTTTATAAAATTGTGTGTTTGCATTAGATTTGGCTGAAAAGTTTTTCAATTCTTGGCTTAGATATATGTGAAATAAGGAAACTTGCCACACTCCAACGCACAAAGCATTAAGTGGCAAATGCAATGTGATTGCATTTGAGCTCAAAGCGTACAAAATAAGATCCATAAAAGAGAAATTCATTGATTAGGATGTATCCTTTAACAACTTCGTAAAAGAACGTACCTAAGTCCTATGCTAACTGTTGAGTAGCCCGTAACTAGTTAGTTAATTAATTATAGTGTTGAATATTTAGATTAACTAATTTAAGGTTTATTGTTGCAAGTTGCCAGCAATTGGCTGCAACTAGAGTGTTGCATTTTAAGTTAAATTGATATGAATTTTAGTATGCCTTATCTTAGCATAGTAAAAAACAGCTTTGAAATTGAAAACTGAAACTTATGGAAAATGCGGAAATTGCTTTGCATAAGAAGTTGCCGACACATTTAATTTCTCATTAAGCTGCATGAAGTGGCAGCCACAGCCACAGCAACAGTTATGTGGCAACTTTGACGCCGTCAATTGTAAGATATGAAAATATGCAATTATAATTTACAGTTTCTTTTACTTTTCATTCACCATTTTTTTTTTTTTTTTCATTTTTGTGGGATTTCTGATCTAGCTTGGCACATACATAAATTTGCAGAAAATTGCTTTGACGGCACAATGGGGCAACTTTGTGCGTGATGCATAAAAAACATGGCCAAAAAACTTTGATGCTTAAAACAAAGCAAAATTCCTATAGTGACTGCTAATCCAGAGCAAAAGCTGCATGAAACTACCAAGGCTCCAAGCACTTAACAATTAACTTGACTTGCACCTGCCACCATTTCATGCACCATGCTACTTCCGCTTGCTGCTTATACTGCTGCTGCTGCTGCTGCTGCATACAAAAGCAAACAGAAAAAACAAGCATATATAGCAAGAAACTGACACGACTCGTAATTTATGTTAAGCGTCGCATTTTTATGTTCAAACAAGCAAAGAAGCTGCTTAAAATACAAGCAGCAGTCAGCACCACCAACACCACCGACAACCACCAACTCGACACATGCACAGCTGCCTGCCCCACAACAGCATCTTTGAGTTGCAGGCAAAAAGTTAATTGAAACACACGCAAGAATGAAACCTGACAAAGATGTCAGCGAAATGCAGCTACGTTTATGCCTTACAATATGATGATAAATGTTTAAAATAATACATTAATAATGATATAAGAATACATATATAATAATATTATATAATAAAAGACATATAATTCAATACTATCTACAAAATGTAGCCAATCTTAGAGGCTATGTTTCAACTGAAGTTCTATATAATGAGTTCATCAAGAGTTCATTTTATATAGTAATCGCATGAACATTTACTGAAAGATCAAGTAGAAAATGCAAAGGTGATGCGAGTCAGTGCATTTGCGTCCTGTTATTGAATCTTAATCCTTAGCTCTACGCTGATTGCGGTTCTGCATAAAGTATAAAGGAAAATACCAAAATTAATTAATATACACACAATATTTTTTATATATAAATTTATATATGATAAAAACAATAATGTAAAAAAAAGGAAATTAAAGAATAAAGTTTAATACATATATATATTAAATCATAGTATGGCATGGCAATCGGAGCAATCGCTGTATCGCATTTATTAAATTAACAACAACAATATTATGGCAGGATTGCGCGTTGTTCTGACCAATTATGGCGACAAAGTGTCTTCATTAAATTATAAATTCATGAGCTTAACATCATTTGCATACCAATGCACTTTATGAAGTACTTTATGCCCATTAAAAAAGCACAACAACAACAACAAAAATACGTATATATATATATATATTTATACAAAATGAACAATAAACATAATAAACAAAAAATGGAGGGGAAAAAAAGATGAAACCTGATGCCCATAATTACAAATTGCCAACGGCCTATTGACACTTTCAGCATGTAAATTAAAAACTTATTTTTATTGTTTTACGCTTTATATTATTTTTTTTATATATATTATATCAATATGCAAACAATTTCAAATGTATATAACTGAAAAGAGCAGCTTTAAAGTGGCAAATTGATAAATTGATAAATTGTTGAAGCCCAACTAAGACCTGGATTTTACACTTTTTTTTGGTTGGTCAAACCATAAATTATTATGCCGATAAACAAAAACCAATGCGCAACAGATTTGCGAACAAAAACAATTTATTGTTGCCTCCAACTACTGTCCCTCTTTGCAGCACTCAAAAAAAAAATATAACTGTTTGCATACCTAAACACTAGCCGCAAAATATTAAACTCAACTATATGACATGCTTTAATATGCTCACTGCTCAGGTTAATATATTATTGTAGCCACTAAGCTACGATGTGCTTTCTATATTTATTTTGCATAATTCATATTTTATACAAAGTGAACATACCCAATTGCATAATGTGCATTAAATACAGGGCATAAAAGAGGCTTTGTGGTAGCTTATTTTATTTATGGGCAACAAATTTTTGATTTGAAAAATTGCCCTGCAAATAGTTCGTATACAAAAGTGCTGAAACCAAAATGTTGTGGTAGTTGGGTATATGGTGACTGCAGAACAGAATGAAATTATTAATTTGCATGTGTGATTATTTTTATTTAAATATACATACATACACACACATATTATACATAAGCAGAGTCAACAACAAGCATAGGTCCATAGCACAGTCCATTTTTTTAATGCCTTCGAGCGCTGAAAAGTATGCTATGACTATTGCAAATGCATTGTGTGTATGCATGTGTGTGTGAGTAAATTAAATTTGCATATGCATTGCATATTTCTTTACTGTATGCAATGCAATAAACCCAAAAACACACACAACATAACAATTCTTTTTTTATACACATATCCAATTATGATGTGTTTCAACTAAACATCAACAGCAACAGCAGCAATTGCTGCATATATTTTTACAATGGATAATAGTTTGAAAAATCTTATTATATATGATATATAAAGTTGTTTATGTTATTATGTCTTATATCGAAAAATAATATAAACTAAAGAAATTTATAGTTAATCTCTACTGTATATGCAACAACCATTCTGTTGCAGCTCAGTGGAAACATTTTCATATTTTACCCACTGTGTTATTGATAATATGTTCAGCTGTAATAATTCCCATATGAAACGTGCTTATTTATGTTTAATTCAATTAAATCATTATTTATATGGATTTCTGTAAATCTAATTATTGCCATGTAAATTACCACAGATTAACATTATTTTAATACTTATGCGAACTCCAGCAGAAATTTCAACTTAAAATATCTACTAAATTTAAATGCTACGTGCAATGGTATTATTTGTAGAGGCTCAAATACTGCATACAAATGGCTGTTAACTACCACAAGTATAAATATACATTTGTCATATTGCATTTGATGCTAAAAATGTGCTGCAATTGGCAATTGGCAACATGAGCATTTTATGGTGCTAAACTCCAAAGATATTGTTCTGATATGGCTATGTCTATGGATATGTGCGTGTTGCCATATTTTGTTTATGGTCGCAATTTCGTTTCATAAATTGGCCAACTCAGTGCATGTATTGCATACAGGCCAAATAGTAGAAATGGTAGCATAATATAACAACATGCTGTGTATATAAGGTTTAACTCATAGTTTAAGCAAATACATTACAAAGGGTAACGAAAGGAAGAAAATTAAAATACTTCAACAAATTAAATTTATCTAAAAGCAAGTTTCTAAAAAAAATAAATATATAATAGATAGATACATATATATATATATATATATATACAGAAAAAACTGGTTAATTATTTAATATGCCATGCATTAATAATGAAATAAAAGTTAAAACAATTAAGTTCAATTAGCAAACAATAAATTCATTTTGGATTTAAACATGTTTATTAAATAGCTAAAAATAACAAAAGAAAAACAAAAATCACTTTAACAAAAGTAAAAAAAAATATGGAAAAATTTTTATTATTATTAATATATATTAAAAAATAATATACATATTTTTTTAGTATTTATTTGGTATTATGATAAATATATTTATATATAATATACATATTTTTTTAGTATTTAAAATATTTTATCTAAATTCACTAAATTGTTTTTATTGCACTTCAAATAATGTTCAGATTTACGTTTTGTGTTTATATTATATATATATGTATATATTTATATATATATATATATATATATATGTATATATGTATATTTAGTCTATACATTAATTACAGCAAAGTGGTTGCCCCTGTGTTCTCTCTGTGGTCAACCGAATCCATGCAAATCACATAATCGCCTGGCCAGGCGACAGGCAACAGGCCCGTTGGGCTGGAAAAGGAGTTGTGAGCTTTCTCTGGTTGCATAGTTTATGCTACACACGTCGCACTAAGCAAATACAGCACAAACTTTTGCCAAAATTAACAAATTTTCAAATTTACTCGTAAAACAACACCAAAAGAATGTTTAAACCAACAATATACGACTATAACTTATCCTATAACTTATTCAAACTTTACTTGAAATTACAAACTACATTCAATACAATTCATAGTTCATTTAAACTAACTTAAGCTTAATTTTAGTTTTGTTACATACAGTCAATGTCAGTTAAATGAGCCATTTTTATTCTATACAGGGTATATAAATAAGTTGTATTTGCCTATGTCGCAATTTGTTTATGCCGCTACCAATGGTGGCAGAGCAGAGACGATGGCAGAACAGGGCGCAACAGGACAGGGCATGGGTTAAATTTTGTGGTTAGGCCACAAACGCTGCAAACAATTGTGTGTGCGTGTGTGTGTATGTATTTTCTTTAGTAAATAACTCGAAACGAGTATGGACTTTGACACTTTTTTTGTTGCATGGCATTGCGGCATGGAAATTAAATTTGGCAAAGCCTGCAGGCAATCCGTGTCGTTATCGTTGGCCATAAAACGTGTCCTGTTACCGAACTGATTTGATTAAATTATAAATATGTTTTATATATACATATATATATGTACATATGTTTATATGTTCGTTGGGCATTTTTTTTTTGCATATAAAATAGTTGGAAAATACAATTTTTTGAAGTAATTTAAAACTTTTTCTGTATGTGACAAAAAAAAAACAACACAAACTAATTACATTTCAAACATGTGTATTGACAAGACGTAGCCAGTATTGACAGATATACATATACAGCCTAGAAATTGGAGCATTGGGCATATTGTCTGCCACGACTTGGCTTCATTTATATGTTGATGACAAAATTTGAATGCAATCTTCGGCCAAAGGTCTTCTGGGACACGGCAACAAGACGAATCTATTTGCGTTCAAAAGCTCCTACGTTAAACTTTGATTTCGATTTCATTATTTTTCTATCCCCTTTAATCATAGTTTAAAGTTCCTTTTCTTTTTAGAAGAATAAACCTTAAATATTGTAAGAGCCTTAAAGCCTTTATAATAAGCTGTAAATTAGCTACGCGCAACGTGCACGTACATGAGTTGCGTGCCTGAGCGTTGTGGTAGAAATTAAAAAAAAATATAAGAGAATGCCTTAAAAGTGCTTGCATGACTACAGTAAACCCTTTATGGTTGAGTAAGCGATACAACATTGCATCGTGCAAATAGTTTAGAACAGATTCATTCATTTAAATGATACAATCATTTGTTTTATAAATCAACAGAGCTATGTAATACATAAATTTATTTATCCTGAAACGTTACATAATACTAATATACCCTATTCAAAGGTAGTTGTTACTCATTTGTGGCATTTGTTTGTGTCTCTTGTTGTTTACTCAGGCAAAGCAAATTAGTATCCACTGACAGCATATAAAAATGCAAAACACATATATATATATTTTTTATTTTTTTATATGAGACTTCTAGTTGAAATGGTTTCATTACCAGTTGTGTTTCGTGTGTGGAGTGAGGAGTAAATACTTGTTTTATAAGCAGTCCAAAAGTATGCAATAATTTTTTTGCAGCTGTCATAAAGTGCAGCGTTTATAGTCAAAAGATTGCGCTCTGTAAGCCAAAAGCAATTTCAATGTACTTCAAATAGATTTTTAATAGTCCAACTGACATGCACAAGCAGCTGTGTACAATACACAGAATGACACACAGAAGCATACACATAGATAAACACAAAGAAGAATGCACATAAATAGAAAGGAGTAGAAGGTAGACACATAGAAAATGCATCGTTTCATTGGCATTGCAGTTTGCTTTCATGTTGGCCTTTGTTGACAGTCGAAAACATTTATGCGATTTTCTCGTTAGACGCACATAGCAAATAAAAATTTATGAAACACACATACACACAACAAGACAATATCAAAAAATATGCAACTGTCAATCGGATTGGACTACTCTGCCGTATATGAGACATATTTTAAGAAGAACTGAGTAAATTTGCAATTGTCAAAATGAATTAATGTTTAAATGGTAAATTGCTTCTGTTATTATCTTCTGTTTGTACTTTTTGAGTTGGACTATATTTATACATATGGTTTGTGCTGTATTTTAAATTACCCAAGTAATTTTGTTGGCCAATATTTTGTGGTCCTTTAGCCATTTAACAGTCATACAGCAATACAAGAAACGTGGGTAATAAAGTGCCAAAATAAATGAAATAAAGCTTCAAAACAAGTTGTCCAAACGTGTCTGTCTGCATGTGTCTGTGTGTGTGTGTGTGTGTGTGTCTGTGTGTGAGTGTATATGGGAGTATATGTTTCTTTCGGCTTTTATTACAAAACACACTTAAAATACACACAAATAAAAACTGAAATAAATAAAACCTAAACTGCCAAACAATTGAAAAATTTCACAATAGACCACCATTGGTCTTAAGTGCTTACCAAAGGCAGCCTCAACTTGCATCGGATGCTCCTTAAGAAAACTCAAATACAATTCAATTTCAAAGCTTAAAGCGTATCCAAGTTAAGGAGTAGCTGAAAGATGCCTTAGACTCCATCATACTATATATACAACAGGATTACAGGCAAATTGCAAACGTCTTTGCATATTTCACACAAGCACACACACACACACACACACACACACATGGAGTAGCAAACTAATTTTATTGTACAACACATTCATGAGCTACTCTGATCGCCTCAATATTTTCACTTCCTGTTCATGTCCGAGAAATCTAAGCGAATTGTGTGCAAATATTTTAACAAGAAAATTGTTTAAGTGTTTCGTCTTAAGTGGCCAACAAAAGGGCAAGTCTCAGCAAGTGCTTTAAGCCAAAGTTAAAAAAACAAATTATAGCCTGCATTAAATTTAAGTTAGCAGCAAATAAACATCTTTTTAGACAATTTCAAATTAAAGGTGAGCTGCAAGCTAAATAAAGTTAGACAACTATTTATGTAAATGATAGATATATGATAATCTGTATATATAAATTATACAAAATATAAATATATATATAGTGGATAAATATTAAACAGTTTTTATATATACAATTAAACATCTAACAGATACCCTTACTACAGCTTTAATATACAGAAGAAACGGAATCAACTTCTTTTTTCTTAGCGATTATTTTAATGCAGCTCTGACTGTGGAGCCCTACCTATGGGAACTTGAGACCTTCAGTCTTCTACGTGTCTATAGGTATATAATAAAGAACTATCTAATATTTTAATATAATCACGTTCTGTTTAAGATGTTGACTGTAACCCAAAGCGAATCAGAAGAGCGTTATAAAGCTAGACGCGACCTGATAAACGCCTTTTGATACTGATCCAATATACGAATATATATGTAATAAATCTAGCAAATTGTTTAGTGCAATAAATGTAACTTTAATTACCAGTAATTAAATATTTCTTGTTACAAATTGATAAGACTATTTAAGCGTTGCTTGTTAGTAGGACTGCAGATTGATAGGAGAAAATTATTTTGTTTTTTAGAAATTTTTTTTAATATAAATATATTTTTTTTTAATATTAATATTGGTTTTTTTCTGACAACTTTTGATAGCTGTTTCAAATGTTGCTACTTAAAACTTACAAGCTCCTATCGCTTGGCTTACACAAGTCCATGCAACATGCTTTCTGACAATTGTCAAAGCAAAGCAGACGTATTCAATAAGTTTTCAAAGGTTTTCCCAAACCAAGTGAAAGGCTATTAAAGCATTAATAAAAAATTTTAACCAAGAATATGCCGCAATTATTTCGGAGTTTATTCTGCGATCGTTATAATGACAAGCAGATACGTTTCTATGAGAAATACGAAGGTAATTATATACTCTAAAGTTATAATATTTATTAAAAATCTATAAACAAAGTATATATATATATGTGTGTGCATATGTATTTTGGATATAAATTTAGCTGTTTGCCGTGCTATACCAAGCATGGCACCTATGCCCAGACCACTTCCCATTGCCAATAACAAAAGTTTATCCTCTACATTCAAATCCTATTCTGATCCAAAGGCCAAAGGTAAAACCTTTTTATATGGTTGCAGTGAGCCGAGCACAGATTGGCGTGCTGGTGACGATGTGCCCATTGTGGAACGTCGTCGCATGGAGGAGGCTTGTGGCATACAATTTATGGAAGTGGAGGGTGAACCGAGCAGTGAATTTAGTCATACAATATGGCAGGTGGAAATACCAGGACAAACAAAAACCAATACAGAGGAGGAGAAATCTATACGATCTGGTGGCACTAAGCTGGGAAAAATAACTGTCTTAGGCAAGACGAGAGGACGTGGTAGAAAACCAAAGGGGTCTGGTGATGTAAAATTGAAGCAAGCTGTTTTGAAGAGATCTGCTAGATTAGCTAAAGCGGAGGCTAAAAATGAGAAAAATAAATCATTACCCGTCAAAAGTACCCTGGATCGACGTCGTTTCAAACAGCCGGGTGAAAAGTTCTTTTGCCCCGAATGCAACAAAACCTTTGAACATTCCTGGATTTTGGTTGCACATAAGCGTACCCATACTGGCGAGAAACCTTTTGTCTGTCCTGAAATGGATTGCAAGAAGTCCTTTGCTGATCGGTGCGTATATTTCTACTCTAAACTACCAACTAATTTTCCACAATTTACAGCTCCAATTTGCGTTCACATCAACGCAGCATGGGCCATCATCAATGGGAATTCCAGTGCAATCAGTGCAGCAAATACTTTAGCCAGGAATGTTACCTAAGACGTCACTCCCTGGATGCCTGTCGCAAGTATCTATTGACTATTAAGCAGAAAAGATCATAAATCTATAATCTAAATAATTCAAATTCTTTTTCCATATAAACTTTTAAAAATATTTCGTTAGACAACTCATAAAACTTTTTTGATAACAACATCGAATGCAGAGTTGTTATTAAAATGATCGAAAATTGATAAGACAATAGGCTAATAAATATTTTTAAAAAATATAGAAAAAACGTTATTTTATTTTAATTATAATTAACTATAATTTAAAGCTATTCTACCAGCTAGAATCGGCCAAATAGATAGCACTTGATTATGCTGTAAATATATTCCAAATTTCCTTGCTAAGTTGGTAAAGCCGATTGCCTTCAATGAGATGTGTGTGGTTTGTATATAGCCAGAATCTCCTAGAGGTGCCTGCTGCCAGTTGCTAGCCAAATTTACACACTTCAAATTTCAAAGGGGGAAGTTTTCAAGTGCATAGACGGGCCGACACAATGCAATTTCGTTGAATGCAACTAAATTGGTTCATTAGCAGGCGAAGAGCTGTTGCTTCTTCTTCATTGTGAACAGGCCAATAGAAAAAAAAGAGGCGCACTTCGATTGTTGGCAATGGGCAAAGTTTGAAGTTGCCACTGCAAGGACTAAATCAAACATACAAATGTGAGCCAAACTTTAGCCATATACATACATACACACACATACAATCACACCCATACAGCCACGCACTCACGCACATACCAAAACACAGACTTCTTACGGACAATTAATGATCAGAGGAAGTTTTTGGTCGACTTCGATTCGATTGTGGTTAACCTCGGCCACAGTGTAAACCCCACGATTTTGACGGCAACAGCTGCATGGCCAAATGCAACGGTCAAAATGCAAACAGTTCGAACAGTGCCCGGCTTGTAGCAAGCACAATGACAATAGCAATGCAATACACCTATACTTCACACCCATACAAACACTCTTACACATACAGACATAGCACATACAACGGGTAATGCGTTAATTTATGGCCACAAGATAAACAACAAATGCCATGGAACATGGCTCAAACCGTTTGTACAACGAAGAATGATTTAAAGTTACCGCTTTTTGGCCAAAATACATATATTTCTACATCTATATATATATATATATATATATATATATATATATATATAAAACGTGTGTCCACCAAAATGCAATTACTTGAGAGCCAGTCGAACAATGACAAACAGCTAAAAGGAGAGTTAAACAGAAACCAACTCCCTGGCAGAGGTCCTGGCCAAAATGTTTTGTTAAATATTTAATATAGTCGAGACGCGCGACAGGCATCACATAATAAAATTGTAAAACACGAAACTTTATTGAATGTCTTTCTTAACTTATTTAGCCCCTTCCCACTTCCCGTTCCGTTCAGCCCTCTTCATTTCTACACCTATTTAGTACCAGCTCCTTTATTGAACTCTGCCTCTTTTGGATACTGAAGTTAAGTGAATTTTTATGCCACCCAAAACGCATGCGGCACGTTGCAATAAAAATGCTACTACCATGATAGTATACAACAATCTAATGTAGTCGATTGTTAAATACCCTAGATTAAGACACAACCTGAATTTGCTAGCACTAAGAGCTAGGGGAAGGGTTTGTAGCGATTGTCATAAGCTCAGAAAGTGTTGGATTGTGCATTATATATATCTATATATATTATATATATTTCTTTTATGATATATATATACATATATAATTTGCTATCCTTTAATCCCTTTTCAAAGAATATAAGCAAAAAGAAAGGCAACACAGATGAGAAATGCAGCTAGAGTGTGCAGTAGTTATATGGTTATATGGCAATGTCATTGGCTACTTCAGTGCTTTTGGCCACATTGCGGACGTATTTTTTAAACTAATTTTCCAACTGGGAGCATTTTGTTGGTGTCCAACGTATCAGCCATCATCAAAAGCCAAAATAAAAAAGGAAACGAAAGGAAAAGGAAAGAGCTAAAGGAAATGGAGAAGGAAACTCACAAAATGTTGCCAATAGTTGCTTGGGTTGCACTGGAATGGCGTTAGTTGTGCCGTAAATTATTTTAGCGTTTCAATTTGTGCTCTTAAGGTGACCATTTAGGGGTGACCATAAACGTTACGTGGCAGCAAGACAGCTGCAAAAATTCTATATAAAGTTAATTAACTCTTTTCAATTTGCTTTTAAATTTTGTTAGTTGCTAAAGTTTCTCCTAAGTTTCCTTTAGTTAATTTCTTGTCCCTATATTAGGCATATTATTAGATTAATACTAGACTATTATAAAAAAGAACTTTAATAAGCTTTCTATTATTATCTTAAAGCTACTTTGCCACACACAGGTCCTTTTATTAGTCGACTCATCTTTCACTTGTTTTTCTACATTTCTCCCACTAAACTGTAAGCCAAGTTAAAATGCCGAATGCCGTTTATTAGCGCATTTGCTGCTGCACCTGATGGCCATCAAAATAAAGCGCCACGCGTTGCACAATTTAACGTCTCATGAAAGGATATGTCAACATTTTCACACAAAATTTATGACCTGCCATACACATACTATACTCAATACACACCCACACAAACACACTAACACACAAGCTCTTTAAACACCATTTTACAGGGAAAATAAAATATTTCATATTTAATTTATTCCTTTTTTATTATAATTACGTTTCTTATAAACAGCCTTTATTTTTTCAATCTGTTCATTATCCAGTTTTACACATATCCTATTATCATCATAATCATGATCTTCCACTTGTATATTTGTGTTAGTATTCAGTACGTTATCCTGGTTATGGGTATTCCTGCGTATTATATCTGCAGCTGGGCGTGGTCGACGTGCATAGAAATGATATGGAAAGAAACGAACTTCTTCTTTGGTACAAAATGCCATCGTACAGCAATAACAGCAACTAATTATAATGATTAGCATTAAAATAGTTATTGGAACTATTATATATATAAGTGGTATATGTAGATATTCATTTGCTTCTGTTAAGTACTCCCAAACTCCAATAATATCTATATCCTTTGACATCTTTCTATGGATAAATAGCTAATTAAACATGCAACTTGTTCAACAAGCAGAACTAAACTAAATCTAAAGGAAACCTATATAATTCTTTATTTATGTATTGTGGTTTTTACTATAAAATTATTAATCATTGAATACTTTTAAATAACTTACTAAAGAAAGTTATTGAATAATATATATACTATAATAAAAATAAAATTAGCATAATACTCACTTACATTAGAATATGGAAATTTTAATGTTAAAGTGAAAATTAATTATATATATTTTGTTTTAGCAATTGAAGAAATAGCAAATTTATTATATATAATTTATCAATAATATTAATTATTTTAATTTGAATTAATACATATTTCTTACTTTATAAATTAGTGAAAAAATTTTAAAATAAAATTATATTTTTGTGTTTTAAAAATAAATACGAATTATTCTTTTATATATTTTTATTGATTGCATAATTTTTGCTTTTCATGTTGTCATTTTTTATTTGTTTATTTTTGACATTTAAAATAAAAAATATAATTTTTTTAATGAGTATTCAAATTTATAAATAAGCCAAATTTATAATTTTTTAAATATTTTGATATTTTGTATATATATTATTTTATCTGAAACAAAGCTTAATATTTATTTTTATTTTGCCGCTATAATTATTTATATATATATATATATATATATATGCATTTATATATAGATATATATAATATACCCCTTATATTTTACCATGTGGTTACAGGGTATAAACAACTTAAAAGAATAGAGCTTGACTATACGCACTTCGAAATAAATTATGAGTGGAGGTCTGAGTGTACAAATTAGTTTGTTTTATATTAAAATATGTTTTAAGTTCCTCGAATTTATAGCTGGTTAATTTTTTTTGTATTTTAAATTAATTTAGTAAGTAGTTTTAAATAGTACACTTCATTATTTATAAATAAATTATTTATATATTTCTGTAAAGTAAAGCCGTATTTTTGCGCATATTGCAAAAGGCAGCTAAAATTGACAACTGGCGCAGAACTGATAAAAACAATGCAAATAATACATATATATATATATATATATATATATATCCAGATATATTTATATATATTTATATATACTTAACACTGATACACAAAATAAATATAAAAAACACATTAATCACAATATATATTAAGAATTTGTAAGTAAATAACAAACAAACGCCACTTTTCCGCTTTTGATAAAACTAAATAAGTTTTATTTAAATTTTTTTATAACATTTTTAAAATTTAACAAGCAATTTAACAAAACTTAGCAACATAACTTTAACTATAGCTATAACTATAACTTTTAAATTTTAACTAATTTATTTTTAATTTAATTTTTATTTTTGTTTTTGTTTTTTGTTTTCATAATTTCAATAATAATCTGCAGATCTGTTGTCATGCAATTCACGTGTATTGGATATAGTCATTACACGTGGTCTACGTGTATCGTTTATTTCCGCACAATTTGGCGATTTCTCAGATTTTTTTCTTCTGCGACAACAATTATATAGACACATATAACAATAATATAAATAGCATATTATTAATAATATTGCTATAATGAATATTGGTACTATATATGTATAGTTTATATTGAGTTTCTGCTCCTCTAGCCAATCCACAATTATTATTGTTATATTCATTTTGTAAATTTTAAAGGCGAACTGCCCAAACTCTGATATGAGACTGAAATCTCTGACTCAATTTGTTAATAAAGGCAGAGAGTAAATGCAATGTGTACTACGTATAGTTAACATATGTATACAAATATATATATATATATATATTATATATATATAATTACACTCAATATATGAATCATGTGTAGAGAGACGGAGAATGGTTATAAGAAATCTGTCATTATCGTCAAATGTTTTTGTTCTGCGCTCGCATGTTGCCCTTGGGATTTTGATTCCAGAGCGCCACTGGAACTACCCTATATATAGTATGCTGATAAATAAACAGTATGAATATATATATATATGTATATATATGTCTGTGGGAATTGTTGTGGCGCTGGCAAGCCAAAGGACTCCCAGGACAAACTCAATTCAACTTTGAAATTGTTTGACATTTGAGCATTGCCTGCCGTTGACTTTTGACGCTTTATGACGAAGTACACAAAAAATATATATGGAAAATGAGACAACAACTGACAGGATATAGCTGAAAAGGATATATGTTAAATCATAACAAGCACTACAACCCATATCCTGGTCTATGTTAGATGAGTAAAGTTTTGATTAATTTAAATTTATACGCAGATTTTTCAATGCAATTTACTTCGAGGTCTTTGCAAAGCTTTAAAAAAAAATACAAAAAGAATTAAAACCATAAAACAATTTTCCTTCTTTTAATTTTTATATAAAAGTTTTTCTCTTTTTTTCCGCCAACAAACTTCAGTTATTTTAGACATTTGAAATCCTTTGTAGTAGTTTTAGCCAAAAAATCTTTTAGTGCAAAAATTGTTGTTGCAACTATTTTTCGGATTTGAGTAAAAATTTTGTTTTCTCATTTTTCTACTCTTTCGATTCAATGAAAAGTGGAAATAAGTTTCAATTCGAAGCGTACAAAGGAAAATTTTGCATTCAATTTCGCAGATGTTTCACTGAATGTACGCAGGTATTGGTGTGAATGTCTGTGTATTGTCTAAAGCCTAACAATTGCAACTGATGTGAGTTTTATTTAAGCCAAAGCATTTTGGCCAGCAACTAAACTTATTCCAATACATAGAAAACCACAAAGAAATTCATTTAAATTTAAAACTTTTCTATTAAGTTAATTATATTATACATATCTTTTTATAATAAGCATTTTTGTCTTCTTATTTTTAATTTACATAGCAAAGCACCCCACGCTTATTTATTTTATACATAAATTTATCCTTTTTGCTTTAAATTTCCATTAAATTTAACTTTTAAATTATCCTTGAGCAACTTTAAGTGGCCGCATTTCACTGTGTGTAACTGAGACCCGCATCAAAATAGTTGAAACAGTACGAAAAAGAGTATTTTGCTTGTTTATTTGATGTACCCCCTCTCTTAACACTCCTTACCCAACACCACACAATATTTACTTGTTTTAGCAAACGTGTTGCATACTTTGCGGCTGCAGCTGCTATTTGTTTGCCTTTTGCTGTAGGTTTTATGAACGTTGCAACGTCGACTTTGGCAGCTTCAATGGTTGTCGATGATGATGTCGATAATGATGGCTGCCACAGACACATTATCAAACATCTACTTACACCTGCACTTGTAATTAGATGCATGTGTGTGTGTGAAATTAATTAAAAACTTTTGCTGTTACAAGTTTAAACAGAAGCAGAAAAATATAATCTCAAGTTTTTTATGAGCCGTGAAAAAGCGCGAAAATTTAACCGAAACTTAAACTTACCACAATATTTTTTTTGGTTGCAGACGGCAGCAAATTGCGGACACAAGCAAAACTTTGCCGCAAAAGTCAAGTGGCACGTGGCAAGCTGGTTACACTTACAACATAAATCAATAGCAGCAGCAGCGAACCTACGACAAGATTTCCGTCCCTACCCCACCCTAAACGATTCACCCAGTTGCCTTTAACCGTCTGCTATTTGTCTATCAACATAGAAGGACATCACAGGACGAGCAGTTTTTGTTACAAGTTGCAAGCAAAGTTTCAACACAATCGACAGCAACGGCATCCCTTTGGCTCTTGTTTTCACTTCTGGGTATTGTTGAATATCATGCAACACGCTATGTATTTATGGCATGCCACAAACGTTTATCTAAACAACATAAAGCAATAAAAGTTAAAAGTCAAATAACTGTACAACTACTTGAAGTTCCCTCTGTTGTTGTTGTTGCTGTGGCATCTGTTGTTGCAACTTGCAACTGATGCCAAACAGCTTCATTCTCAAAACCGATCTATGTACTAACATTGCCTGCCCTTTTGGGACACTGAGCTAATGTTCCGACAAGTGCAACCTATTGTTACCCACTGCACCCTACAACAACTTGATCAAGGAACTCCAGTTTGCCAGAAATAAGCAAAGCATATCCAAGTCTAGATGATCTTTATCTAAGGTAAACAGAAACTACGATAAACTTCAATAAGTGCAGATACCCTACATTGTAATAGTAAAGCATTTGGACTGAATTGAAGTGAATGTGAAAACAAGCTAAGTATATTACCTTAAAGAGATGATTAGCAAAACATTAGTATACGTAGGTAGAGCATTTCATAAGTCTTTGCAACTGTGCAACATGTATCAGCTTTCACCAGTCTATGTAGTTGTTTACACTAACAAGCTGTCGATGTTAGCTGGTTGAGCTAGTGGCTGAGCTGTGTAGCTGCTTGATGTGTACTTGGAGTGTGGGAATTCTCTTTGAATTGAGATTTTTCTGCCGTAATAGGTAGCGTATGTAGAATGTCGTTGCTAGTTGCTGTATCCTTTTAATCCTTTTGGCATTGCATTGAGTTTGATTTCACACGCGAGCACAGAAACAATAATATTATGCCACAAACACTCGATGGCAACGAACATGGCCATGTAATCACACTTGAGCCGGCAGCAATAGTCGCCTCCATCTACATCTCCAACATATCCTCAAACTCATGCTGACTATATGCTGCCGTCATAGCCAGACGCCATGCCCATTCGCACACAGTCAACGAGATTGCGAAACTTCATTATATGGCAGGCAGGCTGGCAGGCAGGCAGCTTGCAGGGACCCAGTTCTAGTCACAGAGCACCAAACCCAATCCTCCATATATACGCTGAGACCAGTTCCATTTCTATTTCTATTTCTGTTGCTGTTGCAGTTGCAGTTGCTATTGCTCTTTCCGCTTTCTGGCATTGTTTTCTGTCTCTCTCATATTGTTTTTGTTGTGCGTTTCGCTGGCATTGAGCTTGAAAATGTGTTTATTTCCATCGCCACCATGGACATGGTCGGCTCCAAGTGCTGCCATAAAATCGCTGAAGCCTTCCGACGCGCAAAACAACCTGCAATATGTGTTAGCTGAGATGAGCTGAGGAGAGATGCGTTGAGTTGAATTGAGCAAGGCAATCGGTTGGTGGGGAAGTAGGAGGTAGAAGGCAGGAGATTGCTGATACACCAATGTTTGACCCAAACCAACTTTACGCCTGAGTCTCGGGGCCAATTGTTGTGCGTGTTTTTGTGTTATCTTCCGTTTGGTTGGTTGCTTGGTTGGTTGGCTGTAAGGAATGCTAATGCTATGGCATAAGTACACCTCAGGTGTTTGACTGTATTTGAACTTCTTGCTGTATCCTTGCTGACTTCCTGCTGCTATTGTTTTTTTCTTCCATTTTTTGTTTTTTTATTTTGTTTTTTACTTATGCTGATGACATTTGCTGTGTTATTTCTTAACTAGCTTTGACTTTAAATGAAATGAAGTTGAGTCAAGCTCCTACCGACTCCTTCAGTTTTCTACTACTGATGCAACTTAAGCTTAAGCTACGTGTGTGGCTGCCAAATGAGCTGTCTAACGATTCACTTGGTGTAAGGGTAGCTTTCATACAGTTACCACTCCATATCCTGCCACTGGCTAATACTATATGAAGGCACTCAAAGTGATTGCATTTAGTGCTTTTGCGTAGGGTCACAGGCCATTGAAATCGCCTGGATCAGAGGTCCTGCTGACAGCTGCATTATGAGACCTTTTTGCCGGGTCACGTTTCAGTTAGATAGACGGATAGATGGGTACTCGTAACCTGGACACAGGATGCAGCATGCAGCAAGTACTATATATCTTAGTGCTTGCTTATTTGCTTGCTGGAGGACAATCAAATGCATCTAGCACTGTGTGGCATACATCATTTTAATTGTTGCATAACAATGTGTGGGAATGCTGCTAAATGCTGCACCATCAAAACCCAACTTGCTGCTTAATTAGTGTCCAAAATGATGACACATTCTGTGTCCACCAACCATCGGTAGGCATAGAAACTTGCTTAAAAGATATTGAATTTGATTTGAACTTAATATAAGGTTCTTTATGATGTTCATAATTATTTAGAGTTAACAGTAAACTTACACGAAGTAATTTATATGATTCATTCATTTTTTTATTGCTGTGAAGAAAAGCTAAAGACGACTTTCCCTTTGAGCAATTGAGCTGTAAGCTGTACGCTGTTGAATGATTTTATTGTGTCCATTACCCCATTGCTGTAATCCGTCGGACTATGTGGGATTATGTCACGCGCAGATTTACCTATCTTCAATGCACAAAATAGGAATGTATATGGCAACTGTGTGGCGCCCCACAACATGGGGATAAGCTGTTGAATTGAACATCAGCTGCACTGACATTTAATTACATGCACTGACAGAGACATTGCTTCCACTGAATTCATTGGTTGCATGTTGGTTGGTTGGTAAGGGGTTCAAGGCAGCTGGTGGATGGTGTAAGCTGTTGTCGGGTGTGCAATTTGTTGCGTTCGCACGTAACTCAAATGCCAAACACCTGCAGTTAACACGTTCCTCGGGTTTACACCGGGCAAACAAAAACAGCAACAACAGTGGTTAAAATGCCGTATACACCGTAACGTTACCGTTATTCAGACAGGCGCCTCGCTAAAACTGCACTTAAGTCAAACTTGCCAGACAAGTGGCGGATGAACTGTTTACGTAGAGGATTGCCAAGGTTGCTGGAGTGGGTGCTTCATTGTAAACAGAGGCAAATCGGCCGCTGACGTAGCCATTTAACGAGGGCCCTTCGGGTGTAAAATTTCATTAGGATCTACCTACGTATATAAGCGGTATTCATGTTTACCCCACACCCCCCTCCAATGAGCACTCTCTTGCTCTATCTCTTCCATTCTCTTGGCCTGTAGTTATACGACGCTTTCTTATGCTAATTCTTGGCACTTGGACACTTAGTTGATTGGTTTTTGTCAGCGTCAGCATCGCCAACGTTGACTGATTGGATTTTGGTCATTTACGGTTGCCAAAGATGTGTTGCTGACGCATTAGTGGCATGCCACAACAATCACTATAACAGAATCAAATGGTTAGGGGATATCATCAGTTGCTCAGAAATAGTGTAAACATTATACAAAGCGTACAAAGCTTTACCAAGATTCAATTCAACAGCATAGTCCGTACCATGCTTCAAAATGGTTCTTATCAATCTATTATACGATTGCAATTGTTTATTATTCTTAATAAGCAAAGTTATAATACTAAGAAATACCCATTTACACATAAGCAATTATGGAATTCTACTGAATAATATGAGATTTCAATCATATACAAATAAGAAAAAGATAGTTTATCTGGCTTTGTGTATTTTTAAATTTTAATCACTAAAAATAAATCGTGTTTATTATTTATGTTAAAAATTTAAAACAAAGTTCTTAAAATTTATATCAATTCATATAACTTCTCGGAATAATAATTTTCAAATGTTATTTTCGCGCCATACAAGCGATAAGATTTTCAGTGCTGTAAAATTCTTAGATTTAATTACCACTCTCCGGCGCTCTTTCGTACTGCTGCTCTCAATGGATTTTGATACAAACGGTAAACAAGAGAACAGCTGCAACGAAATGAAAATGAAACGCGCAATACAATTTTACTGTATATTTATATCGTGCCGATGACAAACGACGTTTCGTGGATTTTGCGTTCAATTTTCGTTTGCCAGTAATTAAACAAAAAGTGCAAAAAGTTAATTAGTTAAGACCATAAGACTGTTACAATTCGAGTGCAGTGAATTTTCAATACGTGAAATCAACGCCGTCTAAAGTTTGCCAGCGCAGCACACATCAACATTCGCTCAACCCTCAACCCTCTTCAGTATAAACAACTAGAGCAGCAGCAGAAGCAGCTTCAAGAAAAGAAAAAAAAACGATTCGTCACTCTGAACTTTCAGCTTGCCTCTTTACTATTACCGTCAGTGCGTTATTCTCTGGAATTTTCGGTGCATTTACAAACAATATTGAAATACAAAGTTAATAATAAATACAACTGTGTCTTGTCAACAACTGAACAGTGTCCTTCTGTGCCTGAAAGCGAGCAACGAGCCTATTGGTTTTAAATCGATTTTGCCGACTGTGCGGCTGCCGCAGCAAAGGGAAAACAGGTTGGTTTTTTCCTTCTTGTTTTGTTGCTTATTTGAATCTGTGTAACTGGTTCTTGTTCCCTTATGGTGTATATGTATATTTGTGTTTCGTTTTTGCATATATAAATATCTACATAGTTATATGCATATGTATTTCATTTGAGCTTGCTTTTTTAACTTTTCATTCGTTGCGGAAATAACATGAAAACGAAATACCGGCTTGTTGTCATATCTATATGGGGGCGATACGATGAAATACCAAGAGAGAGAGAGAGAGAGAATGAAAAAGAGAACCTTAGCGTAACACATAAACTCACACACAAGCATATAAGATGATGAGCGGCTGGCGCCTTCTCTCAATATGATGGTGACTCAGTGAATGCGCTTGTAGTTGTGCGAGGTTATGCGTGTCATTTGGAATTGGAACGCGCGTGCAAGCTAGTACACTAATGTCCAATGGCATTAGTCAACCCTCGTTGGCGAATTGATTGAATTGCAGCATTATCTTAATTGATACGAACTTCAAATGTTCGTCGTTTACGTTGCATTTCCCAACAACTAGTTTCAATTAGTCGTATTTTGCTTTCTATACATTTCTCCAGCTCAACCGATTAGTTGTGGGTGCCTTAGCAGCTGTCCGGCCAGCTGTTCTACAATTTTCCTTCCCGCACATTTGTATATGCAATTGCTTTAGTACTAAACAAACTGGCACAACATGACAGACACTGTGAAAGAGAGAGAGAGAGAGTGAGAAAGGGAAGAGCATGTCACGTTTATTATGCAATGAAATAAAGTAATTCAGCATGTTATCGTTTTTATTATTGCATTTACCGTTTTGTTGTTGCTTGTTTCCATTACTTTGCATTATGCCTTAACTCGTCACTAAGGTTAATTTTCTCACACTAATTTTTGAAGGTTAATTGTAAACAATTTATATGGTTCTGAACTTGGCTATCAACTACACAGTTTAACTGGAATGCGACGCATTTTGTTTATCATTCAATTGTTGTAAATAACACCACAAGTGGCCGCGTGCCAAAATTATCTTGCTCTTCCCCCCATTTCTCTTGTTCACTAAAACCTTTCCTCGCTTGACATGATTTGTGAAATACGCCTGCTAATTCAATCGATCAACACTAAGTGGACAACCCTTTGCGCTCCACATTCACCCATTTGTCCCAAATCTTATGCCATTTACACCTGACTTTTATTGGCTGCCAATTTGCCTTTACAATTAGTCACATCCGTGCCTTATAATTATGCTTGAGTTGCCCATTTCGTTGCCAAGACATACAGCTAACAGCTATAATTGTTATTGTTATTGTTATTGTTTTTGTTGCTATTGTCCCAACGTCATATGACTATCGTCACATTCACCACGTGCACTTTGTTGCCCATTTATAGTGTTTATTGATTCGCTGCACCTTCATTTTACAGTTACTACTCTGAACCATTGTCCCTAAGTCACGCTTCTATTGAAGCAACGGTAGTTATCTTTAAGATGCTCAAGTTAGGCATGTGATCGAAATATATTTTGCACATAGAAGTATAATTTAATATAAATTATATTAGAATCTGTTTACTTAAGAATAATTTAATTCTAGGGGTTACAAAGGTCAACCGGCCTTGTCATACTGCGAGAAGTATATACTGCATTTTAAATTTTAATGCATTAATTAAGTAAATTTTTATTTTAATTAAGCTATAACTCAACAATATTTACATTCTTTAAGTTCTTAATATTAAAAATGATAAATATCAAAATCAACATTAAAAATTTGAATTCTTTATGACTTTTTAAGTCTTATTGCAATTAGTTTTAACCTCAATAAAACGGAAGAAAAAAAAATAGAAATATTCTAAAAAAAAAGCCTTTGAAAAGTATTTCAAAAACTTTTCATGCATTTGGCAAAAATTTTATTTATTTATTTATTTATTTATTTTTTTAAAAGAAGCCTCGAGAGGTCATAAATTTATGCGCAATTTGTTTGTCTTTCATGTCATTTTGGCATACACAAAGATTTAATATTTAATACACGATACGTACTTTCTCTCTCTCTCTCTATATCATATGCTGTCTCTCTCTCTCTCTCAGTTTCTTTAGTCTATGTTTTTGTTTTGTTTTGCTTTGTTTTTGTAGTCGCAAAAATGCATATTTTAATGGGTTTTACAGCACGTGCCGTTATACGAATATTTATTATTTGTTGATTGCTTTTGCTGCTTCTGTCTCTGCCTCTGTCTCTGTCTCTGTCTCTGTTTTATCTATTATTATTTATTTTCATATTTTCTTGTTTTTTTTCTGCATTTTTAAATATTTAAATATATAAATATAAAGCTTTTGAATTTCTGACAAATGTTTATTAAGCCTACAGCTGACTTATATACTGTCTATAGTGTGCCACAGGATAGTCTTTATCTTTATAACTGATAACTGCATAATATACGACCTTTATTTGAAATTTATTATTACTTCTCAAGATATATGTTGATAACTTAAAAAAGTTAACTAACTAGCTTTTAAAATAAATGAAAGAGTCATCTAAAAGTTACCTAAAAAATGCATCAAATTTAGTCACATAAAGCCAGCTCTGTATACACTTCAAGGGTTAACCTTAACCCAAGTCTCATATAATATACCTATAGTTGTCCTATCCAATCATTGTCCTTTTCAACTATAATTTGCTTCAATCAATTATTCATGACTCATTCAGGGTAGAAGTAGACAATAAATTGGGTTTGACAGATGATGGTTGAATGTATATCCTTTGACATTTTATTTTTAGTTTTTTTTTACTGTGGAAAATCTATTTAATTATTTCATTTAGTTTGGAGATATTTTCCCAGGCAAATAAATTAGCGCTGAGGTCAAAACAATCAATTTAAGCTTGTGAATTTAATATAAAAAAAAATCCAGGAAAAGCTGATTTAAACAAGACTTTTGTTACATATTAAATTATAAATAAAATGATTATTTAACTAGAAAATTTCTACAACTATTTCTTACTTTTCTATCAAATTAAATTTATTGTTACTTTTCGAGTTCTTTACCCTAACTTGTTGGCCTTCAAAAGGCAGTTAACTAACGATTTTCGTTTACTAAAAATTTAAAAAGACGTCAACAAATTTTGTTATTATTTTTTCACATTTTACTAACTGCGTTTGTTTTGCAACTTGGCAAAACAAAAGAAAAAGTCAACAATTAAAAGCAAATACTTGAAAAAAAAAAAAATAATAATATATAACATTTTCAATAATATTTGTTTATGTTTATCTATGAATTTGTCCTCGACTTATTTGCAAATATAATAATTTTTATATTAATTTTGTAATTTTATTAACCTAAAATGTTGAGGATACAGCTAATTGGTTGCAACAGGTGCCTAAAAGAATTGCCAAGTTGCAATGTTAATGGCCACATTTGGCCAGCTTATGATCTCAAGATTTATGTGCATTTGGTAAATGAATCAAATAAAAATATATATATAAATAAATTTAAACCATAAAATCATCATCTCTGAAAGTGAAAGTTTCCATATGAATTATTGGAAAATCATTTGCATTTTATTACTAATACTATTTACCATTTACTTGTTAAAGTTTATGTTAGTTTAACTACTAAATATTTCGTTGAAATAAAGTTGGCAATAGCTCAAGAAAATATTTGGCAATGTTTTAATATATATACTGAAAATTATTAACTTAAATACTTATTATTTATGCAGGAATTTTTGTTTGATTTTTAATTTATTTATTTATTTTTTAAATTAATTAATTTATTGTATTAAAACTTAAAAGAAAACTAAAACTGAAATTAATTTTCTTTTTATTTTTTTTACAGATTTAATAGGACTAACTGGTAAGTAACAGTATTAAAACAAATATTAAATTGTATTCACATAATAGTTTAGTATATATATTTATATATTAAGTATGCATATTAAATCAAATTGTAGTGAAATAGACTATGTTTAGTATAGGTTTTATTTTTTTTTTAACATTAGTCATCAAAATTGAGAAAAATTTGAGTTCGTAACGCTTTACTTAATGTACTCATAATGTGCATTAATTAAACTAATTGCATTTAACAAAGACAAATCTTAATTGTAATCTAAAATCGAGATTAAATTGTCTAAATCCCGCCCAAATGTTAAATTCGGTGCAGGGAAATGGAGGAGGATTAAACTCAATGGGTCACGTTCGGTGTGCAATGCTAATCATCCAATTGGCAGCATGTAAACACGCGGAAATGTTTATTTCAATGCATGTGTACAATTTTGGTAGCCACTGTATGCTTACATACAGATTTGTATTTATTTATATACATATATATATATATATATGTATGTATATATATTATGTCAATGTTAATTAAATTTCGCTAGCTTTGCCCAGGGAAAGGCGTTTCCCCAAGTTTTAATTTGTTTGCATGCTCAGCGAAGCAGAGAAATAATAGCAACAATATTGTGACATTATGATCATTGCAGGCTCATTAATGATCATACATACATTATCATAATCGAGTACATTATTATGATCATCCTGTTGTTGTACTGTTGCTCAATTTGTGGCGCCCCTTTTATACTTTTTGTTTTTTTTTTTTTGCATTTTACAATATGACTTGACTTTGAACTTGGGATGCTGTTGCTCTTTTTGTATACCCTTTAATCAGATGAGAAAGGGACTTTGCATTATTTACATATACTCTAAATATTACTATAAATGTAGGGTATATACAGTTTTATATCTTTATCTTACTCCTAGTTGTAGGCTATAGATTGCATTAATTGCAGCAGCTTCGAATGAATATCTTGCGCGCAATCTTGCATGCTTAGCTTTGTGACAATTTTAAGTAGAGTATCTAGCAGTCTATCAATTGTGTTGTTTTTGTTGTTGTTGTTCTTGCTATCAGATATGGTGCCCTGCAAATTGCAATTTCTTGCAAATGTCAGTCAGTCAAGCAGTCAGTCATTCATTCAGTCGGTCAGTTAGTTAGTCAAGGTAAGGAAGCAAGATTGGGGTAAGCTCTTCATTGACATTTCAATGAATTGTTTTGGGGGATGCTGCAGATTTCCTGGACAACAAAAAGAATAATGTTACCCAGTTACTTGTTGCCCACTCAACTCACTACACACTACACCACACACACATATATATATATATATATATATATATATATAAACACACAATGCGAACGCGTTTCATCGTTTTAAATTTAGCAACAATAAAATGCCAGTTGGCTTTATATGGACGAGCGACATTTCAATTGCGATTGCTATTTTTAGTCATTGTCATTAAGCGCGCAAACATTTTACTTGTTGCTTTCAATTTTTCCCTCCTTATTTTTCTATATTTGTTCTCTTCTTTTTTTACATTCTTAATTTTTTTTATTTATTTTTGTTTTTTAATGTTTATTTGCATATTGAGAAAATTATCGTGCACTTCAGGAAATACGTGACTTTGTCTAAAGTTAGTTTATATACTAGTATATATTTATTTATAAACGTATTTGTGACTAGTTTTATATTTTGTTATAATATATAACTTTAAATGATTTATGAACTTTTTGTTTTACAATTTAGTTAAATAACTAAATTTGGTTAGTAGAAGAAAAAAAAGAAGTTACTTTTACGTTACGTGACAGAAGTTGAAGGTGATAATATCTTTGAACTAAAAAAGTGACTCAAATTGTTGTAGAGTATATCGAGAGATCACTGTTATATATATATTACCTTACCTTATTTAAGGTCACAAAGTATATTTGTATTTAAATAATGCAGGGCAAATGTTACAACAACTGTCAAACTTGCAGCAAAGTTAGGTAAAGTTTTTACTTTAGAAAGTTTGCTCTTTACATTCTTTTTTTTCTGTAAACTTTGTTTTGTTTGTAAACAATTTTTGCAATTAATTATGTTTACTTTGTTTTGAACCTTGTGTCAAAGTGTTTTTTATATAGCAATAATTGAACAAATCAAGTTTTCATGTCAGACTTATATAGATTTGAGTTCTCTCAACAGGTTTATAATTTAAATGCGTTTACTACGTAACTTCCTGCAGTAAATCCAAAAAGTTCATTCAACTGAAATAACCTCGACTAGAAGAGAACATTTCAGAAATAGAAACAAAAACAATTAAGAAAATAATAAAAAAAATAAAAATAATTATTGCAATATTATGTACACCTTTTTGCACACCTTTTAGCCAATGTTAGCCAAGAGAGCAATAGACGTGCGTCCTTGCCTTGAGACCATAAAGCATTGTGTATCTGTCTGTTTGTTTATATATATAAATGTATATATATATATATATTTTTCACTTGACATGAAGATGACACGTTACGCATATTTAACATTTTTTTAATCTTAAATGAACTTTGCATATATTAAGTTTCAGCCATATATATA